>SJXQ01002588.1:0-87794 GCA_006408695.1 Aepyceros melampus | reverse complement strand
TTTTTTTTTTTTTTAGATGAAAATGTAAACACTTTTTAGGCTAACATATTAAGAAAGGATTGCAGGAGGTAAAACTTGGGGGCAGAAAAATCTCCCAGGAAACCAGGAGTAAATCACGGGAGAGGATATCATGGAAATGAGAATGGAGAGGAATGGGAAGTTACCAGATGTGTTAAGGAGGTGGACTTGACACAAATTGATGTTTGATAAGATGACAAGGAGATATCTTCATATAATTGGAACACTGTCATTAGCAGGTTCTTCTGACTCCATGTCAGAAGTAAGACCATTGTGTTGAGTTTTATCAGCAGAGAGCAATTTCACCCAATGGGCATAGTTCAACAGTGGGCTGCACTGACCTAGCAGACCATGCATGCTAAGTCGCTTCAGTCATGTCCGACTCTTTGAGACCCTATGTACTGAGCTTGCCAGGCTCCCCTGTCTGTGGGATTCTCCTAGCAAACCATGGAGTTCTGGTAATCACTAGACCCCATGGAAGTTTCAAGTAAAATTTGGGATAAATGCTTGTGAGAGTCCCTTGGACTGCAAAGAGATCCAACCAGTCCATTCTGAAGGAGATCAGCCCTGGGATTTCTTTGGAAGGAATGATGCTGAAGCTGAAACTCCAGTACTTTGGCCACCTCATGCGAAGAGTTGACTCATTGGAAAAGACCCTGATGCTGGGAGGGATTCGGGGCAGAAGGAGAAGGGGACGACAGAGGATGAGATGGCTGGATGGCATCATGGACTCGATGGACGTGAGTCTGAGTGAACTCTGGGAGATGGTGATGGACAGGGAGGCCTGGTGTGCTGCGATTCATGGGGTCGCAAAGAGTCAGACACGACTGAGTGACTGAACTGAACTGAATGTTGTAGAGGATATTGCTATATGTCACTTAGTCTAAATGACTGAATGTCCACTCAAATTTTGAAATTCACTTGTCATGGTTGACATGACTCCATGTGACATTCTTCTCCAGGCAAGCGATGATGCCCTGAATTCACCTGTCACTCTTCACTGGGAAGACTGAAGGCAGGAGGAGAAGGGGATGACAGAGAATGAGATGGCTGGATAGCATCACCAACTCAATAGACATGAGTTTGAGCTAGCTCCAGGAGATGGTGGAGGACAAGGAAGCCTGGCATGCTACAGTCCATGGGGTTGCAAAGAGTTGGATCCAACTGAGGAACTGAACAACTTGGCTTGTTAGACCTGCACTACTTGTTCTGAAATGGAGGTATTTAAGAAAACACAGAGAACAGAGAATTAAGGTATTAAAACTTACTTTTCTCTATCATTTAAAACTTAAATGTTCTAAATCTTCCCATTATGGTGATACAGTGATGCTGTCAGGAATGATCTCTAAGCTTCTAATTCCCTGTGCTCTGTACACTGGATTTATTGATCCCAAATGCTAAAAGATGGTTGAAGCAGGCATCAACAGCATATAATCCATGACATTTCTTAACCCTGGTATCCTCCAGATGTTCCTGAAAGAACATAATGTAAAAACAGATAAAACACTGAGGGAAATTTCACAACAATCACACTACAGTGTAGACATAACAGTTGAGGAGTAAGTCTTGACCTGAAGAAAAGAAAGAGTATTCATCCCTGTGTTTAAATCGCAGGGTTTTTTTTTTTTTTTCTCTCTATAGAGTCTTAATTCTCCAACTCATCAATTCATGTTGGGCTTTCTTCAGTACTAGAAAAATTGGGTCATGTTCTTTCCCATCCTCTCTCCCTAATTCATAAGAGTTGCCTCACTTAGTGCAAGCTATTTGAAGGTAAGAAAGTCTGACTTAGGTAAAAAACACACAGATTTGAGGGGCTATGTTAACAAATGTATCAAAATGGGAGTATTCTATGAGAGAAACCTAATTTTTGGAGGTTATTAAATTCTTTAACAATTTTTAAGAAAATGTCACTATCTTTACTTTAAGAATCTTCATTGGATACAGAATTTTCCTTCCACATCAGGCACCAAAATGCCTTTCTCAGCCACCTCTGCTGGTACTGTGAAGATGTAGAATTCAGTTCACCGTAGAAGGTGCCCCAAACTTTAAAATGGGAGCTAGTGGAGACCAGGAAATACCTATTTGGGTGGTGGTGGCAGAGCAGGGGGACTGTGTTTCCAGGGAAGTGGTGGAAGTGAGGGTCACAGTGATCTCTAGTACCCCTACCAGCAGGCAGCTGGTGAAAGCTGCAACATCTGGGGTTTGAAGCCATTGACATTGGTGACCTCACTAGTTCCTTGGCCTGATTTGAGGTATTCTTGCCCACACTGTTTGAGTTTGGCTGTCATTTACTTTTGGTGATTATGTGAACTACTCAATATTTTCATAGTAAATTCAATTTCTGCTTCAAATCAACCAGAGTTGATTTCTTTTGCTGCAACTAATAATCCTAATTGAAAGAGGGTGAGGCAAAGGAACTTTTGTGCTCTAATGATTTAATTCTAGTAAGTGGAAAAAAAGTCACATGGACAAATTCTTTCTCTGTTCACTGTTAAGCTCTCCATAACACAATACTTGTTCATATACTATTAATATATAAGAAAAAGAATAAGAAGTGTTGAGTATAACTGAATTGCTTATTATTCTGTTATTACCAAAATGCCTTTCTCAGCCACCTCTGCTGGTACTGTGAAGATGTAGAATTCAGTTCACCAGTAGAAGGTGCCCCAAACTTTAAAATGGGAGCTAGTGGAGACCAGGAAATACCCATTTGGGTGGTGGTGGCAGAGCAGGGGGACTGTGTTTCAAGGGGAGTGGTGGAAGTGAGGGTCACAGTGATCTCTAGTACCCCTACCAGCAGGCAGCTGGTGAAAGCTGCAACATCCGGGGTTTGAAGCCATTGACATTGGTGACCTCACTAGTTCCTTGGCCTGATTTGAGGTATTCTTGCCCACACTGTTTGAGTTTGGCTGTCATTTGCTTTTGGTGATTATGTGAACTACTCAATATTTTCATAGTAAATTCAATTTCTGCTTCAAATCAACCAGAGTTGATTTCTTTTGCTGCAACTAATAATCCTAATTGAAAGAGGGTGAGGCAAAGGAACTTTTGTGTTCTAATGATTTAATTCTAGTAAGTGGAAAAAAAGTCACATGGACAAATTCTTTCTCTGTTCACTGTTAAGCTCTCCATAACACAATACTTGTTCATATACTATTAATATATAAGAAAAAGAATAAGAAGTGTTGAGTATAACTGAATTGCTTATTATTCTGTTATTCTAAGTGGGCAAAGGATTTAGGAGGAAATGCATGGTATAGAAGCTAATTCACACTGAAGTATAAACTACCTTACTCTGTGATTAATTATATTTGAAAATAGAAACTTGTATTTCAACCAAATCTTTAATTAGGGCACAATGGATTGTAATGGGCAAGCTAACAAGTTAATTCATTGCACTTCAAAATCCTAGCTATCTAGAAAAGTATTCCATATAGGAATAGAAATGAAGAAAGACATGATAATATAGGGAAGAGTCATCTCGTTTCCCCTAGGATTTCCTTTGTCAGAGCTCTTCCAGAGAATAGAGTTGTTTGGTCTATTTTGGTCAATGGGATCAGAGTCAGGTGAAATGTTTAAATATCCCAGGGTGAATTCTTGAGATCTCTATGGCCACAAGAGAACACTGAGAGCCTTATGCTATTGGTACCTTGACTGCTTAGCATAGAACTGTAGAGTTCATCATTCCTTCTTCAGTTCAGTCACTCAGTAGGTCTGACTCTTTGCAACCGCATGGACTGCAGCACACCAGGCTTCCCTGTCCATCACCAACTCCTGGAGGTTTCTCAAACTCATGTCCATCGAGTAGGTGATCCCACCCAAGCATCTCATGCTCTGCCATCCCCTNCAGCTTGTGCTTCATCCAGCCTGGCATTTCGTATGATGTACTCTGCATATAAGTTAAATAAGCAGGGTGACAATATACAGCCTTGATGTACTCCTTTTCTGATTTGGAACCAGTCTATTGTTCCATGGCCAGTTCTAACTCTTGCTTCTTGACCTGCATACAAATTTCCCAGGAGACAGGTAAGGTGGTCTGGTATTCCCATTTTTTGAAGAATTTTCCACAGTTTGTTATGATCTGCACGGTTGAAAGCTTTGGTGTTTTCAATAAAACAAAAGTATATGTTTTTCTGGAACTGTTTTGTTTTTTCGATGATCCAGCGGACGTTGGCAGTTTGATCTCTGGTTCCTCTGCCTTTTCTAAATCCAGCTTGAACATCTGGAAGTTTATGGTTCATGTACTGTTGAAGCATGGCTTGAAGAATTTTGAGCATTACTTTGCTATTGTGTGTGATGAGTGCAATTGTGCGATAGTTTGAACATTCTTTGTCATTGTCTTTCTTTGGGGTTGGGATGAAAACTGTCCTTTTCCAGTCTGTGGCCACTGCTGAGTTTTCCAAATTTGCTGTATATTGAGTGCAGCACTTTCACAGCGTCATCTTTCAGGATTTGAAATAGCTCAACTGGAATTCCATCACCTCCACTAGCTTTGTTCTAGTGATGCTTTCTTTGATTAAATATTTGTTTTTCATTGTTTTTTTATTTGCATGCTTAATTGTTATCATCATATTTACTGAAAATTATTGTAGGAATTATTGTCATGTTCCTAGTCTTCTGGTCACAGGTTCATCATCTGTTTAAATAGAGGTTTCTGTCTTTAACAGGGTTGTTATTGTATGAAAAGATATTGGCAGAATGAGGTTCCTGGGATGAGAGAAACACATTTACAGGGTTCACTGGTTAGACAGAAACCTTTTATAAAATTAATTAATTAGTTAATTAATTGGGATGTGGTTGCTTTACAATGTTGTACCAATTTCTGCTATGAATCAGTTATATGTATATATATATATATATATTCCTTCCTTCTTGGCCCTCTCTCCCAACCCCAACCCCATTCCACCCATTTAGGTGATCACAGAGCACTAAGCTAAGCTTCCTGTGCTGTACATAAAATAGGTAGTTAGCAAAAACCTTTAAACAAAGAGTGATACTAGAATAGAATGAGGCACAAATATGGTAATTATATTTCCCCTATAGGGGTCATTAACCAAGATTTGTTCTTTAGTTTCTTCTACGTGAAACGATTAAAAGGGAAACTTTGATTCCATTCATTCATTCATTCAACAGATAACAAGTACTGAGTCCTTGCAATGTGTCAGGTTCTATGCTAAGCCTTGAGGATTCAGGGAGGATGAGACTCAGTCCCATATCTCCAAACACTCAAGACCCAATTCTGGAAAGATATTTAGGTTCACATAGGCTACAGGGTACTTGGTATTTTTTAGTTGCATGCACTAGAATAGTTTTAAATTCTTGCTACTACTTTAGAAAGCACTGAAAGGACTTCAGGGGTTGTGTTCACTGTGGGGGAATTAGTCATGTAACTCTCATTAGTGCAAATGGGGAAGAGGTGTAAATCCACAGTGTCTAGCTGAGAAAACAAACATTCTCTCTTTGACTTCTGTTGTTTGTTTCTATTTGTTCCGGGTTGAGTCAGGGAAATAATCAGGAAAATTATACGTGTTCAATTGCCTGGTTGCTCCAGAACCCTTGGAGTATCTAATCATGGTTAATAATTAAAACAAAACAGGAGACTCACATGCTGGATTTAAGTACTATCCGGAGGGAAAGAAACCATTTGAAGGGAAAGAATGAGGAGTGCTTTGCTGTAGATGGATTTTTACAGACAGAAACATAGGCTGTAAAAGGAGGATTTTTTAAAAAAATTGATGTGGATTATGAGGGATAAAAAATAAATATATGCTAAACTCCAACTGTGTCCCTAGCTCTGTTTTAGACCATATGGGGGGGGGGGGGCAGGACAAGGGATATGTTTCATATTTCATCAGGGAAGATACAATCAACAAACTGTATGTGATCAACAGAAATGGGACTTGTGTTTTAACAATGGGACCGGCTATTCTAAATTAGAGAACAGATAGAAATGGCAGGACATGTGGTCTCAGCTTCAGGTAATATCAGTTATCCTGATATTATTCAGCCAATACAAGCTATGCTGCAGCCATAGATAACCACCAAATCTTAGTGGCTTGTAGCAGCACAAGTTAGGGGCCGTTTTCATATCTCTTTGCTTCAGGATCAAGGCTGAAGGGGTGGCCAATTTGTTCACCATCACTATGAAGGGGAAGAGAATGCACTGTAGGGTCACACTGTAACAACTAAAGCACCCCTCCCCCCTTTTATAACTCATTGGCAAGCTTGTTGTTCTGATCAACCACAAGAAGGCCAGGAAATATAACCCCACTATGTGTCCAGAGAGCAGGTAGCTAGAAATATCAGGTAACCAGCCTAATGACTATGCCTCTGACCTCACCAGGCAGAGTGCTCAAATGAGGAGACACTAAAAGTGATATTTTACATGCTGCCCCTCACCTGGTTGAGACTTTATGGAAGACCTAGTGAACCTCATATTTGAGTGTGCATTGGAATCATCTGGAGGGCTTAATAAACCATAGATTGCTGAGCCCTGCCCCTTTCAGTTCTGGGTTCAGTTGTGTGGGATGAGACCCAAATATTTGCATTTCCAGGGGATACTGAGGCTGCTCAACTGGCAACTGCACTTTGAGAACCATTGGTCTAAGAAAATCCAATGAAAGTTTCCTCTCTCAAGCCTTCTGTGACATTGTATTAAATGTTAGAGCCTGACTTGTGTTCTGGGAAATGAAAGGAAGGTTTGGATACTCCACTCAAAGGACTGACTGCTTTCAGAAACCACAGGCTCTGCGCGCAGCTCCTCAGGTGACCTTAGGGTCTGCTTCTCTTTTTCCCTTGGATTCCTCCTTATGGCAGAAAGATATTTTACATGCTGCCCCTCACCTGGTTGAGACTTTATGGAAGACCTAGTGAACCTCATATTTGAGTGTGCATTGGAATCATCTGGAGGGCTTAATAAACCATAGATTGCTGAGCCCTGCCCCTTTCAGTTCTGGGTTCAGTTGTGCGGGATGAGACCCAAATATTTGCATTCCCAGGGGATACTGAGGCTGCTCAACTGGCAACTGCACTTTGAGAACCATTGGTCTAAGAAAATCCAATGAAAGTTTCCTCTCTCAAGCCTTCTGTGACATTGTATTAAACGTTAGAGCCTGACTTGTGTTCTGGGAAATGAAAGGAAGGTTTGGATACTCCACTCAAAGGGCTGACTGCTTTCAGAAACCACAGGCTCTGCGCACAGCTCCTCAGGTGACCTTAGGGTCTGCTTCTATTTTTCCCTTGGATTCCTCCTTATGGCAGAAGACATCTTCCTCTCACAGGCTGGAAGACTCCAGAAATATGCCTCCAGGTTCCACAACCAAGAAAATAAGCCTTAAATGAGAAGAATTTGTTATTCTTCTTCTTTCTAAGGTCAGGTTTCTAAGTCTGAATTTTCTCCCTTGTACCCTCCTTTTCCTCAGGTCATTGAAAATTTAAAAATATCTGTGTCCCTGTTGGGACACCCCAACCCAAACTCACAAATGTGTGGTCCCTACAACACAATTACAATAATGACACATCCTTAAAGATAAACAAGAAGCCAGGATGGAAGGAGAAGGAAGCTATTTCCACTGCATCTCTCCCTACATATTGCAAAGAAGGCATGATTCCTTTCATTTAAAATGTTTTCTTAACTCTGTGTTGTTTAGAGGGAAGTAAAACCATATGTGGGTCATTAGCCCTTTAGTTCAAGTTGAGCTCTACCAAGCCCACCCAAGCTTTTTTTTCTTTTTTGGTCTTTTCTTTAGGTCATCCTCCTTGTCCTTCTTGCACTCTTCTAATTCTCAGAGTTCTGATTTCCCATGAGCATCATTTAAAAAGAGAGTACTCCCAGAAACTCACCATGAAGCATGTCACAGTGGAGAAGGCAGAGAAACTTGTGGATCAGATCCAGGAGCTGTGTGACACCTGGGATGAAGTTTCTCAGAGTCTGACTGGTGGGTAACCAATGGCTTAGACTTTGAAAGTGAGACACTGGAGAAGAAATTGGACATCCTTCTTTAGGACACCACCAAAAGTGTGCCTAACCCTAGGATCTCAGAAGCTGAACTTGAAGCTGAACTTAAAGAATGGTCCTTATCAGAGGGAGGTTTTATCCCAAGCAGTAAATCTTCCAAAAAGACAATTGGAATCGACTCTCTAAAGCCATTGTAGGATTCTCAAGTGAAAGACTTTCATGTCAAAAAGAGACCCGTCTTGTGTGTGTATGTGTGTACATAGTTATTTAAATGAGAAACTTGGGATGTGTTGGGAAGGGAAGGAAGGACGACCACTCTGCTGTGTCTGGATGCCACCCCTTACTAAGGGACAGATGGGATTTCTGGAAGCGTGAGCCTGGAGCGTGCTGCCAGCTGGGGTCATGGCCCTGTCTTCTCATCTTTCTAGTGTTGCAGTTCATATGGTTCTGTGTGTGCCCTGTCATCTCTCATAGCCTGCAATTCCTGCCTTGTACTTAGTTAGGTTTGTCTTCCCCCACCAGCTTTGTTCTGGCCAGCTAAGGCAAAAGATTTGTGCAGCTTTGCTAAATCAGAGTCTGTCCTCATGCCCCAAACCCACTGTCTCTAGAGCAGTTTATTCTGTCTGTTGGTCCATTACACAGCTCCCAGCTCCACTTCATTCACATTGGTAATGTGAAAAAGGAGAATTAAACAGCTGCCACATTATGGAGAAATACACAATGTAAAAGGTTCTTTCCTGAGGTCAATTGTCAGACTCTCCAGGTGTTCAGATTGAGAGTGGTCACCCTCAAGTGGTTCAGAATCATAATTGAAGAAGGGACTTGTGGGGTTGCTGAAAAGATATGCTGACTAGAGAAAGGGGTGCTCTCCGTCTTTTGAACCTGATGGGGAGAAGCCCAGGTAACTACAGGGCTCCAGGTGTTCAAACCCTATGTGAAGAAGAAAGTGTTAGTCACACAGTCGTTTCCAACTCTTTGTGAACCCATGGACTGTAACCTACCTCTGTCCATTGAGTTCTCCAGGCAAGAATAATGGAGTGGGTTGCCATTCCCTTCTCCAAGGGATCTTCCTGACCCAGGGATAGAACCCGAGTCTCCCTCATTACAGGTAGATTCTTTACCATCTGGCTTCCCTGATAGCTCAGTTAGTAAAGAATCTGCTTGCAATACGGGAGACACCAGTTTGATTCCTGGGTTGGGAAGATCCACTGGAGAAGGGATAGGCTACCCACTCCAGTATTCTTGGGCTTCCCTTGTGGTTCAGCTGGTAAACAATCCTCCTGCAATGCAGGAAACCTGGGTACAAATCCTGAGTTGGGAAGATCCCCCAGAGAAGATAAAGGCTCCCCACTCCAGTATTCTGGCATGGAGAATTCCATGGACTGTATAGTCCATGGGGTTGCAATGAGTTGGACACAACTGAGCAACTTTCACTTTTCACTTTCTTTACCATCTCAGCTACCAGAGAAGCCCTCATAAGTTTTCTTAGAAGGACATCATCTTTGCCTTGCCCCCATGGTGAATAACTTAAATATAACTTAAACACATAAATCAGAAAAAAGCCATACAACAACATACCTCTCCTTCTTGAGGGTGGCAGACAACAGCAAGTTCTTTGAATTTCAAAAGCATCTTAAGATGAGGTCCACCACTCAGGCTCAGAATCTGAGCCAGGATGTGCAACAGAAGCAGAAGACGGTGGCCTCCACCACATCTGCTGTGTGCTTCCTCAGTCCTGCTCTGTACCCAGCCTTCCCCTCCTGGAGATGGGGAAGAAACTACTTCCCTTGACAAATAAGGGAGGATAGTGTAGGGTAGCTGGAAGGAGAGAGTCTGAACGAGCTGGCAGTGGGGAGAATAAAAGAGACCAGTCACACCGCCTCTCTGCTGTGTAGTCCCAGATACCTGCCTGGCCCCTGGTCCTGCTCCTTCTGCTGGGGGTGGTGGAGAGCAGAGGAGGGGAATGTGCTCCAGGGTATCACTCTTCCACAAATTTGTCTCCCATTGTGGGGTCGCACAGAGTCGGAAATGACTGAAGCAACTTAGCAGCAGCAGCAGCATCCTTGGGAAACTGACATGTTGGAGGTGAAGAGAAACAATCACTATTTTTTTTTTCCTTTTTTAATCTGGTAAATAATTAAAAGNGTCTCCCATGTGGGGTCGCACAGAGTCGGAAATGACTGAAGCAACTTAGCAGCAGCAGCAGCATCCTTGGGAAACTGACATGTTGGAGGTGAAGAGAAACAATCACTATTTTTTTTTTCCTTTTTTAATCTGGTAAATAATTAAAAGAAAATACCTGATTAAAAAATGAGAGTGCTCCTAGCTGTTAGGAAACAAGCAGGGTGAGGCACAGCACCAACTAGGAGAGGCATCAGAGAGCCGGTAATAAGGTAACTGGATACAGCACTCACCTCTGTATAATCACACAGGGCCCTTGGCTTTGCCAAGTCACTGTTTGATTGGCCTTTGCTTGACATGTGCATGGATGTCCTGCCCATTTGAGTTGACTTCCAGAAAAAGAAATGCCTGTGTTGGAGATGCTTTCAAAGCTCTGCCTAGGGCAACTCAGAAAACTGTAGGTTAGCAATGGCAGCTTTTCCCCAGCTTCTGTCATCACTGTTAAGATTTCAAAATCTTAAGGCTGTTTCAAGCCAGAGGTCAGGCTCAGGCTACCATGTGGGCCCTTTCTTAATAGTCTTTCCAAATAGAATAAAATAAAAACCAGCTTTTATTATGAACAAAACAGAAATAGTAGCTTATTACTGCGATGTCAGCAGGGAAAGAACCACGTATGCTTTCTATCATATGATTAATTCCTTCTCCCAGAATTCCAACAAGTGAGGCCATATTCATTAGAAATGATGAACCTACAGTGACACATCATTATCACCCAGAGTCCATAGTTCACATTAGGATTCACTCTTGGTGATACGGCTTCCCTAGTGGCTCAGCTGGTAAAGAATCTGCTTGCAATATAGGAGACCTAGGTTCAATCCCTGGGTCCACAAGATCCCCTGGAGAAGGGAATGGCAACCCACTCCAGAATTATTGCCTGGAGAATTCCATAGACAGAGGAGCTGGGCTGGCTACAGTCCATGGTATAACAAAGAATCGGACACAACTGTGAGACTAACTTTCACTTTTTCACTTGGTGATATACTTTCTATGGATTATTATGCATTCACCTACTGAGAGACATCTTGTTGCTTCCAAGTTTTGATAGTTATGAATAAAGCTTCTATAAACATCTGTGTGCATATTTTTGTGTGGATAGTTTTCCACTCCTTTTGGTAAATACCAGGGAACATGATTGCTGGATCATATGGTAAAGTATATTTAGCTTTATAGGAAACTGCCAAATTGTCTTCGAAAGTGGCTGTGCCATTTTGCATTCCCAGCAGTAGTGAATGAAAGTGCCGATTGCCCCATGTTTGCCAGCATTTGATATTCTCAGTATTTTGGGTTTTTGCCATTCTGATAGGTGTGTAGAATGTTATTTTAACACTTTAATTGTTTTAATTTGCACTTTTCTGATGATGAGTGATGCGGACTGTCTTTTCATATGCTTATTTGTCATCTGTATATCTTTTATAGTGAGATGTCTGTTAAGATCTTTGGCACGATTCTCATTTTTGCCATATTAGATATTCTAATTGTTTGTTGTTGATACACAGAAATAAAATTGTCTCATGTATTGAACTTACATCCAGAAACTTAGCTTAATTTTCTAGTTAATTCTAACATGTTTCTCCATAGACTTTGATTTTTCTCTGTAGACAATTAAATGTAAATAGTGACAGTTTTGTTTGTTCTTTTCCAATTAGTGTATGTTTATATTTCTCCTTTTTCCTCCTGTGCTGGCAAAAGCCTCCAAGAAAATATTGAAGAGAAGCAGTTATCCCTATCTCATTTCTGATAGAAAAGAGAATGATTTTAATACTTTACTATTGAATGTGTATGCTATTTTGGTAAATACACTTATCAGATTAGGGAAAGTTCCTTCTCTTTTCACTGATGTTTCTCTCATGAATGAAAATGAAGTTTTGAATGCTTTTTCTTCATCTATTGAGGTCATACTTTCTTCATTCTTCAATCTTTTGATATGGTGCATTAATGGCTTGTATAATGTCAAATCAAACTAACTCTGGAATAAATCAATTCATTCATGGTGTATTATCATATTTATAACTTGTTGGATTCAACTGTATAATATTTTTATTCAGAATTTTGTATTGCTATTATGGAATGAGATTGGCTTATCATTGTCCTTTTCTGTAGTATCCATGTCTTTTTGTGATGTTAAGAGTATTAAAATTCATGAATGTGTGTGTTTATGAAAGAAATACACTATTAACAGTGATTGATTGAATTAAAGGTGATTTTTTCTTTATAATTTTCTGAATTTACTACTTTTGCACAATAAGAAAGGATTATATTTGATCATACATTATTCATGCAAACACATAATCACAGATACACACGTAGAGCCTACTGCAGGGTTTGACAATTGGTGCCAAAATACTGGATTGTCTATGTTTTGTTTTGAATTTATGGTACTCTCTGTGCACCTAGAAGAAAGAGTGGTAGGCAAAGTCCTTTAGCAATTCTCAAAA
Organism: Aepyceros melampus; assembly: GCA_006408695.1. Lineage (NCBI taxonomy): Eukaryota > Metazoa > Chordata > Mammalia > Artiodactyla > Bovidae > Aepyceros > Aepyceros melampus. Next base: position 75,203 of record SJXQ01002588.1, on the reverse strand, counting down.
CTAACATGGAATGTTAAGATGTACTACAAAGAAATTCAGGGGACTTGGAAGCCCAGGTTTATATATGTAGCAACAATTTTTAATTTTCTCACTTGCGTAATGAGGAAAGTAATTCACACTCATGCTTACCTCATAAAGTTATTGGTGTTCTGTAAGTACTGTGAATGTGAAAGTGCTTTATAATTTTGTCTTTCCCCACATCACATGTGTATGAATATGTACATCTGTACTTAGGGTGTATAGATATATAAAGTCTAAAGATAATAATTAAGGGACTTGAATAGAGCTTGATAAAGCTTTATTCAGCTGATTTCTTGATTCAGGGAGCAGTTGAGGATCTAGGGACTCCCCACAGGAAGTCAAGGTGGAGTTTTACAGGATAGGAGAAGTTGAGGCCCTGTTCTTGCCATTTTGCTTTAGGTAGCAGCTTGTAACTATAATTGAAACCCATACTTGAGAATAATTCCTATTTTAGATTCTATACTTGATGACTACCAGAAAAGTATTCTCCAAGAACTGTTAATTCAAGTTTGCAGTTTATTGCCTATTCCAAGTTCATGAGCTAGAAGAGGTATTTGGGGAAAAGAAAGAAAAGAGGGTGAAGGTAGAAGTCAAGAGGAAACTAGGAGCTCTCTATTATGTGTGTTTCAGTGCTTTTCCAATAGACGTAGGTAGAGATTGATAGACAAACCAGTATTCACTACCTTCCTCCCTTCGTATGTACACCCTCCTCACTGCCCTCAGCACACACATGTCTCACTTTGACTCCTTGAGGGAAAAAAAGATTCTTCTGGATAGAATTAGAGATTACATGTAATGGAAAAATGAACAACTACCAAGTCTCCACCCTCAAATGATAGAGTCTTAACTGATGTTAAAAAAGCAGGCAGTAGGGGTCTGGGGAGAGATACAAATTGTGAGAGTTGAACATTAGAGAATTTTGAGGTATGGAAAGTGAAGAGTGGAAAAATAAATTTGTGGAGTAACAGCTATCATTCCTGTGAATGATACTGAGAAGACAGAGATGGAGAGAATTATAAAAATGGTTTTCTGTCCATAAAAGTCCAATGAACTAAGAAAATATCCTTAGTTCCTTTGTGTCTACTCTTTAGAACCAGTTCTTTCTTTTGTGTAACACCATCTGGAGACTGGAGCACATGGTGTCAAAGATAAATTTAGGTTACTGATAATTTTTTTTTCTTTTAGGGGAAGCCAAATTGGAAAATAAGAAGTAAAATTATCACTGTTTGAAGATGACATAACACTGTACATAGAAAATCCTAAAGATGCTACCAGAAACCTACTAAAGCTCATCAATGAATTTGGTAAAGTGGCAGGATACAAAATTAACACACAGAAATCCCTTGCATACCTACACACTAATAACAAATGATCAGAAAGAGGAATTAAGAAAACAATCTGATTTACCATCACAATAAAAAGAATAAAATGCCTAGGAATAAACCTGCTTAAGGAGGCAAAAAACCTGTATGCAGAAAACTATATGATACTGATGAAAGAAATCAAAGACGACACAAACAGATGGAGAGGTATACCATGTTCTTGAATTAGAAGAGAGAATCAATATTGTGAAAATTATGTACTACCCAAAGCAATCTACAGATTCAATTTATCAATGGCATCTCTCACATAGAATGAACATGTTATAGTTTGTAAGAAAGAGTCTCTTCAATAAATGTTGCTGTCCAGTTACAAAAAATGTAACTGGACAGTTACATGTACAAGAATGAAATTAGGACACTCTCTCACACTATACACACATACATAAAAAACCTCAAAATGGATTAAAGATGTAAATGTAAGCTGGACACTATAAAATTCTTAGAGGAAAACATAAGCAAAGCACACTTTGAAATAAATTGCAGCAAGATCTCTTTTGACACACTTTCTAGAGTAATGACAGTAAAAACAAAGACAAGTTGGACCTAATTAAACTTAAAAGCTTTTTGCATAGCAAAGGAAATCATTAACAAGACAAAAGACAACTGTCAGGATGAGGTAAAATATTTGCAAACAAGTAACTGACAAGAGATTAGGCTCCAACATATACAAATTGATACAGCCACTATGGAAAACAATATGGAGGTTTCTTTAAAAACTAAAAATAGAGCTACCATATGACCCAGGAATTCCACTCCTAGGCATATATCCAGAGAAAATCATGATTTGAAAAGATGCACATATCCCGATATTCTTTGCAGCACTATTCACAATAGCCAGGACATGGAATTAACCTAAATATCCATCAGCAGAGGAATGGATAAAGAAGATGGGTACATATATTCAGTGGAACATTATTCAGTCATAAAAAGGAACAAAATAGTGCCATTTGCAGAGATATGGATAGACCTAGAGACTGTCATACAGAGTGAAGCAAGTCAGAAAGAGAAACATATTCTACGATATTGCTTATATGTGGAATCTAGAAAAAATAGTACAGATGAACTTATTGGCAAAGAAGAAATAGAGTCACAGATGTAGGAAGCAGACTTGTGGTTGCCAAAAGGAGAAGGAAGTGTTATTTGGTTGCAAATACAAGACAAGAATTTTATCCTGAACTTCCACCAGTTCTGCACCAATCCTCCCCTGTGGTCCAAACCTCATCAAAGTAATTCTTAATCAGATTTTGTTAACATCGCTACATGCTCAAGGGCTCTCCCTTATATTTTCTGCTCTTACTGTTGTTGTTCATTCACTAAGTCGTGTCTGACTCTTTGCGACCCCATTGGCTGTAGCACACCAGGCTTTTTTGTCTTTCACCATCTCCTAGAGTTTTCTCAAACTCATGTCCATTGAAATGGTGATGCCATCCAACCATCTCATCCCTGTCATCTCCCCCTGTCCTGCCTTCAATCTTTCCCAGCACCAGGGTCTTTTCCAGTGAGTCAGCTCTTTGCACCAGGTGGCCAAGGTATTAGAGCTTCAGTTTCAGCATCAGTCCTTCCAGTGCATATTCAGGACTAATTTTCTTTAGGATTGACTGATTTGATCTCCTTGCTGTCCAAGGGACTCTCAAGAGTCTTCTACAGAACCACAGCACTACTCTTCTCAGTACAGAATAAAATATATCTAACTTACAAATGCTTGGAGAAGGTGAGAAAGACCTGCAGAGGACATGGTCTGGGAATGCTGAGCAAATACAAGGTATGATGGTGCAGCAGCTTCTGTTAATATCCTGTCAACACAATTGTGGTACACACCATTCTAGCGCATACCCACAACTTCCTACTACAAGCTTGCAACTGTGGTTGTTCAGTTGCTAACTTGTGTCCGATTCTTTTGCTTTCACATGAGAGCTTTCTCTTAGCCTCCTTTGGGGATGCCAGAAGAGTTGAGTATTTAATGCATCTGGGAACAGCCCAGATGCCTCTCAATATGGATGAAGTTGATGGGTGAATACTCCAGCTTCCTTGTTCTTTGTTGGAGTAGGGGGTTTTGCTTCTGAGAGCAGCCACCTTGAGACAGGTATGTATGGAAGGCATTTGAAAAAGAAGTGCAGTTATCAAATAGGTACCTATTGTACCACCTATTGTGGGGCAGGAATAGATAGATGAAGATACAGAGAATGGACATGTGGACACAGGGGAAAGGGGTGAACTGGAGATTAAGATTGGCATATGCACACCACTGTGTGTGAAATAGATAGTGAGTGGGAATCCCTGTATAGCACAGGGAGCTCAGCTCCATACTCAGTGTTGACCTAGAGGGGTGGTATGGGGGTGAGTTGGGAGGGAGGTCCAAGATGGAGGAGCTGATTCACTTCCTTGTACTGCGAGGAATAACACAACAATGTAGACCAGTGACACTCTAATAAAAAAAAATGGCATCTACTTCTTCACTGTGCTTCCTTCAGATCTTCTCTTTCTCCCGTATTCATTTTCCATGGTGAAGTTTTGCAAGCACAGCACTGCTGTCCTGTGGAAGCAAGTTGGAAAAAAAACAAACCCAGAATAATTGCATGATGAGCATTTAATGGATGAGATGTCACGTTTAAAAAGACAAAGACTTGGAGGGAAGTCTGTGCTTTCTATAGCACTCTGAGAATAAAAATCCATTTCTGATTGATTTCTTTCTTAACAGTCTACCCTCTCCCCCTCTCTCCACCTCACTCCCCAGTTAAATGCTCTGGGCAGCTATCTACCTCATGTTTCAAGCAATGTGCCTTTGACCTGGTATTGTCTTCCAGAAATCTTGACAGAAGTCTTTTTAAAGACTTAGTATCACACCACCACTATATTTAGTGTTCCAATAGTCTGAGATTCTTTTACTAGGGTATTGAAGACAGCAGTTAGAAAATGAATAATTAGGAGGCTGCCCATGACAGTTAATGTCCAATACTTTGAGATCTCAGAGATACTAATAGTAAAGAACAATTCCTAATAATTACTGGAAATTATGTGGCTAGTGGAATGCTATTACATGTATAATGAAAAATATTATTTTGAACCTCACTATTTTGGAGCTACCTTAGGCCCAAATTTACCTTCCTTGCATTTTCTAAAAAAATTTTTAAAGGGACTATACACACCTGGATTTCAGGGTGCACAATCCACCATTTCCTCTGTGTCCATGTGGAATTTAGAAATGGTACCATAATAATCATTTTTTAAGGATATCCACAAGCTCTCCTCCAGCACTGCCTTTTCTCTACCAGCCCCAGCATCGTCACCTGTACTCTTCATTTCTGTATCTCTTTCCTCCTTTGAGTAATGGGCTTTTCTAAGGAAATGGCTGTATCTTTAGATTTGAGACAGAAGTGGATAGTCCTGCTTAGTCAACGATTGTTGAATTTTCAAGTTTTTCATGCTCTCATCTGAAAGCAAATAATTGATACTAAATGATTTTGACCTTTTTATGAAAGCAACTGGCATAGATCTCAGCCTTTCCAAACTTTGTTCATTTTTCCTTTGTGCAGTTGGTGTAAGAAACTTGCAGCTCTTCAATTCTTAGTAATTATTCTATAATTTGGACTTGTCACTATTTCATATTGTCCTTCCTCTCTTTTCATATTTAATGGTATTTTACTGCACTTCCAAGGGGGAAAAGAAAGGCCAAAAAGAATTAAAATGGAGAATAAAGGGATGATTAAAATTATGAGAAGAAGAGAATTTCAAGGACAACATGTTTGTGAAAGTTTGTATAAATTCAGTATCATTTAGTCAACACTAATTTAAAACTTACTGAGTGATCAATAGGTTAATAATAGTTCTTAATATGCAACTAAAACCCTCAAAAAATGATCATCTTTACATAGCACAATGATTGATGGGGGTAAATTGGATAAGATTTTGGAAATACAGTTGTTAATCAGTATCCATGAGGAATTGCTTACAGAATCAGCCATGGATATCAAAGTCCTTGGATGCTCAAGCCTTTTAATAAAATGGTGTAACATTAGTATATAACTTATGCACATCCTCTTGTATACTTTAAATAACCTCTATGGCACCCCACTCCAGTACTCTGGCCTGGAAAATCCCATGGATGGAGGAGCCTGGTGGGCTGCAGTCCATGGGGTCACTAAGAGTAGGACACGACTGAGCGACTTCACTTTCACTTTTCACTTTTATGCATTGGAGAAGGAAATGGCAACCCACTCCAATATTCTTGCCTGGAGAATCCCAAGGATGGGGGAGCCCGGTGGGCTGCCGTCTATGGGGTCGCACAGAGTCGGACACGACTGAAGCGACTTAGCAGCACCAGCAGATTACTTATAACAGCTAATACAATGTAATGGTGCTTCTCTGGTGGCTCAGTGCTAAAGAATTCACTTGTCAATGCAGGAGACACGGGTTCAATACCTGGTTTCAATGTCAGTATTCTTACCTGGGAAATCCCACGGACAGAGGAGACTGGTGGGCTATAGACCATGGAGTTGCAAAAGAGTTGGAATGACTTAGCAAGTAAACAATAATACAATGTAAATAGTTGTAAATAAGTGCATAATAAATATAAGTTTTGCTTTTTGGAAATTTCTGAAAATTCGTTTTTCAAGTACTTTCCATTCGAGGCTGGTTGAATGCACAGATGAGAAACCACAGATATGGAGAGTCAACTGTATCATGTTTTAAAAATGATAGTCTATTTGGAAAGATATAGCTTATATATATTTATATGATGTAAATGCTTCCCTGGAGGCTCAGATGGTAAAGGGTCAATCTATAATATGGGAGACCTGGGTTTGATCCCTGGATTGGAAATATCCCCTGGAGAAGGGAATGGCTACTCACTCCAGTATTCTGGTCTGGAGAATTCCATGGACAGCGGAGCCTGGCAGGCTACAGTCCATGGGGTTGCAAAGAGTCAGACATGACTGAGCAACTTTCACTTTTAGTTTTCATATGATGTAAAAGTTGATGCTTTTGAACTGTGGTGTTGGACAAGACTCTTGAGAGTCCTTTGGACTGCAAGGAGATCCAACCAGTCCATTCTAAAGGAGATCAGCCCTGGGATTTCTTTGGAAGGAATGATACTAAAGCTGAAACTCCAGTTCTTTGGCCACCTCATGCAAAGAGTTGACTCATTGGAAAAGACTCTGATGCTGGGAGGGATTGAGGGCAGGAGGAAAAGGGAATGACAGAGGATGAGATGGCTGGATGGCATCATGGACTCGATGGATGTGAGTCTGAGTGAACTCCAGGAGTTGGTGATGGACAGGGAGGCCTGGTGTGCTGTGATTCATGGGGTCTCAAAGGGTCGGACATGACTGAGTGACTGAACTAAACTGAACTGAAAAAGGAAACAGGCAAAGAAGCCTAAGAAGACCTCACCAGTTGCAGGTGGGATTGGGAAGTAAGTTTACTTTTATTTTATATCTTTCCCTTTGATACAGTTATAATTTGCAATTTTTTCTGTGTAAACATTATTTTTACAATAAAAATGTTTTTAAAAGTGGAATAAACAATTCCCAGTTTCAGAGAACTTAAAATTACTTCACAGAATACATGATTATAGCATGATCACTTGCAGTAAATCACCTCCAAATATGGCTGCCACAAATTTCTTCTATTCATGGGTGTCTATGTGCATACAAAGGGAGAAGATCTTAAAAGTTATCTTCACAAGACAAAAAAAGTTATAACTGTATTTAGTGATGGATGTTAACTAGACTTACCCAGTGATCACTTCACAGTGTACACAAATACTGAGTCATGTTGTGTACCTGAAACTTGTAATGTTATATGTCAATCATACTTCCAAAAAAAAAGAGAGAGAGAGATGGAGGTGATTTCTCCTACACTGTTACTTGTAATGAATATCATGCTGTGTTAGATGTTTAGTCCATAGTAGAGTCTTCAGTTCAGTTCAATTCAATTGCTCAGTTGTGTCTGACTCTTTGTGACTGCAGCATACCAGGCCTCCCTGTCCATTACCAACTTCTGGAGTTTATTCAAACTCATGTCCATTGAGTCAGTGATGCCATCCAACCATCGCATCCTCTGTCATCCCCTTCTCCTCCTGCTTTCAATCTTTCCCAACATCAGAGTCTTTTCAAATGAGTCAGCTCTTCACATCAGGTGGCCAAAGTGTTGGAATTTCAGCTTCACATCAGTCCTTCCAATGAACATTCATGACTGATTTCCTTTAGGATGGACTGGTTGGATCTCCTTGCAGTCCAAGGGACTCTCAGGAGCCTTCTCCAACACCACAGTTCAACAGCATCAATTCTTTGGCACTCAGCTTTCTTTATAGTCCAACTCTCACATTCACACTTGTTACTGGAAAACCCATAACCTTGACTAGATGGACCTTTGTTGGCAAAGTAATGTCTCTGCTTTTTAATATGCAGTCTAGGTTGGTCATAACTTTTCTTCCAGGGAATAAACGTCTTGGAGAATTTTGAGCATTACTTTACTAACATGTGAGATGAGTGCAATTGTGCGATAGTTTGAGCATTCTTTGGCATTGCGTTCCTTTGGGATTGGGATGAAAACTACTTTTCCCAGTCTTGTGGCCATTGCTGAGTTTTCCAAATTTGCTAGCATACTGAGTGTAGCACTTTCATAGCATCATGTTTTAGGATTTGAAATAGCTCAACTGGAATTCCATCACCTCTACGAGCTTTGTTCATAGTGATGCTTCCTAAGGCCCATTTGACTTCACATTCCAGGTTGTCTGGCTATAGGTGAGTGATCACACCATTGTGATTATCTGCGTCATGAAGATCTTGTTTTTTTGTAGAGTCTTAAGATCTTTAAGTAGAGTCTTATAAATAGAGTAAATATTAATTCTCACCCTGTCCTTTACTCCTTGTGTATGGGAACAGAATAAGCTTCCAATTCATGCCAAGAAACAGCATGAATGAGAAAGAAAGAGACATAGCTGCAAAGAGAAGAGATTCAGAGGGACATGAAAAATCTCAAGCCAAAGATCAGACCAGTGAGGCTGGAACCTTGGATGAAACACAGACGTGATGTCCAGGGCTTTCTTGTATCCTACTTAGATTTGGGCATATTCTCCATACTTTTGAGTAGGATTTCACTTTTCTGAGACTAAATATTTAATATTCCACTCACTTACTACCTCTCTCTTACATCTCTATTTCTTTGATCTGTTTCTTATCTATTCCCAGCCACCCAAGATGAGGAAAAAAAGAGAAATAGTTCACTACACTCATGCATACATGCCCATGAGTGCATTCCAGAGCTGGGGGCTGGAGGCTCAAAGGACAGAACTATGGCCTTGTTTAGTTTTGCTGGAGTGAAGGAAGATCCTCATTCAGGATGCACTGATTTTTTTTCAGGGTACAGCTGACACACACAGGAATCTGTGAATTTCCAAATACTTGCCTTTCAAGGGGTGGAGACTCCTGTATTATCTTCAGTAAGACATGGCCCTGGGGATTCATGCATGCACCTGAGGATAATCTCTTATTCTGGCTGGAAATGAAATACATTACTGTACATTCATGGGGACATTGTTAAAGGATCACAGCAAAAAAATTATTATCTCTTGGTTGTGACATATTGCGACAACTCATATAGGATTTTGGGTCTATACTTTCAAAGCTGTACAACTTCACTCAATATATTTGATTTTTGTTCATCAATTTCCTTATCTGCATAATGGCAATAATATTTATCCCACAGTGTTGCTCTAAGTGTTAAATTCAAACATGTATGGAAAGAACCTGGCCTATGATAGGTGCTCTAGGAATATTTGTAAGATAAAGGAATAACATATGAGTGGCACTCAGTAAATATTATGCGTTCCCCCCCATCAAGAGAGGGCTACTAGGAGGGAGGGGAGAGGAAGAGGAGCAACTGTTCCTATCAATATTCATTCAGGTACCAGGAATCTATACACAAAAGTCTACATGATCCAGGCAGCTCAAGCCAGACTTAAATATCTTGACACATCTCACTTTGAGAGCTATTGTCTAAGTCCCTTCAAGGTGAATCTGGATTGGTTTATGGATGGTTTTCTTAGGATACTTGCTACAGGAGGAGCCGTCGCTACATAAGAAGTCCTACTCTCCTCAGCTGTCACGCTACAGAGGTTACTGATGAGTGCTCCAATCTACAGCCCCAGCTGAACCCCCAGCAAACATCTCTTGCATCACCTTCAGCCCTGTGAGAAGCCATGTTGGATCTCCAACCCAATCAAATCTTCAGATGACTGCAGCTTAGCCAAACCTGCCTGAAGGAAAAATCCAGAACAACAACAAAAAATAGTTGTTTTAAGCCCCTACCTTTTGGAGGCAGTTTGTCACTCAGCCATAGATGTCACCAGAACAGGTGAGTACCTAGGTCCATGTTGTAGCATAAAGTGTGCCTTGTCTAAAGGGGCTGTCGTTACTCAGCTCACACAAGTGCTGTGCTTGAGGGATTCAGGTCTGGGATGGCCATCTGTGATCTAACAAAAAGATATTAGATCTGGAATTTTGTAACATCTCCAAATGTTTTAGCTATCAGTTACTAATTAAAAATTTTTGAAAACACCGTGTACATCACACAAAGCTGTCTATGTGCCGATAAAGTTGTGTGCTACTAGCGTGTCACCTCTGTTGTGTTTAGAAATGGAGAGAGCCTGCTTGCCCCACCCTACTCAAGGCCTTCTTGTAAACTGAGGCTATCTGCCCAGCTGGTGGCCTCCAGCCAGCATGGTGCTTTCCTATAATGGATTAGCATATGAAAACTAGCATTTCAGTAAGGTTTGTACATTCCCACATCTAAACCAAACAAACTGCCTTTTGTTTCACCAATGATTGGGGCTCTGACCCATTTAAGCCTGACAGCAAAATAGGGATTAGCAGGGGGTGTTGTTAGTGGTGTTTTGATTGGGAGAGGATGAGAGAAGTTGGAAGCAGAATGGTGGGAGGAGGAACAATGGAGAACTTCCTGGAGGACAAAAGTTCACCAGTTTTCCCTTGAAATTAATTTAAGGGCAATGACATCAACAAAAAGTGCTGTGAATTAAGTGCTTTTGAAAAAAACAGCCCTATTTATTATTTTTGGCTTTTGCTGAGAATATTTGCTCTGGGCCCTAGAGGAATTCACCTTTAACTGTGGGGGATAGAATTGCATATCATTCTTTATCCACTTCTTGTGGACTTTCTGCAGGATGTGAGTGAGGCAGAAGACAATGCTGGGCTGACACAGACATTCTCTGTGCCAAGGACCAGGGGACCTTTGTGGCCTATGAGTGGAGGACCTCAGAGGTGGGAACAGGTGAGAACTGCAAAGCCAGAGTATGTGCCGAGTATGCCACGCAGGGAGAAAGGCAGCACTAGGTGGGGACAGCTTGTCAAAGAGCAGAAGTGTCAGTGGCCATTGGTGTGGCTGTGGCCTCCCCGCCAAAGTGCTCTGATATCAAAAAAGTGTTCTATAGTGTATTTAAAAACTATTAATGTTTAATCTTTTATGAATTAATTTTGAAATGGTCCAAAAGGTAAATAAGTGAAATGTTTCTCTCCTATCCCAATACCCTTATCTTGTTTAATGCCTCCATATAGTCAACGTAATCTAGTATTTGTATATTTTCCCAGAGAAACCTATGCATACACAGCAGAAAAACTATTTTTTTTCATTCAAGTGGAAGTAGACTAGGCTTATCTGTTTTCTCATGACTCTATGACCTAAAAAACATTCCATATTTCCATAGATGTTCATAAATGTGCCTTCATTCTTTTTTACAGCTGCACAGTACTTTGTTTTATAGGTACATCATAATTTAACTAGTGCTCTCTTGATGGACAAGCATATTGTCTCTATAGTAATTTCCTTATGAAATAATTAAGAATAAGTTCTGTGATATGTGTATAAGTAAAAATTGATTTGTGACATATAAGTGATTAGTCAGCATTTAAAGTAGCCTGATGAATACTTAGAACTTCAAATATCCTTATTGAAATCTACATCAGTGAGTTTGCTAATTAGCATATGGGATGAAATGAGTGGAGTTGAAAATAGATGGTTAGTTAGGAAGACCACACACAGCTCCTGTTCTTACAGACTGTCTGCCTGCCTATCTGACTGACTGAATATCTAACCAACTGTTTGTCGACTGACTGACTAATTATCTGAATATCTGACTTAATGATGGGCTGGCTGACTGGTTTGGATAATCAGAGAAGTAATATGTTGCAGAGGAACTTTAGGCATCTCATTGGGGTTGAAGTTTCCTTTTTAGCTTCTATGCTATCCATTTATTGGAAGCTTTTTAAAAAAAATTTCCAGTAAAAAGTCAGTTGTCCCTGTGAAGAAGAAATAAATACCACCAGAAGAAAACTAGTTCCTGAGTTGTTCCTAACCGGTTTATGGTGTATGCAGAAGCCTGATCAAGCAAGAACAAAACGCAATTTTTAAACCCTCAAACTTTCTTAAACCAAGTTTGAGATCTCAGTCAGCTTCTGTTGCCTGCCAATAGGAATTCTCTGAGGCAAATCCATGATGTAAGAAAATGTATTTCCCACGAACTTTCCCTCTGGTGGAGATCCTTTATCATCTTTCAGCTGAACAAGGCCTTGCCCCCTTCACCTCTTTCCTCCCTCAAAACAGAGCAAGATCTGATAACTAGTCACTACTTTTGTTCAGTGACAGATTATATTTTGCCTGGAACTCATATTCATCAACACCTTGTCTGAAATAAGCTTGTGAAAGTGAAGACTTTTAGCTATAATTATGGGATGAAAAGTGTTTCACTCAAGTCAAAAGAATTTCAAGCATCAGCAAACAGGAAGGGAGAGGTGAAGGTCTATTCAACCACCTCTGAATGTGGTCCTGATTTGTCTTCTTTGGGGGGACGTTTTCCCCATAAGAAACTTCTGCCACCACTGTGAAGAATAATTCAGGGGCCAGCAGATACAAGGGTGTCAGAGGTCTAGCACAGGGATTGTTTAGAATAGAACTGTCAGTGGCTTCTTCTATAACCTTCTGTAACTGTGCAACCTAGATTTGATAATTGAACCCACATGCTTCCCAGGTGGTACTAGTGGTAAAGACCCACCGGCCAATGCAAGAGATATAAGACACTCAGGTTCAATTCCTGAGTTGGGAAGATCCCTTGGAATAGTGTATCGCAACCCACTTGAGTATTCTCACTTGGAGAATCCCATGGACAGAGGAGCCTGGTGCAGTACAGTTCATAGGGTTGCAAAGAGTCAGACATGACTGAAGTGACTCAGCAGGCATGTTGGGACTCAAACCAGTCCAAAGCCAGGTTAGGACTTGAACACCACAAGTCTTTTAACTGAGATCACACACTTGGTCTCAAAACTTAATGAAGCTCAGGTTCTTGATGTCTCATTGCGGGCAGAATTCAGTGAGAGACAAAGTTATAGGTAAGAAGTGGATTTATTTAGACAGAAACACACTCTACAGACAGAGTGTGAGCCATCTCAGAAGGCCAGAGTAGTGCCAGTGTATGAGCAAAGAGTCAGACATGACTGAAGTGACTCAGCAGGCATGTTGGGACTCAAACCAGTCCAAAGCCAGGTTAGGACTTGAACACCACAAGTCTTTTAACTGAGATCACACACTTGGTCTCAAAACTTAATGAAGCTCAGGTTCTTGATGTCTCATTGCGGGCAGAATTCAGTGAGAGACAAAGTTATAGGTAAGAAGTGGATTTATTTAGACAGAAACACACTCTACAGACAGAGTGTGAGCCATCTCAGAAGGCCAGAGTAGTGCCAGTGTATGGGGTTGTCAGCTTTTATAGGGCTGGGTGATGTCATAGGCTAATGAATGGGAGGAGTATTTCAGCTATTTTGAGGAAGGAGTAGAGATTACCAGGAATTAAGCCTCTGCCCACTTTTGACCATTATGGTTAGCCTTGGAACTTTCATGATGCCTGTGAGTGTGTCATTTAGCTTGCTGTTATATTACAATGAGTGTGTATTGAGGCTCAAGGTGTATTGGAAGTCATCTTGTCTACCATCTTGAACCATTTGGTTCTTATCCATTTATGTCATGTCCTTGGGCTTTGTCCTTAAAGGGAGTGGATATATGTATACCTATGGCTGATTCATGTTGAGGTTTGACAGAAAACAACAAAATTCTGTAAAACAATTATCCTTCTTATCCTTCAATAAAAAAATAAGCTTAAAAAAAAAAAAAAGGTTGTGCTCTATTCCCTTCCCTTTTGCTTCACATTTAGATATTGCTCCCACCTTCCCTACTTGACCAGGGACAGACTTGTTCCTTACTACCTCAACCAAATTCCTAACCTTGTTCCATCTGCTCCCAGTCTCTAAGACACATAATTTCCCCATTCTAGGCAAGTTGATATGTTAGAGATTATTTAAATTTTTTTCCTTTACATAAATCCTGTGTCTGCCAATCTGAAAGCATTTGGCCAATAATATCTCTCCTCAGATTAGGAACCTTCTAATCACAACAGAAGGCATGTTTTTAATATACAGTTATTTTAGTAATTGGAGAAGGCAATGGCACCCCACTCCAGTGCTCTTGCCTGGAAAGTCCCATGGACGGAGGAGCCTGGTAGGCTGCAGTACATGGGGTCGCGAAGAGCCAGACACGACTGAGCGATTTCACTTTCACTTTTCACTTTCATGCATTGGAGAAGGAAATGGCAACCCACTCCAGTGTTCTTGTCTGGAGAATCCCAGGGATGGGGGAGCCTGGTGGGCTGCTGTCTCTGGGGTCGCACAGAGTCGGACACGACTGAAGTGACTTAGCAGCAACAGCACTTTATTAATTAGAGTTTGAGGGCATGGTTAATGAAGAAATGTGGGAATAAGGACTGTGTGTTTCACTGTCCCTTTGGGATCTGTATGTTTGAAGGGAGGGGTGGCTCTGAGTTCTAATAACAAAAGGAGGTTTTATCCTCATTTTTCATGGATTGTAGCCCACTAGGCTCCTCTGTTCATGAGATTTCCCAGGCAAGAATACTGGAGTAGGTTGCATTTCATTCTCTATTATCTTCATTTTATCTGTGAAGAAATTATATTTGGTTCTTTATCTTTCCAAGACTACCTAGCTGGTAAGCTGTAGAGCCAGTATTTGAGCCCAGTTCTGCCTAACTTCCAAGTCAGCTCTTTCCATTAGAGCATCACAGCAAAAAATGCCTTTTTTTTTTCTTCCAGGACTTTCATATCTGTAACTAAATTTTTCATGGATTGTAGCCCACTAGGCTCCTCTGTTCATGAGATTTCCCAGGCAAGAATACTGGAGTAGGTTGCATTTCATTCTCTATTATCTTCATTTTATCTGTGAAGAAATTATATTTGGTTCTTTATCTTTCCAAGACTACCTAGCTGGTAAGCTGTAGAGCCAGTATTTGAGCCCAGTTCTGCCTAACTTCCAAGTCAGCTCTTTCCATTAGAGCATCACAGCAAAAAATGCCTTTTTTTTTTCTTCCAGGACTTTCATATCTGTAACTACTCAAAGAGATAGCAATCAGTTCTAATGCTAGGTTGGAAACTATAGGACTTGTCTGAAGGTAGGCAATGAGTATCTGTTGCCTACCTTTATTTAAAATAAGCTATTTAAAAATTTTTTTAAATATGCTATTAAAAATTTATTATCTTCCACTTTTTTCACAGTCCAACATTTTCTACAAGAAGAATTTTCAATAATAGCCTGTTTATAATAGTTTTTACTCTTGCCAGAGGCTGGCCAAAAATACCAGTAGACTGAGTAGGTTGTATTACTTTTAAAGCAATAATTACTAACGTAAAAAAAAAAAAATGAGAGAAAAGTCTTTAATAGAAACAAAAAAAATCATGAACTCTTGTCCTGTCTTGGTGGGCATATGTCTTAGGGAGTAGGTTAAAAGTTTACCATAATACACTTTGGTTATCTGTTCAATTTCAAATCCAGGATCGATAAAGCTTATCAGAGCATTTTTTATGACTCCGGGGAGGTTATCGCTATCTTAATATAGTGATGAAGACAAAAGCCAGACCTAAGGAGAGGTCAGAACTGAGCAATCAAATTAACATCTGTCATGAATGACTTGGTCCAATCTTCAAGGTCAACATATTCACAGATGTCAAAGTGTCTAAATGGAGAAATGATAATCATTGACCCTGAAACCTTCTGGGGCTCGCAGGCAGCTGTGGGGGAGATAAGAAGCTTTCTGCTGAGATAACACATACACGTTCAAATGTAACTTTCTTATTTTCCTTTTGTGAAATTAGAGGAAATGCCAAAACCAAGTCTCAGTTAGCCAGGGTCCTGTTGGATGGAGATAAGGCAGATCATTGAGGGCCTCCTTCTTCACAAACACTTTCTCCAGAAATATAATTCAGGATCCTTGACAGATATGAGTTCCATGATCTTTCATTTATGTATTAGCCCTCAAGAGGGCTGGGAAAGAGGTGGGCAGTCAGAAAAAGAGGAAAGAAAAGAGCTTTGATATGGCTACTTCATGGAGGAATAAGTGAAATTTGCAAAGGAAACCTTCAAATTTCATATAGTTTTAGTATGCTATCATTAACTAGTTAATTTCTTAACAAGGTCTATAAACTGAAAATTTTTCCTGCTTTAGATCAGAAATTGAGTTTCTAATATGAATGTGAAATTGAATTTATTAAAAACAAACACATGTAATAGAATTGACAACTGTGTCATTTACAGCTTACAATTTTATGACCTACATGAATATTATCTACTAATAGTACAAACTTCTGTGGAAAGCAGCATTATCTGTTCTGTTCCTCAATATATTTCCAATGCCTAGAGAAGCAGAGAGGCATATTATCTTTGTCTCTATCTTAAAGTCTCCTGGTGCATTTTCTCTCATTTTCTCAAGGGAAACAAACAAGTCACCAGGAATGTGATAAACTTTCTCGATGGTAAGCACACTTTGACAAGGAGATAAACTGGACTAGAGACTCTGGTCCTCATGAACTCCTTTAAAGAAGTCTGATTTGTTGGGAGTGAAAATCAGGCCCTATGAGATTTTTTTCTGTAGAAGAATCAATCGCTATTTTACTTATTCATGATATAATGGTGCCAATCAAGACTGACTTGTAACTTGATATTGTATCAGCCAAGACTGCCTTGACTTTCAACTATGAATGCATGACCCGAGGTCATGTAGTAACAGCTCCATATACACACTGGCCATGAAACAATGGGAATTGTGGAACACAGGTAGACACGAAACTATCACTTCAGCTCCATGAGTGATAATAAAAAAGCAGTGCTGCCTAGATATTAAAAGGACCATAGCAAAGTAGAAAAAATAATTGCAATCGGCAAACAGTAACTGGCTGTGCCTTTAAGACTTGGCCAGAGAGACAACATGGAGTAGTGGAAAGAGTACTAGCATTGGACAGGATGGGAGACCTGGATTCAGGTGCTATTTCTGTCACTTAGCAACTGTGTTACTATGAGGAATTTGATTAAGCCATCTAGTTCTATATTATTTATCTCTATAGCATTAATTCTTCTAAAGGGGGATATTGTTACTCAAAATAAAACTCCCAAGGAAAGATACTTTGTCATCTCTCAGTTATTAGCCTATAAATTATCCATAAGGCAGACTTCCTAATATACTTTTCAATCTGAAATTGGCTTCTCCTATTGCTGCTGGGAAACTTCCAAGAAAGCTCCCCTTGCCAAACGGCCAGTATGTTTATGGGAATAAATAGTTAGCTGAATTATCATGCTCTCACTCTTCAAGGAGAAAAAGCACACCTTTTAAACGGTGTGGGGAGAAACCCTCCCAGTGGCCTCTCTTTTCTTATCCTGAATTAAGCATTCCTGGTCCTACAAAAAACCATTAAAGGCCTGCTTCTGCTAATTCCTATTATCACAGACTCTAATAATAATGAGGATAATAATAATGCTGTTCATAATAACATTGCAATTAGGTCTCTGGCTCCCCAGCAAACTCAGACTTTTGTTTACAAGTAGACTGGCTTCCTTTAACCCCATTTTCCAAGATTGCATTAACTGTCGATTTGGTGAGATATGTTTCATGATGGGGTTAGGTGTTAACTCAAGTTTTGATAAGAGTTAGTATATCTTTGGAAAATATTCTTATTAGAAAAAAGTCTCTGTAAAATTTCACTTTGCTGACAAAGGTCGATATAGTCAAAGCTATGGTATTTCCTGTAGTCATGTATGGATGTGAGAGTTGGACTATAACAAAAGCTGAGCACTGAAGAATTGTTGCTTTTGAACTGTGGTGTTGGAGAAGACTTTTGACAATCCCTTTGACAGCAAGGAGATCAACCCAGTCAATCCCAAAGGAAATCAATCCTGAATATTCGCTAGAAAAGCTGATGCTGAAGCTGAATCCCCAATACTTTGGCCACCTGATGTAAACAGCTAACTCATTGGAAAAGACCCTGATGCTGGGAAAGACTGAGGGCAGGAGGATAAGGGGCACCAGAGGCTAGATGGTTGAATGACATTACCAACTCAATAGACATGAACTTGAGTAAACTCTGGGCGATAGAAGGAGAGAGAAGGACAGGGAAGCCTGGCATGCTGCAGTTCATGTGGTTGCGAAGAGTTAGACATGACTTAGCCACTCAACAGTAACAAAATATGACAATTCTTGGTATAAATGCCTTTTGTTAATTAGAAACCTAAGATTTTTCTCAAGCTGTTGTATTAAAACTGGGAATTGGATAAAAAATCAAATTGATCTCATATTCAAGAAATGGTGTGTTGAGTCATATTTTCCTCTCAACTTTTCCCATCATGCATTTCCCCACTTGCATATCAGTAGGCATTTTACAAATTTCTTTTTAGAACATCTACCTTGCTGAACGAAATAGCAGAATAAATGAGGGACTAATCTATCGAACATATGCCAGTTTCTTTGGCGTAAGGATCAATTTCCTCACCTGCAAAATATTTTAGGATAATAATAGTTTGTGAATTTTCAAGTTAGTGTGAACATTAACTAAGATCACTCTCATGAATCTAGTAAGTCAAGTTTATCCTGAGGGCAGACCCTTACCACTTGACCTTCCCAGATTCTGAGCTGCCCAATCTCCTGAGATCTGACCAAAGGTCAAAGTCCCCCATTAAGGAAGAGCTGTGCAAACTCTTTTTCACTAACTGGTAAGTGACTCATAAGTTCTGAAAGTGAATCATTTTAGGAAGATTCATATTTGGTTGGGATGGAAGCCTTAAAAATGACGCTCAAACATTTTTAGGAGTGAGACACCCGGTAGGTGGAGATTCCTTTTGGAGGGGAAGGAATGAGAGAGCCAAGTCAGCTTCTCCTGACAGCCTCCCGTGATCCCTCTCATCTGTGAAGGAGGGCGGCTGCTGAGAGGTGTGATGTGTTGTGCTGGCTCTGTCTTGGAGTGTACCAGGGTGTGCGTATTCTGTGGGAGATGGTTCCCAGCTCATCCATGAGAGGGCACTGGCGCTCTAGATAGCCATGCTTGAGTATTGTCTAAAGAGAGACATTCATCCCATTACTTCAGGAGCTATTATCCACTTGTACCACATCTGTGGCTGCATTTGACAGAGGTGATATAGATCAATAGATATGTATGCTCCGTCATTTTGTCCACCTTTGTACATCTGTGGTCTCCTGACTCTGGCTGACAACTGTTAAACTCCTGCCCATGTGTGGAAGAGCTGATCACTGCGTGCAATGAATATTTTAAAAATTAGGGCAAGTCTGTAACACAGGATTATACTTAGAAAGGGGCACAAGGACCCCCTGGAGGGCCTTCCAAAGGAAGAAGGTTCTCTTCCAGTCTAAGGAAAGACAGTACAGGAAGCAAAGAAAAAGGAGCAAGCAGGTAATCTCTAGTGAAATGGATAATGTCCTGAACCTCTTACTCTGATTTGAAAAAAGTCATATGATATGGGGTCCAAAAAGAAGATGGCAAAGGGTACTTATATACATCAATTCTCAGATGGGTGCAATCAACATATCATAGTTTAAAACCAGTCACCCAGTAAAACTTCTTCCATTCTGCAGTCACTCTCTTTCATACCATCCTATTGTATTTTCTTGATAATGCTTGGCACTATCTGAATAATCAGAATCATTTATTTATTTATGTATGCCTGTCATGTTTCTTAGAGTATCAACTCTATGAATGCTGGAACTTTGACTACCAAATTCACTACTGTAGCTTCAACTCCTGGAAGTATTGCCTGGCACAACAGGCACCGATAAACTTTGGATGAGTGAACAATAATGCCCTAAAAAGTGAAAGTGAAAGTCGCTCAGTGGTGCCGGACTCTTTGCGACCCCATGGACTATACAGTCCATGGAACTCTCCAGGCCAGAATACTGGAGTGGGTATAGCCTTTCCCTTCTCCAGGGGATCATCCCAACCCAAGGGTTGAACCCAGGTCTCCCACATTGCAGGCAGATTCTTTACCAACTGAACTATCAGGGAAGTCTCAATGCTCGAAAAACGAAAGTGTTAGTTGCTTAGTCCTGGCCGACTTTTAGCAACCCCATGGACTATAGCCTGCCAGGCCCCTCTGTCCATGGGATCCTCGAGGCAAGAATATTGGACTGCATTGCCATTTCTTTCTCCAGGGAATCTTCCCAGTCCAGGGACTGAACATGGATCACCTGCATTGCAAGCAGATTCTTCACAGTCTGAGCCACCAGGGAAGTCCTAAGGTACCAACATTTCACTAGTAGGGTCAAAATGATTATGTTCAATGAAGAATTATGGCTTCAGAGGAACTGAGAAATGATTCATAATGCGTGGTGCCTCAGTGAGTTTTGAATGTAGATGAAGTCAATGGGTTGCTTTTCTGACCAAGGTGATTGTGTGGTTACCTCAGTGGCTGTCTATGTCTATGCACACATTGAATATGCCTCTGTATTTTTATTAACTTCTTAATATATCATTGTGGAAGCAGTGTTTGTATGTTGAGTAGTCCTAAAATTTGAAGTAAACTTGTTATTCTACTAGGCAACTTTCCATGAAACAAATTACCCAGGGAAGTTCATGTAGATTTGTAAGTGGAACTAACCCACCTGTCCATAGTAGCTGATGGTGTAAGTGTGAGTTCAAATGCTGGAGAACTGGAAGGTGATGGTATAAGCCCTGGTTTGATTCTGAAGGCCTGAGAACCAGGAACACTGACATTTAAAGGTAGAAATGGATGCCACAGCTCAAGCAAAAGTAGCAAATTCACCTTTTCCTCATCTTTTTGTTCTGTTCAGGCCCTCAATGGATGGGATGATGCCCGCCTGCACTGATAAGGATAATCTTACTCAGTCAACTGACTCAAATGTTAATGTCTTATGGAAAGTCCCTAATAGACACAACTGGAAATATTTTTACCAGCTATCTGGGGATCCCTTAGGCCAGTCAGGGGCTTCCCTGGTGGCTCAGAGGTTAAAGCGTCTGCCGGCAATGCGAGAGAACTGGGTTTGATCCCTGGGTTGGGAAGATCCCCCTGGAGAAGGGGGAGCTTGGTGGGCCACAGTCCACTGGGTCGCAAAGAGTTGGACACGACTGAGCGACTTCACTTTCACTTTAGGCCAGTCAAGTTGCCACATAAAGTTAACCATCACGTTTCCAAGTAAAGAAAACACAACTCAAATTGGCTTAGGTAAAAAAACAAGAATCTATTGTCCTATTGAAATTGGAAAGCTCAAGTTTTCAGGTTGACTTTGGGCATTACAGAATGTGAGACTTAAACTAAGCCGCAAGGTCCTTTTATTTCTGTCAGCTGGACTCTGCTGTCTTCCTTTGAAGGCTTCATTCTCGGGCTCCCTGTGGATGATTCCTCCAGGGCTTAAGCCTTGTATAATAACTCAACACTTCTTTCCCATCTCCCAAGCCAAAGCTCTGAGATGAACTCTGATAAGGGTGATCAGCAGGACTTGCCCAAATGAGAAGTTAGGCCTCTTTCCTCGGGGCTCTGAATGGATGAGGGTGGCCAGAAAGTACTAACCACCATAGTATGGAGCAGTAATGGTGAATGTCATGCAGATGACTCGGGTTGGAAATGATTTGAGGGCTCAGGGAAGTGAGAAGTTACTGTGGGTGGGGTCATGAAGATATATGCTGCTGCTGCTGCTGTTAAGTCACTTCAGTCGTGTCCGATCTGTGCGACCCCATAGACGGCAGCCCACCAGGCTCCCCTGTCCCTGGGATTCTCCAGGCAAGAACACTGGAGTGGGTTGCCATTTCCTTCTCCAATGCATGAAAGTGAAAAGTAAAAGTGAAGTTGCTCAGTTGTGTCTGTCTCTTAGCAACCCCATGGACTGCAGCCTACCAGGCTCCTCCATCCATGGGATTTTCCAGGCAAGAGTACTGGAGTGGGGTGCCATTGCCTTCTCCATGAAGATATATACAGAAGAATAAAGATAAGCTTGCTTAGGACCTTGCAGGGCAATTTTGCGGCATCTTCACTACCTAGACACTTTCTACAGGGCTCAGTATGTGTGAAAATGAATGAGCTTTGTGAACAACAAGCCAATGACATAGCTGTTGTCTAATATACAGTTTGCCATCTTGTAAGTGCAGTTGAAGAATCCACCTCCTATAAATGCCTCTAGGTGCAGTGCCATTTACTGAGCTTCAGCCTAGTCGATGAAGTTTTTCTTCACATTGATGGGGCAAATTCCATTGCAGGTTTTGGCTTGTTGCTATTTGCTTCAAGCCTTGCCTAAGCACATGACCTGTGACCCCACCAAGCATATTCCCCAAGCTGATCCTGTAACTGGGAGGTATAGAAAGCCTTCTGTCGCCACAGGAACCAGCTCCACTGACAGATGGAAGCTGCTCATTCAGTGTAAGAGACTCCAGTGATCCAGCAGTCCTGGTCTGGGTGGCAGACGTTAAAGCTTTTGTATTTCTGAAGGGAAGACCTCATATCCTCAGCTAATTTATTTTTATGCTGCCTTTTTTATTGACCCGCTGCATGATAAAACATTGATAAAAGCATTCATTAGTAAATAAGGCTCTCTTATTGCATCATGGTGGTTCTTGTTTTATGAATTGCCACTAGGAAAACATATGTGGTTTGTAGTGTTGTCAGACTTGGATATAAACCATCTTTATCTTTTCTGTTGAAGCTCAGTAACAGCATATGACAATATTGACCTAGGATTTAGGACTCCATGTTAGGTTTATCTGGAGGCTGTGAAATTTGAGTTCTCATAGAACTTTTCAATACACTGAAATTGTGTTTCTGCACAAAGGCAATGAGAAAACATAGGGGAGATATATATAATTTTTATGCTGCCTTTTTTATTGACCCGCTGCATGATAAAACATTGATAAAAGCATTCATTAGTAAATAAGGCTCTCTTATTGCATCATGGTGGTTCTTGTTTTATGAATTGCCACTAGGAAAACATATGTGGTTTGTAGTGTTGTCAGACTTGGATATAAACCATCTTTATCTTTTCTGTTGAAGCTCAGTAACAGCATATGACAATATTGACCTAGGATTTAGGACTCCATGTTAGGTTTATCTGGAGGCTGTGAAATTTGAGTTCTCATAGAACTTTTCAATACACTGAAATTGTGTTTCTGCACAAAGGCAATGAGAAAACATAGGGGAGATATATATATATATATATATATATATATATACATACATACATACACACACACACACTCTTATGGGCTGAAAGGATTGATCAACTGGACTCTTTGATATAGTATAAAGTTCTAACTATGTGTTCACTGGAAGTTTCCTGTAGATAGCATAGATTTGTGTGTCTTCATATTTGACTAATATAGTGAAATCAGGGCTTCCCTTGTGGCTCAGTTGGTAAAGAATCCGCCTGCAGTGTGGAAGACCTGGGTTCAATCCCTGGGTTGGGAAGATCCCCTGGAGAAGGGAAAGGCTACCCATTCCAGTATTCTGGCCTGGAGAATTCACAGTCCATGGAGCTGCAAAGAGTTTGACATGACCAAGTGACTTTCACTTTCACAGTGGAACCAAATCCATTGGTCTATTTTACTTTATATTGGTATTTCTTCTTGAATATGCTGTGTTTTTTTTAACTTCAGAGTAGTTCTCAGGACTATCTAAATGTCTTTTTTTTTCCCCAGAAATATTTCTCTTGTTCCAGTGTTTAAAGGACAAATTTTTGTTGGTACATATTAATGCTTCAGGATATTTTGCCCATGATTAATGTATTATTAATCACAACTGGGAGCCCAGTACCTAAATGAAAGTTAATATATTATACATTAGAATTCTATTTTTAATTCTATTTGACCAACAAATAATTCATTTATTCAATAAATACTGACTGAGAATATCTACAGGTCAAACACTTTGATTAGGCATTACTACTAGTATTAGTGTGAGACATCTCTCAGTTCAGGTCAGTTCACTTGCTCCATCATGTCTTACTCTTTATGACCCCATGGACTGCAGTATGCCAAGCGTCCCTGTCCATCACCAAGTTCCAGAGTTTACTCAAACTCATGTCTATCATGTCAGTGATGCCATCCAACCATCTCATCCTCTGTTGTCCCCTTCTCCTCTCACCTTTGATTTTTCCCAGCATCAGGGTCTTTTCTAATGAGGTAGTTCTTCAAATCAGGTGGCCAAAATATTGGAGCTTCAGTTTCAGCATCAGTGCTTCCAATGAATATTCAGGACTGATTTCCTTTAGGATGGGGATGGATTTCCTTGCAGTCCAAGGGACTCTCAAGAGTCTTCTCCAACACCACAATTCAACAGCATCAATTCGGTGATGAGCTTTTTTTATAGTCCAAATCTCATATCCACACATGACTACTGGAAATACCATAGCCTTGACTAGACAGAATTTTGTTGGCAAAGTAATGTCTCTGCTTTTTAATATGCTGTCTAGGTTGGTCATAGCTTTTCTTCCAAGGAGCAAGTGTCTTTTAATTTCATGGCTGCAGTCACCATCTACAATGATTTTCGAGCCCCCCAAAATAAAGTCTGCCACTGTTTCCACTGTTTCTCCATCTATTTGCCATGAAGTGATGGGACCGGATGTCATGATCTTCGTTTTCTGAATGTTGAGCTTTAAGCCAACTTTTTGACTCTCCTCTTTCATCAAGAGACTCATTGGTTCCTCTTCACTTTCTTCCATAAAGGTGGTATTATCTGCGTATCTGAGGTTATTGATTTTTCCCGGCAATCTTGATTCCAGTTTGTGCTTCATCCAGTCCAGCATTTTTAATGATGTACTACACATACAAGTTAAATAAACAAGGTGACAATATACAGCCTTAATGTACTCCTTTCCTGATTTGGAGCCAGTCTGTTGTTCCATATCCAATTCTAACTGTTGCTTCCTGACCTGCATACAGGTTTATCAGGAGGCAGTTAAGGTGGTCTGGTATTCCCATCTCTTTCAGAATTTTCCACAGTTTCTTGTGACCTACACAGTCTGACTGTGTAGATCAATAAAGCAGAAGTTGATTTTTTTTTGGAACTCTCTTGCTTTTTTTGATATCAAATAGATGTTGGCTCTCTGGTTCTTCTGCCTTTTCTAGCTTAAACATCTGAAGTTCACATTTCATGTGCTGTACTGTTGAAGCCTGGCTTGGAAAATTTTGAGCATTACTTTGCTAATGTTTGAGATGAGTGCAATTGTGCAGTAGTGGGAACATTCTTTGGCATTGCCCTTCTTTGGAATTGGAATGAAAACTGACCTTTTCCAGTCCTGTGGCCACTGCTGAGTTTTCCAGATTTGCTGGCAGATTGAGTGCAGCACTCTCACAGCATCATCTTTTAGCATTTGAAATAGCTCAACTGGAATTCCATCACCTCCGCTAGCTTTGTTTGTAGTGATGCCTCCTAAGGCCCACTTGACTCCACATTCCAGGATGTCTGGCTCCTGGTGGGTAACCACACCATCATGGTTGTCTACATCATAAAGATCTTTTTTGTATAGTGTTTGTATGTATTGTTGCCACCTCTTCTTAATATCTTCTGCTTCTGTTAGGTCCATACCATTTCTTTCCTTTATTGTGTGAATTTTTGCATGAAATGTTCTCTAGGTATTGCTAATTTTCTTGAAGACATCTCTAATCTTTCCCCTTCTGTTGTTTTCCTCTATTTCTTTGCATTGATCACTGAGGAAGGCTTTTTTTTTTTTAAATCTCTCTGTGCTTTTCTTTGGAACTCTGCATTCAAATGGATATACTTTCCTTTTCTCCTTTTCCTTTAGCTTCTCTTCTTTTGCATATATAAGCACAGACATACACAAACATGAGCACAAATTTATAGTTAGAGAAAGTCAAGTCTATTATCACTTGCTTCAAGAACCCTGCTGATTTTAATGGAAGTGGATCTTAGATAATTGACTTGTCAGAAATGAGTGGCTCTGTAAAATATTAGTAACTAGTGAAAACAAATAGATGATCAAGTTATTTTTATTTTTTGAGTTAGGATTATCTTATAATTACATTTTGACTGCTGTGGATTTATGTTTATGCCCATGCCAGTGGAGCTTCTTCAGTCCTTAGAGCTTTTTCACTTAAGTGAAATCAGGTGAAAATTTGCTCAAGGTTGTATGGGGAAGAGTCCTGTGACAGAGAGTCCTGAATTGGATTATACTGTGCTGTCTATTGGGCTTCCCTGTGGCCCAGAAGGTAAAGAATTCTCCAAGCAGGAGGCCCAAGTTTCAACCCTGGGTTGGGAAGCTCCCCTGGAGGAGGGCATGGCAACCCATTCAAGTAATCTTGCCTGGAGAATCCGATGGACAGAGGACCCTGGAGGGCTACAGGCCACTGGGTTGCAAAGAATCAGACACGACTGAGTGAATAACACTCAGATACACACTGCAGAGTATTAGCTCTTTAACCTTAACTTGTTAAAAAATCCGGTTTGTAAAGTGAAGAGTAAGTGGTCATGACAATCTTCCTGGATTCTAGCAGGATTTAAGATCTACAAAAGCAAAATGCATTGGGCTACAGAGGAAAGAAAGAGTAGAGTTTGAACTTCAAGTTGTACCACTTACTAGCTCTGAAAACTTAGAAAATTATTTAACTTCTCAAAGCTGACCTTGGAGTAAATGAGCAGGGTAACACACTCTACCTTTGTAAGATGCTTGGTTCTCTCTATGTAAAATTGTGGTAATTGTACTTAACTCATTGGATTAGGAATGGAGGTATTTTAAGTTAGCCCAGGGAACTGCTTAGCACAGTGTGAGTGGATGGGACATATCAACTGATGAGAGTAACTGATGGTAGCAGATGATGGATAGTCAGTCAAATGATGGAAAGATGGTGACATTCATTTGTTCTCTGCTTTTCTATTTGGGAAAGTTGATAAATAAGAGTAATGGAGTCTCAGACAAAAGGACACAATTGTGACAGAGACGTATTGGACAGGGCCTCCTGTCTCAGTGTAGTTCAGTGCAGCGAAGGATCACCCTGGAAGGCCCCACTTGCTATTTATGGCCATCAAGCATTTGGGTACCCCGAAGGGATATTGGCCATGCAGCCTCCAGAACTTAAAAAGCACTTAGAGGAATGCAGTTCCATTAGACCAGGCATAATGGACCCACTCAGCGCCGTGCTTTGTAAATACACAGCTAATGTCATTCTGACGTGTTTACAGGCCAGGACATGCTTCACACAGGTCAGGACCTTTGAGTGAATCTGCTGGCTTGCAGGAGCTGGGTCCCTTACCTCTCACACCCAAGATTCTTTCACTTGAACAGAAAAAAAATTAAAAACACTGGCAGTAAACAAATTACTGTTTCAAAAGACTGTGGAATGACCTTGGAGGTACACATGTCAGACCATCACAAGGCAACTGCCCAGAGGTGAAGAAAAGCCATTATCATACTTTGTAACTGGCTAATTAAAGGCTATTTTTGTCATCTTCAATTCTTAGAGTCAAGATAGCAACAGTCAAACTTTTACAAGAGAAATTCCTGTAATAATGGGGTGGAAGAGGTGGAATCGTCATAGGCTTTGTCTCCTCTGAATGAGAGTTAAGCATTTGTCCTTCTCATATCCTCCAAATTTTGCTTGGTGCAGTGTAAACCAAGATTTCAGTGCTTTTCTTTGAAGCTTCCTGGAGTCTAAATTACTTGGAGATGATCCTACAGGAGGAACTCACTGTTGCAGTTTATCTGATGCCTTTTCTATTTTGCAAGGTCACTGGCATTGCTGATGACAGAATGTAATAGGTCTTAATATTTTGTGTTAAAAGTTCATGAAAATATTTCCTAGTATTTTCCTTTTATATTCTGTTTCAAATATTCAGTGTTAAAGCTTTGTGCAAGTATCTATTACATTTTTTTCCTTTAAATTTTGGAGGTAGATTATTTCATTTTTTTGAAATACAGCAGCATCACCTAACTCAGAGCAATTTTGAATTAATGCTTAATATTTTAAAGTTGGTAGATTTCAAAAGAGTCATTTTATGGACTGATGCATTTTTGGCACTCATTTGCAAGGTCAGAATCACCGGACTAGAGTAAAAATTTATATAATTCAAAATTTCATAGCAGGGAAAGAGTCAACTCCATTCAGTGCTTCCATTGTTTAGAAAACACCTCTAATTTCAGGGAGCCTGAGTGCCTTCTCATTTCACCTCGTTCTTCTTTAAATCCCCCATAAGAACACTGGATCTCCATAGCAATGAGTGGGATGGCACCTTGTTCTTACTCTTTGCTTTTCTTTTCACTGATAGGAAGCTAGACTGGTACACTTCAAAGTAAATAATCAACTTAATTTTCAAGTCAAATGCTACTAGTTCCACATATCAGATGTTTACATTGTTTTTCAAGTGGTCAATATTTAAAAATCTATCTTATTGCAAAATTGAGCAATGGAAATGACGCATGACTTTCAAGTCTAAAACTCCAGGAGTGAAGTTCTTAAAACTCCAAGAATGAAATCCCACCAATCAAACTATTGGGGTTCCCCCCTGACGTGTGTCTCAAAGGAAAAGGATCTGGTTTGTGAGGAGGAGACAAGGAGGGAGTTGACGACCAAGGAAAAAACAAACAGCTTATTTGACCCAGAACCCTGTTCACTGAGTCCTATAACTTAATTATCCCAAGTTAGTTACTGATCCTGGTCCTAGGATCACTGAAGCATTTTTCAACAGGGATATGGTAACGTTTCTCACCTTAGAAGAAACTGGCATATATAATGCTGATGCTAATCCCAGAGAAGGCAATGGCACCCCACTCCAGCACTCTTACCTGGAAAATCCCATGGACGGAGGAGCCTGGTGGGCCGCAGTCCATGGGGTCGCTAAGAGTCGGACACGACTGAGCGACTTCCCTTTCACTTTCATGCATTGGAGAAGGAAATGGCAACCCACTCCAGTGTTCTTGCCTGGAGAATCCCAGGGACGGGGGAGCCTCATGGGCTGCCATCTATGGGGTCACACAGAGTCGGACATGACTGAAGCTACTTAGTAGCAATTCCAGAGCCAATATATAGAGAGAACACTTCTGTATTTCTGAATTTTGTGCAAGCGGAACTTCCTCTGTTAAATTTCTGTTCATCCTTTCAGCACTCAGTTCAATGGCAATTTCTCCTCTCTTAGCACACAGCCTAGGAATATTTGATCGTCTCTCTTTTTCCCGTTGCACATTGTAACAATCTTTGTTGCATCTTTTTGTAGTTGTTTGTGTTTCTTTCTACCTAGAATTGGAACCTGAAGAGGAGCAATTACGTCGTGTTCACTAATTTATCCTCGGGATCTTACGCAGAGCTGGGAAAATTATAAGAGGACAATAGAAAGTCCTTGAATGTGGGACAAAGAACCCCAAAAGCAACCCACTCCAGTGTTCTTGCCTGGAGAATCCCAGGGACGGGGGAGCCTCATGGGCTGCCATCTATGGGGTCACACAGAGTCGGACATGACTGAAGCTACTTAGTAGCAATTCCAGAGCCAATATATAGAGAGAACACTTCTGTATTTCTGAATTTTGTGCAAGCGGAACTTCCTCTGTTAAATTTCTGTTCATCCTTTCAGCACTCAGTTCAATGGCAATTTCTCCTCTCTTAGCACACAGCCTAGGAATATTTGATCGTCTCTCTTTTTCCCGTTGCACATTGTAACAATCTTTGTTGCATCTTTTTGTAGTTGTTTGTGTTTCTTTCTACCTAGAATTGGAACCTGAAGAGGAGCAATTACGTCGTGTTCACTAATTTATCCTCGGGATCTTACGCAGAGCTGGGAAAATTATAAGAGGACAATAGAAAGTCCTTGAATGTGGGACAAAGAACCCCAAACTCTGAGATCTCTGCTTTCCCATCCATCTCCCTGCCTGGCCTCGCTTCCATCCCTCACCTTTCACCCCACTCCAGCTCTGTGCTTGGGCCCTCAGGTTCCACAGTGGTACTGTGATACTCTCTGAGAGACAGCACAGAAGACTGGGTTTCCCATTTGGAGCACACCGTCAATGCTAACTAAATCACATGATTGCATGTCCGTTTGTTATCCATGGCTCCAGGTCAAAGTCCTGGGTACAGGAAGGACCCTTGTGCATAAAAAGCATTAATCCAGATATTAATAATTGCTGAGGCTGGGAGTTAGTGTTGACTAAGGAATGCCAGACAGAATGCTGCTTGTGCCTGTGGTTTCAGAGAAGACCTCTTCTTTAATGCTTAACAGATTATTGTTGGTTCCTCCTTTGGTCTCTGAACATTCCATCAATATTTGCAGCATGTAGGTAGTGTCCAGTTGGCCACATTTCATGTAATTCACAACTTTCTTCTAAATCTAGACTGGTCCAGACTGGGTCAAAATAATTAGAGATCTAGACTGGGCCCTTAAAATTGACCACCAGGGTTCTTTTCTATCTTAAGTTTGTAGACAATTCGTTGTGTTGTCCTTTTTAGCTTTTAGAGGAATAACTCATTGTCCTTTTTGACAAGTAATGGACCAATAATGATCACAAGATTAGAATGTTTAAACCAAGAGATATTTTAAAATATTTACTGCTTACCTTTGAAATGTACTAGACCTCACTGTTGATATGCTAGTTGACCTTGATCCATTTGGATTAAATTTCTAGACATCTTTGACACTCAAATGTTATGGCTCTGATTGTCATGACTAGGATGGATTAATCTCTACTTCATGCTCATCGCTCAGCTTTATTGGATTGCATGTAGCTAGTTGTTTCCTTGTCTATCTTTCCTTATATGGAGGCTACTTAAGGAGGGCCTCACATATTACTCACTTATTCCCAAATAACAACTCAAAAGTTGATGAACAATAGCTAATCGTTCTTCAGAATATCCTATGTGCCAAAGACTTTGGTAAGGAATTCAGCTGAATAAAATTTTTTTATGCCCACAGCTAGGCTGAAGGTTAGGGACTGCTGTTAGCATCATTGTATCACTACAGAGAGATAACTAACTAAGCTACTTGAAGCCTTACACCTTGAGGGAGCCAGAATTTGAATCCAGCTGCACTGGTTTCTGATCCTAGGCTTTTTATCACCATTGCCCTTCTACAGAGACTGTCCCAACTAATAACGGAGAAAGGAAGACTCCAACTGACAAGAGGGGCAAAATACACTTACAGGAACTTGAAGGTGGACTATATGGCAACTCCCCCTGTGTAACTTCTAGACCTCTTATAAGGATGGAGAATGAGAATTCTCATGGGTCCAGCGATTTCCACAGCCTACACACCGTTGCAGTTCTGTTGCAGATACACACTCACTTCTCCCCTGTTTCTGTGTTCTAACTTACATTTCACATGTCTGTGCTTTCCCAACATGTTTATTTAACCCTACCATTCAAAATGCCTTTCATTTTTCGTAAATCTTATCAAAATCTCTTGTCTCATAAAGACATTCTCTAAAGGAGTGGTTTTTATTAACGGAAGTATAGTTGATTTATAATATTGTATTAATTTTCATGTGTACAACATAATGATTCAGGTGTTTATAGATTATACTCCAGTTAATGTTATTACAGAAACAATGGCTATATTCCCTGGGCTGAGCAATATTTTCCTTGCTGCTTATCTATTTTATATGTAGTAGTTTGTATCTGTTCATCTCAAAGCCTCATCTTACCGCTGTCTCCTTCCCTCTCCCCCAGGTAACCATGAGTTGGTTCTCTACATCTGTGAGTTTGTTGCTACTTTGTTATATACATTCATTTATTTTATTTTTTAGATTCCAAATATAAGTGATAGCATAGAATATTTGCTTTTCTCAGTCTAATTTCACTAAGCCTAGTATTCTCTAGGTCTATCCATGTTGTTGCAAATGGCATTATTTTATTATTTTATTCCCTAGTCTGTATGTGTATGTATGTGTGTGTGTGTGTGTGTGTGTGTGTGTGTGTGTATGGCACATCTTCTTTATTCATTCATCTGTTGGTGGACACTTAGACTGCTTCCATGTCTTGGATAGTGTAAATAATGCTGCTATGAACATTGGCATGCACTTATCTTTTTGAATTAGTCTTTTCATAGCCTCTGGATATATGCTTAGGAGTGGAATTACTGGATCATATGGAAGCTCTATTTTCAGTTTTTTGAGGAACCTCCATACTGTTTTCTATATTAGTTGTACCAATTTACAAAGGAATGGTTAGTCTTCATAGATGTAGTTGATAATATTTTATTGAAGGATACATAATCATAAGCATACATCTCAATACACTTTTGCAAGGAGGTAAATTTTATTTCTTCCTTTCATTTAACCACCACCCAACTAATATATGGAACATTGCCAACCCCTGAGAAGCCTTCCTCATGATGTCTCCCAGAAATCACCATCCCCAAACATAATCACCATTCTGATTTTCATCACTATAAGTTTGTTTTGTTCTTTTAAAACTTTATACAAGTGGAATCAGGGGATATTTGCCTTTTTTGTGTAGCTTCTCTCATTTAGCATTTTATATGTAGCATTCATCATGTAGAATTAGGTTGTATCAGTGCACCACAATTTATTTATCTATTCTACTCTTGAAAGAAAAGTTGTTTCCAGCTTTTGGGTATTGTGATGATGCTGTTATGAGTATTTGTATACATATTTTCTCTTTCTTGGAGGAGGATGCACATCTGGGTGCATTTCTATTGTGTATATATTTAAGGCTCAAATTGTTGATTCATTGGGTGTGGATATATTTAGCATCCTTAGATACTGCTAATCAGTTTTGCAAATTACTTGTACACATTTATAGTCCCAGGATTACTTTTGCTTTATATCATTGCCAACTGTTCAAACACTCATTTTTGTTCCACTTTAGCAATTCTGATGGATATGTAATGGTATTTCATAGTGATTTTAATTTGCATTCAACACTTGATTTTTGTATAGTGACCAGGAATCCAGAACACTTACTAAATTAATTTATTAATCCTAATAATAGTTTATAGATTCCTTTTTGTTCTATTTATACAATTGTATCAGAAAATAATGACAGTCTTATTTCTTCCTCTCAGTACTGTATGACTTTTGTTTGTTTCTTGCTAGGTCTCCCAGTACAATGTTAAATGGAAGAGGTGATAGCTGACATCCTTGTTTCATTCTCAAGTGCAGAAGGAAAGCTTTCAATATTTCACCACAAAGTATGATGTGTGTGCATTGTGGGTTTTTTGGAGATATTTCTTTTGAGATCAAGGTAGCTTCATTTTATTCCTAGTTTCCAATAGTTTATTTATTTTTTTAATTGATTTTTATTTTTTAGTTTGTTTTGCTTTACAATACTGTATTCGTTTTGCTATACATTGACATGAATCAGCCACGAGTGTACATGAACTCCCAATCCCGACCCCCACCTCCTCCCTCCCGCCCCACACCTTCTCTCTGGATTATCCCCGTGCATCAGTCCCAAGCATCCTGCATCCTGCTTCAAACCTAGACTGGTGATTCGTTTCACTTATGATATCATACATGTTACATTGCCACTCTGCCAACTCATCCCACACTCTCCCTCTCCCACAGAGTCCAAAAGGCCATTCTATACATCTGTGTCTCTTTTGCTGTCTTGTGTACAGGTTTATCATTACCATCATTCTAAATTCCATATATATGTGTAAGTATACTGTATTGGTGTTTTTCTTTCTGGCTTACTTCACTCTGTATAATCGGTCCAGTGTCATCCACCTCATTAGAACTGATTCAAATGTATTCTTTTTAATGGCTGAGTAATACTCCATTGTGTATATGTACCACAGCTTTCTTATCCATTCATCTGCTGATGGACATCTAGGTTTATTTTAAATGGTGATTAGTTGTTTGTTTGTTTGTTTGTTTTTTGGTGATGGAAAGTATAGTGTTTATTGCAGTTACCAATCAAGAGAGTGGGGAAACAAGACTCAGACCCATTCCAATGGGGACCTTGATGCAGGGCTTTTTTTTTTTTTAAAGGAGAAGAACACAGAGACTGAGGTTAAGCATCTGGAGATAGATGGTAAATTCTTAAAAATGTACTTTCTATGGCTGACTCTTCTCCCCCACCTTTTTTTTTCTTTCTGCTGATGCGGGAATTGCATTAAATGAGTTTTGAATATTACCTACCTTTGCATTCTTGGAATAAAATCAACTTAAGCATAATGTATTATGTTTTTATGCATAATTGGATATATCAGTATTTTGTTAAGTATTTTTGCATCTATGTTCATGGGGAAGATTGTAAGTTTTCTTTCTTATAATAATCTTGTCAGGTTTTGATACCAACTTTATGCTAATTTCTTTTTTCATTTTTTCCTATTTTATTTATTACCTTTTTAGTTATATATCCTTTTACTGTTATTTAGTGGTTGCCCTAGTGATTACAAAATCCATCCTTGATTTATTATCATGTTACTTTTTCTGAAATAACATTAGCACCTTCTAATACTCTAACTTCATTTAGCCCTTTCTTTTGTATTATTATCATCATAATAATTGGCAATATTATATATAAATATAATTAATATATTTTGAATGTTATGTTTACTGTGTACATTTGTAATATATAGATTATACATGATATATGAAATTATATATGCATTTATATGATAGATATCATACATATCTGTATAAATAATATATTCAGAATATTAAAAACAATATTTATATTATGTGTACTGCTGCTGCTGCTAAATCGCTTCAGTCATGTCCGACTCTGTGCAGCCCCAGAGGCGGCAGCCCACCAGGCTCCCCCATCCCTGGGATTCTCCAGGCAAGAACACTGGAGTGGGTTGCCATTTCCTTCTCCAATGCATGAAAGTGAAAAGTGAAAGTGAAGTCGCTCAGTCGTGTCTGACTCTTAGCGACCCCCTGCAGCCTATCAGGCTCCTCCATCCATGGGATTTGCCAGGCAAGTGTACTGGAGTGGATTGCCATTGCCTTCTCCATATATTATGTGTAAATATGTATTATTTGTGTTTATTTCACTGTCAGTATTCATTTTTATTTTTCTGAACTTTTACTTTTCCTGATGTTCATTTTTCCTCCCTGAATTATGTTCTTGTTTGCATCAGGGATCATTCTGCCTAAGCTTTCCCTTCAATATATCTTTTATGCAAGTATGTTGGAGAAGACTCTTGAGAGTCCCTTGGACTGCAAGAAGATCCAACCAGTCCATCCTAAAGGAAATCAGTCCTGGGTTTTCATTGGAAGGACTGATGCTGAAGCTGAAACTCCAATACTTTGGCCACCTCATGCAAAGAGTTGACTCATTGGAAAAGACCCTGATGCTGGGAGGGATTGGGGGCAGGAGGAGAAGGGGATGACAAAGGATGAGATGGTTGCATGGCATCACTGACTCGATGGACACGAGTTTGAGTGAACTCCGGGAATTGGTGATGGACAGGGAGGTCTGGCGTGCTGCAATTCATAGGGTTGCAAAGAGTTGGACATGACTGAGTGACTGAATTGAACAGAACTGAACTGATTGGTGATTAATACCTTCGATTTTTGTTTGTTTGAAAATTTTATTTCATATTCATTTTGGAAGGATATTTTCACTTATGTATGAATGTCTAGATTTACAGTTATTTTTTGTCAGTGTTTTAAAGGTTCAGTTCACTCGCTCAGTTGTGTCCGACTCTTTGCGACCCCATGTACCTAGCACGACAGGCCTCCCTATCTATCATCAACTCCTAGAGCCTACCCAATCTCATGTCCATTGAGTCAGTGATGCCATCCAACCATCTCATCCTCTGTAGTCCCCTTCTCCTCCTGCCTTCAATCTTTCCCAACATTAGGGTCTTTTCAAAAGAGTCAATTTTTCACATAAGGTGGCCAAAATGTTGGAGTTTCAGCGTCAACATCAGTCCTTGCAATGAACACCCAGGACTATCTCATTTAGGATGGACTGGTTGTATCTCCTTACAGTCTAAGGGACTCTCAAGAGCCTTCTCCAATACCACAGTTCAAAAGCATCAGTTCTTTGGTGCTCAGCTTTCTTTATAGTCCAACTCTCACATTCATACATGACTACTGGAACAACCGTAGCCTTGACTAGATGGACCTTTGTTGACAAAGTAATGTCTCTGCTTTTTAATATGCTAAGTTGGTCATAACTTTCCTTCCAAGGAGTAAATGTCTTTTAATTTCATGGCTGCAATCACCACCTGTGGTGAGTTTGGAACCCCCCCAAAATAGAGTCAGCCACTGTTTCCATCGTTTCCCCATCTATTCGCCATGAAGTGATGGAACCAGATGCCATGATCTTACTCTCCTCTTTGACTTTCATCAGGAGGCTCTTTAGTTCTTCACTTTCTGTTTTAAAGGTAATATTCCATTATTCTCTGGCTTCTACATTTTTATATAAAACACTCAACTGTCTCTTATTTTTAGTTCTTTGAAGGTAAATATGTCTTTTTTTCTCTGGCTTCTTTCAAGACTTTCTCTTTCCCTTTGTTTTTCTTCAGTTTTACTCGGATATACTTAGTTGTGTTTTTATTATAGTAATCCTGGTTGATGATTGTAGTACTTCTTGAAATTGTTTCCTATATTTCAGAATTCTTGGAACCTTCTCAGTTATAAGCTATTCAAACATATTTTCTGTCACATTCTATCATCCCTTCATGAGACTCAGTTACAGATGTGTCCTAACTTCAGAATCTTCCGTATTTTGCTCCTTTCTATATCTTTATCTCTTTTGAAGTCTATGATTCAGCCTGTATGTTTTATACTTATCAATCTTTCAGTTCATAATTCTCTGTTCTTTTTTTTTCATTCAGTTCACTCAGAGTTTTATTATAATTTTTTAGTTCCAAAATTTCTATCTAATGCTTTTGAAAAAGTATATTACAGTTCTCTGGTAAAATTCTTATGCTGTCTGATTTAAATATATATATATATATATATATATATATATATTATAAACATAGTTATTTAAAAATCTGTTTCTGAATAGTTTCAATAACTGGGTCATATGTGGATTTGTTTTTATTTTCTGTTTTTATAATCTTGTTTTTCTCTTTTGGTATGCCTGGTGATTTTTGGCTGCATGCTGGACATTGCACATGAAAATTACAGTGACTCAGGATAATGATAATTTCTTCTAGAGAAGTTTTACTATATTCTATGACAGGCAGCTTGAGTGGGATCCCAGCTCTCTTAATCTAATCAGAAAGGTTTTAATAGCAAATCTTCAGACTAGACTGAAGTTTTGCTAAGGCTTCTCTACCACCTTGCTCATCCCTGCTCCTAAGGATAAAAGCAAGGGATGTTTATCAATGGCAATTGTACCGAAACTGTACTTTTTGTTTTATCATCATATCAGATTGTTGAAAACTTTGATATCTTCAGCAGTTTTCTGCTGAACTTTGAGAATTTGTCTGTTTCCCTCTCTCCAGATTTTTGGGTCACTTTACTACTGCCTACCAGGCATCTCCAAACTGTAGTTTCTTTTCTCTATTCCTGAGATTCCAGTGTTCTAGTGGTTTTCTTGTCTCTGAGCCACAGCTCTCTGTCCAGTTTCTCTGACTTTAACTCATTGTAAAGACAAGATATAGCAAATGTTCTGAGGAGAAAAGCAACTCACAGAAGATCAGCTCACCTCCCTGCATTTTCATCTCTACAGACTCTTGCGCTCTCAAGTCCTGGTTACCTTGGCAGTTCTCCAATACCTTGAAGTAAGTATTTTAGTATTTTATCTGATTTCCTAGTTGGTTTTGGAACTATTGCCATCATAATCTAAAGCAGATGTTCATAGGTTTTTTTTAAAGTTTGTAACTAGTATGGATTCCACATTTTATTGTGGGCATTAAGACATCTTTTGGTAAAGAAAGATGCTGAGATAGTCATAAAGGCAGGTGGAAAAATGAACTTTTGAAATAGATTTATGATGTACACACTATATGTAATCCAAAACAAAAGAAAGAGGTAGTGTCTTAGGCAGACAAACAATACTTGTGTTCTATCTTTTGACTATGGAGTCTATAAATACCTTTAAAAGATATTTTATGAAGTGAAATAGATGGAATTGGAGCAAAGAAGAGATTAAAGCATGTCTAGCATAAGCTCATACATTCAGAGATAAGATTGTAAGAAGATGAAGAGCAAACATCTGACCTAAGCCATTGAACCTTGAAATATGTTCTATACTTATGAGCTGCAAAGAGTGATGATTTTTGTAATTTTGCACATGGGCATATGACATAGTGTGTATTTCTCCACACGTGCCAGAAAAAATGTATTAAATGGTGTTTCTCCTTGGAGATGTGTTATTTTTGGAGACATGGGTTGGGAAGGTTAGATTATTTCTAGCTTCGAACTCAGGGTGCCTCAGTGGGAGAAGTCATCAAGTTAAGGTATTTTCTGTTTCAGGAGAGTACTGACCATGCTCTAGATGACCATGCTCTATGTAATAAAATAAGGATTTAACCAAATGCATAATGTGGTTTCCCTTTCTTTCACTAACATATTACAAATCACTATCTTCGCAGACCCTGAATCAAAGTTTGCCTAATATGTCATGGGATAGATCTCAGGAGATAACAATGGTATTTTGGACAGCTTGCTCAAACTTCCATTAACTGCCTTTGTCTTCTTTTCTGTGAAGAGGAAGTCAAGGAATCAAAACTGTGAGGGGGTGAGGTGATCTTCCTTTGAAGAAAAAGTTTGAAGACCAGCAGTTGAACTCAGTAGGAATCAAACTACTGCTTCAGAATTGAAGTACAGAGCAAATATCATCATACCCCATGTGCCCAGGAGTGTTTCTGGTAAAGTTAGGCAAGGGGGACAATGTCTGGGGGATATGAGACTTCTGTGAATGGGGCTCTGGAACAGTCTTTTTGGTGTCATTAGAGTTAAGGGTGAAGGAAGGGTTTGTCCTTTGAGTTATTTTTTTTTTTTAACTTTGCAGAGTAAGCACTAGAAAGTGCCCCTAGGCACTTCAAAAAAACCAAACAAACAAACAAACAAAAAAAAAAAACAGAAGACCCTAGAAGATGGTAGCTCAGCTGGGAAAGAATATGCATGCAATTCAGGAGACCCCAGTTTTATTCCTGGGTTGGGAAGATCCGCTGGAGAAGGGATAGGCTACCCACTCCAGTATTCTTGGGCTTCCCTGGTGGTTCATCTGATAAAGACTCTGCCTGCAATGTGGGAGCCCTGGGTTTGATCCTTGGGTTGGGAAGATCCCCTGGAGAAGGAAAAGGCTACCCACTCCTGTATTCTGGCTTGGAGAATTACATGAGTTGTGTAGTCCATGGGGTTTCAAACAGTTGGACACGACTGAGAGACTTTCATTTCACTAGAACATGAAACAGTCCTCTCCCTGAAAGTCCGCTTGGAAAGGGTAAGAATTCTTTGGAGACCTTCACTGTCCTCCAAACATCTCTTGTGCAAATCTGCACTCTGTCTATGGTCATCATTCTACCTACAATACTCTTTTCTTTCTTCATTTTTTCTTCTTGTTCCCTTTTTAAAATTAATTTTTATTGGAGTATAGTTGCTTTACAATGTGTTAGTTTCTGCTGTGCAGCAAAGTGAATCAGTTACACATGTACATATATCCACTCCTTTTTAGATTTCTTTCCCATTTGGGTCACCACAGAGCACTGAGTAGAGTTCCCTGTGCTATGAAGTCGGTTCTCATTACTTATCTATTTTATATTTACTAATAGTAGTGTATAAACATCAATCTCAATCTCCCAATTCATCCCTTCCAAACTTAACTGCTTTGATTATTTGAATCTGCTCAGCCTTCAAATCCTATTCAAACCTGACCTTCTCCATGAAGCCATCTTGAAGCAGAACTGATGCTCAGGAAGAGAATGGGTTCGGAACGTGGAGGCAGGAACAGAGCAAGGGAGATCCGAAGAGACGGAGAAAGTCTGTAACCCAAGGAGGAAACGAGCAGCAGCAGGAATAGCAGCATCGGCAAGTCCTCAGAGGTCAGTGGGGCAGAAAACTAGGCACTGGCTTTGGTCACTCTGGGGTTGCACGAGGCTTTTGAGACATTTTTCCTGTACATTTGTGAAAAAGTGGGATACAAAGCAGTGGTTTCAAAATTGCAAGATTAAAAAATGCTCTGTTCTGTGCAGTTACAGAGTTATCCTCATGATTACGATAGTTATAGAGAATGTTCTACATCATTTTCTTCTACCCTCATGATTTCTCTGATTCAGAGAGGATTTCTCTGCTTCCAAGAGGATTTTAGACAAACAAGTCTCTGCTTACTTCTCTGTCTCTCTTTCTCATTAGTTGCTTCCAAAAGCATCACACATGGGAGACTGCATTCTTGAAGTTTCCTTTTCCATCTAATTGCCATTTTCTCTCATATTGAAAACAAACTTAATCTTTGCTGCTTAAACGCCATTGTATTTGGAGACTGTCAAGCTTAATTAAAGCTGAATATTTTTCCAGGTGGTGTATTAAGGA
The DNA here is from genome assembly GCA_006408695.1 of Aepyceros melampus. Classification (NCBI taxonomy): domain Eukaryota; kingdom Metazoa; phylum Chordata; class Mammalia; order Artiodactyla; family Bovidae; genus Aepyceros; species Aepyceros melampus. The sequence goes on along the minus strand of SJXQ01002588.1, from coordinate 35,051 downwards.
CCCTGTAATAGACTCTGCTCAGGGACAGAGCCCAGACATTTAAGAGGTTCTCTGGGCAGGGAGGTAGAGTTCTGTCTATAGGTGATGGGGGAGGTAAGCCTTCTCTGACTGATTCAAAGAAAACAATTCCTTCTCCTTCACCACTGGTCCATTAGGATTGAACATGCTTCCAGTTAGTTTTCTTGAAAAAAGAGGAAGAAAAATAGATCAATAATATTTATGATTTCTTGAAAAGAGAAATCTGGTTCCTTGCTACGGTGTTGCTCCATTAAGGCTCTTTGTTATTAATAAAGTTGTGCTGGCTGCAGTGGACAACATTAGCAAGAGTTCATTTTATCAAAAGGGTCATAAAAATTATCTTTACCTTCTCCAGCTGAAAATACTCATAAACTCCATGTTAACTTTGGTGCAGTTTTTATAAGAATATTCTTATAAGAATAATGATTTTGTGATGGCATTCATTTTTGATAAAACAGTAATAATTTTAAAACAGTAAAAACAATAATAATACATATCTTTTATTGATTGCTTTCCCCTGTGCTGAGTGCTTTGCATATATAATACTATTTAGTCTTCAGAGTAACACTGTGAAGGTGGCAGCATCAGGCTATTTTCAGATGAGGCATTTTAAGCACAGACAGGTTAAGTAACTTCCTCAAGGTCACATGGAAGACTGAAGTATGAACCCCAAGCTTCCTAACTCTATAGCTCTATTTCTCTTTACCAGATCATTTTGCTTTAATATAGTCAGTGATTTATGAATTTGCAATAACATATACTATTAATTCTATAGCATAAATTTCCCATTTAGGAATCTATAATACTCTGCTTTTTGAAAAGTCACAAACATGATTCATTTAATATGCATGCTTAAGTGTTCTATTAACAAATTCTAACTCAGATCTTTTCATGGTTTAATATGTCAGATAAAATTACTCAAAGCATCTATTTTCAAAAACCTCTTCATGCTGATCTTTATAACCACAACATTAAATCTACAAATTTACTCCACAGATAAATTAGGTTATTAATAATATTGCCTATAGCTTTTAATCTACTCTAGAAGACCATGCAAATAAGTACTGAATCCATTAGTAATACATATTCATCTGTGCTTGTTAATAGGTTTGAAAATGAGCTACAGAGAGCTTCATGTTTATGGATGTCCACATGCATTTCACAATAGTTAATGAGGCTCAGTTTGGGTCACTTGAATATGTCTGACACATGATGAGATGCAGAAAATGTATGGAAATCTATTCGTCAGTTCCCAGATGCTCCCTTAAGTCTATTCCATTATTGATCACCCAATAAACACTATTATTCAGTAACTCTGGACTGAGCACTGAGAGGAGCTTTGCTTGAAGGTCAAGTGTAGACATAGTTCCTATCACCAAGGATTTTGCAGTAATGTTGGACAGATAAAAATAAGCTGTGAAACAAGCATGTAATATGAATTACATGGAAAGATGATCAGTTTGGGGGGAATTTGAAGTTTGAAGAGATCATGGAGGGCTGAGGTGGTCAGTAGAGATGTTATAGACTTAGAAGGTGGGCAAGATGGAGGGAAAGAGATATGGTATCCCAAGAGCTCATGGAAAGAGATAGAGATGCAGGCTAGTCAATGAGCAGGGTGACTGCTTAGCAGATGCCATTTAGGATGTGGTGAGGGATAAACTTTTCTGGATAAAGTAGGACCATGGTATGGAAGATAGGTAACAGGTCTGCTCAAGCTGGGAAAGATTGAAGGCAGGAGGAGAAGGGGATGACAGAGGATGAGATGGTTGGATGGCATCACTGACTCAATGGACATGAGTTTAAGTAGACTCTGGGAGTTGTGATGGACAGGGAGGACTGGCATGCTGCAGTTCATGGGTTTGCAAAGAGTTGGACAAAACTGAGCAACTGAAGTGACAGACTGAACTGACTGCTCAAGGTAAAACAGGGTCACTGGAATTAAATAATGTTTCACGCCCTTAACTGGATCTCAGAGGGAGGTGACATGGGAAGGGTAGGGAAACATAACATTATTGCAAATACATTAAAAGAACTGTCTTGTGATGTTACTAGTGGGGAATTAGGATTGATTGGTGTTGGACATTCTAATAAAGTTTCCATAACATATTTTATTGGCATTATTTACATATTTATTATTAAAAACAGTATAACAACATTAAAAAAGACTGAACTGACTGCTCAAGGTAAAACAGGGTCACTGGAATTAAATAATGTTTCACACCCTTAACTGGATCTCAGAGGGAGGTGACATGGGAAGGGTGGGGAAACATAACATTATTGCAAATACATTAAAAGAACTGTCTTGTGATGTTACTAGTGGGGAATTAGGATTGATTGGTGTTGGACATTCTAATAAAGTTTCCATAACATATTTTATTGGCATTATTTACATATTTATTATTAAAAACAGTATAACAACATTAAAAGATTTTTTTAGAGAGAAGTTTGTATTTTCACCACTCTGATGTAAGATAAAAACTAGTCTTAGTTTTGAATCCTCTTTTCCAATTTGGCTTCCCATAACTGTACTTAGAGGATAATAGAATTTTGTGTTCTGTTCTTTTCATATAACACAGTTTTCCATGTTTCCACAGTGTTTATAATTATGATTTTTAACAGACACATAGTCTCCTATTGAGTCACTTTAACAAAGTTTGTTAATGCATTAAACTATTTTGGATGCTTACTTTGGTCTCTACTTTCGGTCATTACAAATGACACTACAAGAGACACTGGCATGCCTATGACTTTTTGGCTCCTTTGAGTTACTTACTCCCTAAGCACATATTCCCAGGAGGTTAGTTACTAGTTCACAGACTAGGAACACATTGTGACATTTTCTATGCAACATGAAGCTGTAATTTGAAGCCCTTACTGATGGAAGATGGGCTTTCCAGGTGGTTCAGTGGGTAAAGAACCTGCCTGCGATGCAGGAGATGCCAGATATATGAGTTCAATTCCTGGGTCAGGAAGAGCCCCTGGAGGAGGCACAGCACACTGGCATGCCTATGACTTTTTGGCTCCTTTGAGTTACTTAGTCCCTAAGCACATATTCCCAGGAGGTTAGTTACTAGTTCACAGACTAGGAACACATTGTGACATTTTCTATGCAACATGAAGCTGTAATTTGAAGCCCTTACTGATGGAAGATGGGCTTTCCAGGTGGTTCAGTGGGTAAAGAACCTGCCTGCGATGCAGGAGATGCCAGATATATGAGTTCAATTCCTGGGTCAGGAAGAGCCCCTGGAGGAGGCACAGCAACCCACTCCAATATTGTTGCCTGGAGAATCCCATGGACAGAGGATCCTGGTGGGCTACAGTCCATAGGTCACAAACAGTCAGACACGAATGAAGCGACTGAGCACAGCACTGATGGAAGATGCCACCATCAGGAGATGAGGGTGCACTGTTACCTCAAATTTGGAGCAGAGAAGAAGAAACACTGTTGTAGATGGTAAGCTACCATTTCATTCATCTGATTTCTATGTAACTGTTCAAAAGCAGAGACATTACTTTGCCGACTAAGGTCCGTCTAGTCAAGACTATGGTTTTTCCTGTGGTCATGTATGGATGTGAGAGTTGGACTGTGAAGAAGGCTGAGCGCAGAAGAATTGATGCTTTTGAACTGTGGTGTTGGAGAAGACTCTTGAGAGTCCCTTGGACTGCAAGGAGATCCAACCAGTCCATTCTGAAGGAGATCAGCCCTGGGATTTCTTTGGAAGGAATGATGCTAAAGCTGAAACTCCAGTACTTTGGCCACCTCATGCAAAGAGTTGACTCATTGGAAAAGACCCTGATGCTGACAGGGATTGGGGGCAGGAGGAGAAAGGGACGACCGAGGATGAGATGGCTGGATGGCATCACTGACTCGATGGACGTGAGTCTGAGTGAACTCCGGGAGTTGGTGATGGACAGGGAGGCCTGGCGTGCTGCGATTCATGGGGTCCCAAAAAGTCGGACATGACTGAGTGACTGAACTGAACTGATGACTTTTATTTTTTTATATATTTACTTTCTAAACAATAAGGAAAAAGAAGAGGCTGAAGTGGATCAAAAATAAAAGCAATTGATAGATGATTGGCCAAAAAAAAAAGAGAGAGAGAGACTGAGAGGGAAAGGAGAGAAAGCCGTGAAGAGCCATGGTGGCAAGATGCATAAAGGGGAAACATGGTGTAACTGTTGTTAAATAGTGAAGGCACCTGCCGGAACCCTTTAATTTCTAGTTCTGCCATCCTGATGTCTCCCAAGGGCGTGAGCATTTCTGGGAGGGTCAGGACTGAAAATTTCCATTCCATCTTCTCATCTCTGGACACCTCCTGAGCAATTGATAGATGATTGGCCAAAAAAAAGAGAGAGAGAGACTGAGAGGGAAAGGAGAGAAAGCCATGGAGAGCCATGGTGGCGAGATGCGTAAAGGGGAAACATGGTGTAACTGTTGTTAAATAGTGAAGGCACCCGCCAGAACCCTTTAATTTCTAGTTCTGTCATCCTGATGTCTCCCAAGGGCGTGAGCATTTCTGGGAGGGTCAGGACTGAAAATTTCCATTCCATCTTCTCATCTCTGGACACCTCCTGAGCTTTGTTTTTCTTAAAGACTCATTCTACCAGGGCCTCCTGACTTTCTTCATGGCGTCCATCTGCATGTGGTGCTAATGGCTTGTTCTCGGCCAGCTGGGCATAGAGGTGGGAATTCTTAGAGGGGCTGGCTGTGCTTGCGGGGGCTTCCTCCCTCTTCTCCTGACCTTACTTTTGGCCTCTCCTTGAGCAGGTGTTTGAGAGAGGGCTTAACTATTAAGATTGGTCTCTGGGTTTGCCCTCCCATTATCTTAGATCCCCGTAGATCACAGCTGTGGAGAGAGAGCGTGCAAATATGGTTTTGATTCTTTTTTTTTGGATTAAGTTTTAAAGACAGTAATTCATTCAGGACTACAAGTAGGACCTTGTCTACACTGGCTGGGAGACATTTAGAAAGAGAATGTGCTGGGGTGGCAGGCCCTCCCCTAATACTTCACACATTTTCTAATTTGATCATATTTTTGTCAGTTTAATTAGCAAAAGTATAAACTGAGAAATTTTAAAAGAGTATTAACCATCATGAAATATGTGATGAGCAGAAGAAATATGGACGATAAGAAATCAGTTTTTTCTTCCCGAGTGATTTTGCAAGTCCTAGGCAATGGAAACCTTTCATCTCCCTGGAATTCTCTTCCCTCTGGTAGTCAGTCACATGACTCTCTCACTTCCTTTAGGTCTTTGTTCAACTGTCGTTCCTCAGAGCAGCCCTCTCCAACCATCCTAGTTCTGTGTCTGTGCTCCCTCACATTGAATTCTCATTATCTGTTTTCTTTTTCTTTAAAGCAATTATCTGATAATATTGCTATTAACTTATTCTTTTATCAGTCAAAACAATAGTTCTTAAAAGGGGAAGATTTTGGCTCTCCCTAACCGTTGTATCTCTGACTCCTACAACAATGCCTGATACATAGTAGGCCCTAAAAAAATACTGTGGAATGAATGAATAAATTAATGAGACAATTGTAGTGGATTTTTGACTTAGGAAAAAATACTCTAAAGATAATCACACTTAAAACAATGATCAGGCATTTAGAAGAAATTTTGTGGTTATAGCAGAGAAGAGATATAAAGTGATGATGGCTTCAGGGACCAGTGCCTCCTTGATGATAGAAATTCAAATGTTATGTCCAGCTGGCAAGCTCACCTTCATGTGCGAAGTGTAACGTGTTATCCTCATGCCAGGCTATGGAAACATGCATGTGGGAGCACCGGCACTTAAGTGGAAGCTCTAGTTTCCAGGACAGAGTAATGGGGAGGATGGGTGTAGGTCACTGCTCAGAATCTGAGAAGAGTCAGGATGCAATTAACTCAGCAAACATGGGTTGATGAAGATTGGCGTTAGAAAGAAGTAGGTCTCTCCTATTCCTGCTCCCTCTCTCCTTCCAACACAATCATGCAGTTCTCATTTTCCAGAGAATATCTGAGCTGGAAGTGGAAAGGGGTGTAGGTTGACTATGTCCCCTCTTTCCACAAGTCATAGTGGCCTCAGCAGCTCGGGGAGCTGAATGAAGTCCAGGGCCCCAGGACCAGGGGAGGACTGCAGAGATGCAGGCAGCATTTGGAGGGCATTGCTTGGCCACACTCTTTTTCTCTTCACTGCTAGTGTGGTCCCCTTTCTTCAGCCTGAACTCCTCTGCCCCGCAGGGTAATAGGCCTGAATTACCTGTTCAGATGAGGTTCACCATTTTTTCTGAAGGTTATAGGCATTTGCTTTAACACACTGGCTCAAGCAGTAAAGAATCTGCCTGCAATGCAGGAGATACAGGAGATACGAGTTCAATCCCTAGGTTTTGCCTTAAGCAGGCCAACTCTTAGGCATCAACTGATGGAGATTCTTCAGATCTTATCTTAAAAGTTCTCTCAGCTGCAGTGGATAGAGCTGACTGCTCCCATTTTTTAATTTTTTATGTTATCTCATTTATTATTATATGTAACATAAAATTACCTGTTCAGATGAGGTTCACCATTTTTTCTGAAGGTTATAGGCATTTGCTTTAACACACTGGCTCAAGCAGTAAAGAATCTGCCTGCAATGCAGGAGATACAGGAGATACGAGTTCAATCCCTAGGTTTTGCCTTAAGCAGGCCAACTCTTAGGCATCAACTGATGGAGATTCTTCAGATCTTATCTTAAAAGTTCTCTCAGCTGCAGTGGATAGAGCTGACTGCTCCCATTTTTTAATTTTTTATGTTATCTCATTTATTATTATATGTAACATATAAGATGAAATGTATAATTATATGCAAATACAATTAAATGATATATAATATAATACAATAATAGGCTAGTCAATGGCTCAGTGGATAAAGAATCTGCAGGCAATGCAGGAGATACAGAATATGTGAATTAGATCCCTGGGTTGGGAAGATCCCTTGGAGGAGGAAATGGCAATTCACTCCAGTATTTTGCCTGAAAAATCCCATGGGCAGAGGAGCCTGGTGGGCTATAGTCCAAAGGATTGCAAAGAGTTGAACATGATTGAGCGACGACACTTGCACACTCATTACAAGATGAAGATTCTCTGAAAGAAAGTCCACTTATTCCTGAGACAACATATAAGGTCAGGTCTCAGAAGAGAGAAACTTTTCCTTATACTGGGAAATCCCAAATGCCTAGTGGGACAGAGTACGTGCAAAAATGGGCTTGCCGCTCAATCTGCACGGTGTGCCTGCCTTTTTCTATGTGGCCTTGCAGCTCTTCCCAACAAAGGGCACAGTCCGTTTTCCCTGAATCCTGTACTAACTGCAAGCCTAGACCACAGGAGACGTGTAAGAGAAAGTGATCTTCCATGGTTTTGTTGCCTGAGAGGGAGAGGAGGTGCAAAGAGCGTCCATTCCTCACCTTACCATTGAACCTGATCAACCAAAAGATGACACCAGAGAAGAAATGTGTTGATAAGGAAAAAACCTTGTTTATTTTCTTTAATATGGTTGGAAATATAGGTATAGATCTCCGTGTTTCAACAGCTACACAACAAACACCATGGGACTTTCATTTGGAATACTACCACTCCCATTTGAACCATGGGCTAGTCTCTTGAGTGACATAGGACATGTGACTCAGTCCCTGCTGTCACTCCAGCTACCAGACAGTCAAACCCCAGACATGTGGTGAAGCCATCCAAGTCAGTCAGCCCCTCAGACAATGGCATGAATGAGTCCTGCCCAGGCCTGCAAACCACACAGCTGACTCACACACTTACAGGCAAAAACAAATGGGTGTTGTTTTAAGCTACTAAGTTGTAGGGAATTTGTAACACTGCAATAGATAATTAGTTCAGTCAGACGCTCAGTCATGTTCAACTCTTTGCAATCCCATGGATTGCGGCATACCAGGCTTCCCTGTCCATCACCAACTCATGGAGCTTACTCAAACTCATGTCCATCGAGTCGGTGATGCCATCCAACCATCTCATTCTCTATCATCCTCTTCTCTTCCTGCCTTCAATCTTTCCCAGCATCGGGACCTTTTCAAATGAGTCAGCTCTTCGCATCAGGTGGCCAAAGTATTGGAGATCAGCTTCAGCATCAGTCCTTCCAATGAATACCTAGGACTGATCTCCTTTAGGATGGACTGGTTGGATCTCCTTGCAGTCCAAGGGACTTTCAAGAGTCTTCTCCAACACCACAGTTCAAAAGCATCAATTCTTTGGTGCTCAGATTTCTTTATAGTCCAAATCTCACATCCATACATGACTACTGGAAATACCATAGTTTCGACTAGATGGACCTTTGTTGGCAAATAATGTCTCTGCTTTTTAATATGTTGTCTAGGTTGGTTATAACTTTCCTTCCAAAGAGTAAGCGTCTTTTAATTTCATGGCTGCAGTCACCATCTACAGTGATTTTTTTTTTCCCAAGAAAATGAAGTCTGTCACTGTTTTCATGTTTTTCCATCTATTTGCCATGAAGTGATGGGGCTGAATGCCATGATCTTAGTTTTTTGAATGTTGAGTTTTAAGCCAGCTTTTTCACTCTCCTCTTTCACTTTCATCAAGAGTCTTTTTAGCTCCTCTTTGCTTTCTGCCATAAGGTAGTGTCATCTGCATATCTGAGGTTATTGATATTTTTCCATGTAATCTTGATTCCAGCTTGTACATCATCCAACAATAGTGTGCACACCTAGACTCAGGGGAAGGTGGTGGGGACCCAGTGTTTGGCTGAGTGTGGGAGCCCTTTCCCACTTGGCCCTCTGTAGGGGAAGGTGGCAGTGTGGGTGTCTACACTGAAGTTTATTCAAAGAACCAAAGAGCTGCTAGCCTCCAGACAGTCCAATGAGATTCTTTCCATGGGAACAGGTCCAAGCTCTAGCTACAGTCATGAGGGTAAAGCAACTAGCAATGGCCTTTTGGACACGACCTGATCTTCAGTCTTAACAAAGGTGAAGAGAGACTATCCTCTTGAAGATTAGATCCTTTGAAAATTCAGGCAAGAGGTGTTCTCAGGCTGGGGGATTGTTTGCCTTCCAAACTGTGACATGGGAGACTGCAGTTATGTCGATAAAATGATGATATTGGACTGATGGTCTTGGCATCTTTTCATTTTAGTGTTAATCCCACCCACTCCCTGCCAAGGGTCCTCCAGATCCCACGCAACTCCAGGTCATGAGAGACAAGGGTGTTGATGTTATTAAGGATGGGGGAGCCATAGATATGATGGAAAGAAGGATAAACAAGATGGTGTGAGCCCAGGACTGTGTAGTAGCTGAGTGTGAAGTCATAGGAGGAGAAGTGGAATAAAAGCTCCTAAACTGCAGTCAATAAACCTGATTTAGAGCCATGCCCCTGCCTGCGCACCCCAGCTCTACTCTCCACTCTGTCTCATTCCTGCTGCAACCTGTCAAGAATTTCAGGGCTTTGTTCAGAAGTAGAACTTTTTATGGATAAAAGTTCAAATTAAGACTTGACTTCCCTTAGAGATAGAGGCTCAGGGCTAAACATGGCACCCTCCCTGGGTGGAGTGGCTTTCTGGTACAATTTAAAGAAAATTCTGTATTGTCCTTGGATGAAAATTTGAAGAAGTTGATGTGTCCGTCAAACCACCTTTCATGTTCCATAGAAGGCAATAATGTAGTGACTAGCTGGAAAAGGAAAAGATCATCCGAGGTTCCTGAAGATGGCTGTGTGACCTCGGTGAAGCCATTTGATGATGGCTGTTTACAGCCTTGTTTATTGTTTCTGGCCATAATGCAGAAGGCTTGGTGGATATTGTGCAGAGCACTTTGCCGTGTGCATAATTAAATGTTCTTAATTGACTTGACAGAGATGATGGCATCTACTCTCAGCTGCTCCCTTTGCTCATCCTTTCTCTTTCTGGAAGTTTTGGCCATATCTCACTTCCTCTGTGGTTTGAGTTTCAGACAAGTGTTTTGGAAATATGTCATGGAAAGAATCACTGTTTCTAATATTTAAAATTTTGACTCTAGTTTCTTCTAAAATATGAAAGTTTTTGAAGTCAGGTGAAATCATTGCATACTTACTTTCATATATTTACTTTGGTTCTTAGAATTTCCCAACTCAGTTGAATAGATTTTGTTTGACTCCAAATACCAAGGGAATGAGGGGAAAAAAAAGATATAGCAGGCAGGCCCTTCCCAGGTTAGGGGACAAATGGCACCAATCCCAGTCCTTCCCAGAATGCATCGCTAAACATCCTCCTCCAGAAGGTGGGACAGGAGCACTGATTCCCTGCAGGCTCACTGCACCCTCATTTGCTGCACTGAAGCTGGAAATACATGAGCATCTGGTTCTGGGGAACCCCGATCTTATGTTGCTGTGCCAACTACACTGTAGGGCTGTGTAGCAGTTCAGATGGGAGGGACCTCCATCAGCTGCGCCCAATATGCCGGCAAAGTCCTTGACTTCCAAATAGTCCAAATGCTTGGGAGGCCTCACTGTCATGGTAACCATCCTCACTGATCATCTCCTGTCCTTCAGAGTTCCTCTGTGGAAGAATCCTGGTGGAATTACCAGGAATCTCTGGATTCAGACCCTCCAAACCTCTATTTCTTGCTAGTGTGAGGCTGCAAGAGAAGGCCAACAGCACCACCACCAACATCCTTTATTTGTTATGGGGCAGGCTAATACCCAAGCCTCTAGCCAGCCCTGCCTGTGGCAGAGCACTCGCCTGTGGTGGGAAATCACCCTCAGACAGAGATGCAGGGAGGACTTGCAAGGGAAAAGTTTCCCAGTGGATTCCAGAAGGGCTGGGCATATGGGAGTGATGTGGGGAGTGTCTACTATTACTTGTGAGGCAGACCACCTCACTGTCCCCACCTCTTCTGTGAAGTGGCCAGCAATTTTTCTTGTCAAAAGGAAAACAATAACACACACACATGCATAAATTCTATCCCTCCCAGAGAAGTCTACTGTACTCAGAGTAGGAATTTGTGAAAATAGGTTAAGGACACATACAGTGAAAAACACTGGAGAGTGGTTTCGCCTTGAGGCATGGAGTCAGCCTTTTGTAACCTGTCCCTGATCAGTCATTGCCTGGGGTCTCAGGGAGAGAGGTGTTATTGATTTTCCGAGGAGGCTGCAGAGAGCTCACAGTATCTGGCAGACAGGTGTGCTGGCAGCTGAAAGGGAGCAAAGTGGGCAGTAACAGTGTCCATGACATTTCTCTTTCCCATCATGGTCCTGGTGCTTACTACCTGTTTAAAACCCTTCTGTGATTGTGGTTTAGCACATTGAAGACACATCTAATGTGATGTTGGGAGTATCTGACAATGATGGACTGCTGTGTTATTTTCTATCCTCTCCCTTTCCTTTAACATGATTTTCATTAAGCCAAGTAGGCAAGTCAGAGAGACCAAACAAACATTGCAGGTAGCTGTATTGCCTATGAGTGGGAATAATATGCTGTCATGCCTTGTGGCATTTCCTCCACCCTAATGTGTTGTAATGACATAAAAATGTCTTTGCCTCATCCTCAGAGGGTTTCATGATATGTTCCAAGCAAGTGGTTAGAGAATTTGAACAACCTTTTCAGTATTAACTAGTTGAGGCTGTTTGGATAGATCCAGAATTTAGGAAGGAATAAATAACAGCTAGAGTTTTTTTCTCTCTCATTGGGGCAAAACCTTCCACTTAGGAGAATAACTTACTAATGGTGGAGAAAACATTTTTGGGAGGTAGAGATTGAAACCAAGGTTTTCATAATGGAAAGAACCTGTGGAATCTGTGGAGTCAAAAATAGAATTTATTATGTGCTTCTGCTTGACCTTTAGACTAATGCAAATTGAAATGGCAGAATTGATCTCCTTAATTTATGACATTGCAAAAGGGGACAGCAAACTCTTCCTTTCCTGCTTCTCAAAGAAACCTTGCCTTAATTCTCCTTGAAGAGGCATTTTTCTATTCTGAAGGAAATTCTCTTCAACTGTAGCATTGATTTCAGAAATCTTGCTTGTCTTGCTAAAGGTTATTACAATTGTTGTTAATTTGCAGGAAAAAAAATACTTATTGTAAAAAGAAAAATTCAAAGTTGTCTTATTCCTTGGATATGTAATGGTTATGGAAAGGATTATCAGCTTAGGGGAGCAAGAGCTTTTCCAAACTGGACTTTGCGTCACCTTCCTGAAGTGAGAAAAGAAAGACAAGGCAATATAGAAGATGCCTAAATTGACTGTTGGCAGCCTGCTAAATTGACTTCATGCTCAAAAACCTTTCACTTCTTACCAGTGACATAATCCCTGGTAATGTCTAAACCAAAACCTTAATTACTTCTGCACTTGTTACTTTTGGCATGAAGGGAGTAATTTGAGGAGAGTTTTATTTTCTAAATGTACTAATATACCAAGAAAATGTTTTGTTTGGAAGTCATCTTTGTGAAATGCTTGTAAAACTGAAAATCACTGTACAAATGAGAAGCATCATTATTGTTACTGGAGACAGACTTGGGAAGTATTTGCTAGGCACCACTGGCCTTTGTGGAACATGCAGAGGTTCAGAAAGAGGGTGTGATGGGGCTCTGATGTTAACCACTGACACCAATCCTCCCACCAAAGGCCTTGGAGAAACTCCCAGCTGGTCTTGGTATGGTGTGAGTCCTCCTCTGCTTTGGTCTCCTGGTTGATACTGTGTTGGCCAAAGCTGTCTACATCCCACAGTACAATTGTAACCCTGGTCACTTCCTCTAGCTTTGGTAAATCCTAAGGCATTCTCTGGCTTCCCTGGTGGCTCAAATGGTAAAGAATCTGCTTGCAAAGTGGGAGACCCGAGTTGGAACACTGGATCAGGAAGATCCCCTGGAGAAGGGAATGGCTACCCACTCCAGTATTCTTGCCTGGAGAATTCCACAGACAGAGGAGCCTGGCAGGATACAGTCCATGGGCATTCTTGGTCATGAATGTGCAACGACACAGTCTTCAAACTTATAATGAGCCTTCACCTTGTATGGTTGTTTCACGCTAGGTATTTTGGTTCCTAATTTTTCTATCCATAAATCCATAAGGTACCTGAAGGGTGACTCTTCTCAGGTGTAAAGTTCTCTGTAAATTCCTTTTGTGAAGGGTGTTGTAGTAGTTTTACAGTTCTCACAGATTCTTTGTGAAAAGATAACAACTTTTGTACTGAGGGGGTCATGAAGATTTTCATCCCTTGCTGAGGAGAAGCTGTCTACCTTCTAGTAGTTTCCTATTTATCCTATCATTCTTTCTGGAAATTCTTTGGGCCAAAAAAAAAAAAAAACTATATGTTTCATTCTGGAGACAGGGAGGCTCTGTTTAATTTTGGTTGGTAGAATAATGGCACTGCCTGCCTTGACAAATATACACAATATCTGGAGCTTTTGAATGTGTTATGTGGCAAAACTGGATTAAAGTTGCCATTCAAATAGGGGGACTGTCCTGGATTACTTGGGTGAGCCCAGTGTAATTGCAATGATCCTTAAGGTTGAAAGATGGGAGGTGGGAGAGAAGGTCAGTGTGGTGTCATGTGAGAAAGTCCCAGCACTTCACTGATGACTTTGAAGGTGGAGGAAAGGATCTAAAGCCAGGAAAGTGGGCAGCTTCCAGAAGTGGGAAAAGGCAAAGCTTCTTCTTATAGACTCCAGCAAGGAATACAGTCAAAACCTGGATTTTAACAATGAGACCCGGGTTAGATTTCCAACCTACAGAACTGTAAGATATATTTGTAAGGATTGAGGTCACTAATCTTGTAGCAATTTGTTAGGCAACATTAGAAAACTAATACAATTATTTTATTTCAAATTTTACTTGGAGTTCCTGGGATGTGGACAATTTGTACTATAATTTTGTTGTTGCTACTTGGTAATGGTTATGATTCACTGAGTCCCACCTGCAGACACAGGGCCTGCTCTAGGTGCTTTGCAGAAGTTAATTATTTATCCTGTACATCTATGATGTTAATACATTAGCATCCTAGCTTTCCAGAGAGAAAACTGCAACTGGGCAGTAGGTAACATGGCCAGGTTCTCACAACTTGTTCTTTGTGGAACTGTGAGATAGCACAGGCAGATTTCAAAAGCAGGTGGGTTTCTTCTGACCTCTGTGCCGCCTTGATTTGCCACATGGGTAAGGAGGCTGATTTTGTGGTTGGGAAATTTTAAGTCCTGACTCTTTTGATGAGATGATACTAAAGCCAGTGCAACTTCTCTGGGCATATGGTTGTCAGGGTTGGACTTGTTAGTAAATCCCCAGGCTTGTTGAGAAACACAAACATCCCCAGCCTGGAAGGAGATAAATTTTCCAGCTGTGTATTATAAATATTATAGAGGAGGTGGGACTGAGAAGGGGTTTCTCCAGTGGCTCAGTGGTAAAGAATCTGCCTGCACTACAGGAGCTGCAGGACATGTGGATTCAGTCCCTGGGTTGAGACGATCCCCTGGAGGAGGGCATGGTATCCCATTCAAGTATCCTTGCCTTGAGAATCCCATGGATAGAGCAACATGGCAGGCTACAGACCATGGGGTTGCAAAGAGTTGGACATGACTGAAGGGACTTAGCACAGGACTGGGAAAAGGGGTGGAATGGGAGGAGGAGAAAGCATGGGATGTCGGACAGAAGTCCCAGGCACCCAACTGTGAACAGACTGTGGTCTCTATAACCTCTTTTAATAAGTATGACATCTTTATCTTCTGGAGCAAAGTATGGCTTAACCTTACAAGAATCCATGTAGTTTGTGGAAAATTGATGAATATGCAGTGAAAGCAGAAATGTAACATAACAGCATTGTTCCCACGGTCATGATTCTCCTACTTTTCTGGGCAAGCTACCCTCCACAGGGCACAGCAACCCCTTAATCCATCTGTTTCCACTCGGCCAACTAATTTAAAAAAAAGAAAAATTGAGTCTCCATACTGAAATCAGCAAAACAAATCATGGTGCTCTTGATGAGAAAGCGATGAGATATATTTTTGGCTTTATTTAAGACTACAAAGTAAAAAATTCCATCATGCTTGAAAATAAAAATAACATTGTCACATAAAGATAAAAATAAAGGATTCTTTCAGCCTCACACTAGCTCTTCCACTGCACTCTGAGTGCTTTGCTGTAGGACATCTGTATACCATCGATTTGAAGAATGAGTATATAAGGGTACAAAAAATATGTTCTCCATTGTCCCAGGTCATTTCACGTTTATTTTTCAGAATGCTGAGCTGATTTTTTTTACTTGCTCTTTAGTCACTCCAAGCTTTAGGGTTGTCCAATTAAATTAAAATTCATCTCAATAATTTAGATTAATGTAAGTCTCTTCAATGGAGTTTAGTATAAGTAGCATGAAAAATGAGACCATTAAAGAACTCCTTTGGCAGCTTTATATAGAAACACAAGCATGCAATATAGTAGTAATATTAATAATATACTGTTTTATGTTTCATTCCAAAGGATTTCAAAGAGCTTTACCAATGTTACAAATAATATGTGTGTATACAAGTAATGCATGCATGCGTTAACCTTATAGATAATCCTAACATGATTAGCTCTCTCCTCCCTAATTTGAGTCTTAATAACTATTTTGTATTCTCCATATTTATGTTTTATATGCCTCTTCTCCTCTTACCATTCAAGCAGCGAGACTCAAACATTTTTTTGTTTTTTGCATTCCCTCAATAAACATGCTGGAGCTTGTACTCCCACCCCATGTGTATGTTATTACATGTGTATGTTGTTACCTGTAAGCCATTCATCTATGTTGTGATGCTGATGTGTATGTAATAAAACATACATAGAAATATAGAAGGTGAAGATGATGACATCAAAATGAAATACACAAAACTGGAAAGTGTTCCTTCTTCTGAGGCTTTACTACTTTCATTAGCTAACCTCTTAACACACAATAAATACTAGAGAGAAATTTAGTATTAATGATACTGGATGCAAGTGTACATTTCAAGTAATGTTCTGGATATTTCTTTTTAGTCAATTTTAAATGAAAAAAGCTTTTAAATATGAAAAAATTAAAAATATATGATAGTAGAGAGAATAGTATAAGGAAGCCCCTACTTTCAATACTTGCTTTCAATAATTATCAACATTTTGGATCATTATTATAGGATCATCATTTTTACCTGGGAGCAGTTAGAACTGGACATGGAACAACAGACTGGTTCCAAATAGGAAAAGGAGTACGTCAAGGCTGTATATTGTCACCCTGCTTATTTAACTTCTATGCAGAGTACATCATGAGAAACGCTGGACTGGAAGGAAACACAAGCTGGAATCAAGATTGCTGGGAGAAATATCAATAACCTCAGATATGCAGATGACACCACCCTTATGGCAGAAAGTGAAGAGGAACTAAAGAGCCTCTTGATGAAAGTGAAAGAGGAGAGTGAAAAAGTTGGCTTAAAGCTTCACAATCAAAAAACTAAGATCATGGCATCTGGTCCCATCACTTCATGGGAAATAGATGCGGAAACAGTGGAAACAGGGGTAGACTTTATTTTTTTGGGCTCCAAAATAACTGCAGATGGTGATTGCAGCCATGAAATTAAAAGATGCTTACTCCTTGGAAGAAAAGTTATGACCAACCTAGATAGCACATTCAAAAGCAGAGACATTATTTTGCCAACTAAGGTCTGTCTAGTCAAGGCTATGGTTTTCCAGTGGTCATGTATGGATGTGAGAGTTGGACTGTAAAGAAGGCTGAGCACCGAAGAATTGATGCTTTTGAACTGTGGTGTTGGAGAAGACTCTTGAGAGTCCCTTGGACTGCAAGGAGATCCAACCAGTCCATTCTGAGGGAGGTCAGCCCTGGGATTTCTTTGGAAGGAATGATGCTAAAGCTGAAACTCCAGTACTTTGGCCACCTCATGTGAAGAGTTGACTCATTGGAAAAGACTCTAATGCTGGGAGGGATTGGGGGCAGGAGGAGAAGGGGAGGACCGAGGATGAGATGACTGGATGGCATCACTGACTCCATGAGTGTGGGTCTGGGTGAACTCTGGGAGTAGGTGATGAACAGGGAGGCCTGGCATGCTACGATTCATGGGGTCGCAGAGTCGGACACGACGGAGCGACTGAACTGAACTGAACTGATGGCTAATGAACAGCTCATAGAGGAGGCAGTGCCTCACTCCACCATTTTCTTTATGCTCATTCTGTTTGCACGTTTAGTATTAGTTTTAATCCATGATTTCATGGGAGAAATACACAAAGTACAGCAGGTCATCTGAATCTAGTTTCCTGCATCTGAGGATTCAGCCAACTGTTCTGTTCTACATTTATGATCTGAGGTTGGATGAATCCATGGATGTGGAACTAGGGATACTGAGGGCTAACTAAAGGCCTTGAGCATCCTTGGAGTTTGGTAAGGGCTGGGCATCCTGAAACCAATTCTCCACTGATACCTAGGGACAAACATATTGTATTTGTACTGGTTGTATTGTTTTGCATAGCAAAATATGATAGACTTGGTAGCTTAAACAACAAAAATTTATTTTCTCACAGTTCAGGAGGCTGGAAATCTGAGATCAAAGCCCATAGAGTTGGTTTTTGGTGAGAGATCTCTTCCTGGCTTGTACGTAGCCACCTTTTCCTTGTGTGCTCACATGGCTTTCCCTCAGAGAGAGAGTCAGCTCTCGTATCTCTTTTAATCAGGGCACTTATTGGCTTCCCTGGGGCTCAGATGGTAAAGAATCTGCCTGCAATGCAGGAGACTTGGATTCGATCCCTGGGTCAGGAAAACCCCCTGGAGGAGGGAATGGCTACCCACTCCAGTATTCTTGCATGGAGAAATCCATGAACAGAGGAGCCTGATGGGCTATAGCCCATGGAGTGTCAAAGAGTTGGACATGACTAAGCAACTAACACCTTCACTTTCACTTTCATCCCCATTGGGCAGGGTTCCCAATTCTCAGGATGACACCTAATCCTAATTACAACAGTCCCACCTACAGATACCATCACAATGGAGGTTCAAATTCATTACACATAAATTTTGGAGGGGACAAAATTTAGTATATAACTTTGATCTAATTTTATGTAATACTGGACAAATAATAGAAATTATACATTTTTTAAACTGATACTTAACTACTATATCCTGGAGGAGGGCATGGCAAACTGCTTCAGTATTCTTGCCTGGAGAATCCCCACGTACAAAGGAGCCTGGTGGGCTATAGTCAATGTGGTTGCAAACAGTCAGACAGGACTGAGTGACTAAGCACAACCATTGTATATCACAAGATGCTGAAAGCAACAAATGAGGGAAGGAGCCACTGGCTGTGAACCTCTTTCTTCCCCAGATGCTTGTGATCTTAAACATACTACAAGATACAAGGCTTAAGTGAGAAAATCAGAGTCAAAGAGTAAATGATATACTAGTAAAGCTGATTTTTATATTGTTTTTCATAAGAAAATATATATCAAAGCTCCTGTGCATTTTGAAGGAGGTAACCATTTTCTTCATTACCTCCAGGATAGTTTTGTCTCAGGTCCTTTGACCTGAGGGAATACAGCCCTGGACAGGGAGGGAACACAGCCCTGACAATCAACAGAAAATTGGATTAAAGATTTACTGAGCATGGCCCCAGTATATTTTGAAGAACTATACAAAATACGTCATCAGGTAATCACAGTGGTGTGATCACTCACCTAGACATCCTGGAATGAGAAGTCAACTGGGCCTTAGGAATCATCACATCAACAAAGCTAGAGGAGATGATGGAATTCCAGCTGAGCTGTTTCAAATCCTGAAAGATGATGCTGTGAAAGCGTGGCAATCAATATGCCAGCAAATTTGGAAAACTCAGCAGTGGCCACAGGACTGGAAAAGGTCAGTTTTCATCCCAATCCCAAAGACAGGCAATGCCAAAGAATGCTCAAACTACCATACAATTGCACTCATCTCACATGCTAGTAAAGTAATGGTCAAAATTCTTCAAGCCAGGCTTCAACAGTACGTGAACCATGAACTTCGAGATGTTCAAGTTAGATTTAGAAAAGACAGAGGAACCAGAGATCAAATTGCCAACATTCATTGGATCATCAAAAAAGCAAGAGAGTTCCAGAAAAACATCTACTTCTGCTTTATTGACTATGCCAAAGCCTTTGGCTGTGTGGACCACAACAAACTCTAGAAAATTCTGAAAGAGATGGGAATACCAGACCATCTGACCTGCCTCTTGAGAAATTCGTATGCAGGTCAGGAAGTAACAGTTAGAACTGGACATGGAACAACAGACTGGTTCCAAATAGGAAAAGGAGTCCGTCAAGGCTGTATATTGTCACCCTGTTTATTATGCAGAGTACATCATGAGGAATTCTGGGCTGGGTGAAGCACAAGCTGGAATCAAGATTGTTGGGAGAAATATCAGTAACCTCAGGTATGCAGATGACACCACCCTTATGGCAGAAAGTGAAGAGGAACTAAAGAACCTCTTGATGAAAGTGAAAGGAGACTGAAAAAGTTGGCTTAAAGCTTAAAATTCAGAAAACTAAGATCATGGCATCTGGTCCCATCACTTCATGGGAAATAGGTGGGGAAACTGTTGAAACAGTGTCAGAATTTATTTTTATGGGCTCCAAACTCGCTGCAAGATGGTGACTGCAGCCATGAAATTAAAAGATGCTTACTCCTTGGAAGGAAAGTTATGACCAACCTAGGCAGCATATTAAAAAGCAGAGACATTACTTTGCCAACAAAGGTCCGTCTAGTCAAGGCATGGTTGTTCCAGTAGTCATGTATGGATATGAGAGTTGGACTGTAAAGAAAGCTGAGTGCCAAAGAATTGATGCTTTTGAACTGTGGTGTTGGAGAAGACTCTTGAGAGTTCCTTGGTCTGCAAGGAGATCCAACCAGTCCATCCTAAAGGAAATCAGTCCTGAATGTTCACTGGAAAGGCTGATATTGAAGCTGAAACTCCAATACTTTGGCCACCTGATGCAAATAATTGACTTATTTGAAAAGACCCTGATGCTGGGAAAGATTGAAAGCAAGAGGAGAAGGGGATGACAGAGAATGAAATGGTTAGATGACTTCACCAACTCAATAGACATGAGTCTGAGTAAACCTCAGGAGTTGGTGATGGACAGGGAGGCCTGGTGTGCTGCAGTTCATGGGATTGCAGAGTCAGACACGACTGAGCGACTGAACTGAAACTGAGCACGGTCCCACCCATCAGAACAAGACCCAGTTTCCCCCTGCAGTCTCTTGCATCAGGAAGCTTCCATAAGCCTCTTATCCATCCAAGGGCAGACATAATGAAAAGCACAATCAAAGAAAATGAAACAAACTGATCTCCTGGACCACAGCTTTATCTAACTCAGTGAAACTATGAGTCATGCTGTGTAAGATCACCCAAGATGGATGGGTCATGGTGTACAGTTCTGACAAAATATGTTCCACTGGAGAAGGGAATGGCAAACCATTTCATTATTCTTGCCTTGAGAACCCAATGAACAGTATGAAAAAGTAAAAAGATAGGACACTGAAAGATGAACTCCCTAGGTTGATAGGTTCCCAATATGCTACTGGAGAAGAGTGAAGAAATAACTCCAGAAAGAATGAAGAGACAGAACCAAAGCAAAAACAATGCCCAGTTGTTGATGTGACTGGTGGTAGAAGTAAAGTCTGAAGCTGTAAAGAATAATATTGCATAGGAACCTGGAATATTAGCTCCATGAATCAAGGCAAATTAAAAGTGGTCAAACAGGAGATGGCAAGACTGAAGATCAACACTTTGGATCAGTGAATTAAAATGAACTGGAATGGGTGAATTTAATTCAGATGACAATTATATCAACTACTGTGGGCAAGAATCCCTTAGAAGAAATTGAGTAGTCCTCATAGTCAACAAGAGTCCAAAATGCAGTAGTTGGCTGCAGTCTCAAGACAACAGGGGAGAACAGAGGATGAGATGGTTGGATGGCATCACTGGCTCGATGAACATGAGTTTGAGCAAGATGCAGGAGTTGGTGATGGACAGCGAAGTTGGCATACTGTAGTATGGGGTCACAAAGAGTCAGACATGACTGAATGAATGAACTGAACTGATATCATTGGAGGTTTTAATATTTCTTTCCATAACTCTCTTGGACATCACTCTTTCATGTAATCACGTTTCAATAAGTTCATCAAGACCAACATTCTGCTAACTACCAAGCCTTTTGTGTGGTTTCTGTCTTGGTCAGGTTAAGTAAACACAGACTTAATGCACCCTGGGCTTGTCTGATTAATCCATAAATATAATCTTTATTTCATTTGAAAGGGAAAAAGCCTCATAGTGTTTGGCTTTCTGCCAGTAGAACTCAGCCACATAAAGGATTCACAGTGAACTAGTCTGAGCCTATTTAGTATCCAATGTGCATTGAATTTCATTTATAGCTCATTCATTCATTCTGTAAACACTTATTGAACATGTATTTTGTACCCTCCACTGTTCTTGTCCATTGGGTGTTATCATGGAACCGAACACGGAGCCTATATTCTAGTGAAGGAAGGTATAAAAAAATGTATAGATTTGTAAATTATGTAGAACTGCAGGAGAGATGAAAGCTATGGAACAAAAATTTTTTCAAAAGCAGGGTAAGGAGAAGTGGAGGGAATGGAATGGGGCTAAGGTGCAATTTTAAGTACATATGTTAGGGTAGGCCTCATTGTGTAAGTGATATTTGAGAAAATACTTGACAACTGAGAAAGTTGGCTGTGGGTCTAGTATGCTCCAATCAGAGGAACCTGAGTTTCAAAGGTCAAAGGCAGGAAAGTACTGGTCTATTTTACTAGCAGCTTGGAGGGCAGTGAATTTGGAGGAAACACAGAGACAGAGAAGTAACAAAGACCCAGATTATGTAGGGCCTTTCACGCCATTGTAAGATGGGCTTTTACTCTGAATGAAAAGAGGAGCCAGTGCAAGCTTGTGAGTGGAGGGACATGATATAACTTTGTTTTAAAACACATGAAAATATGCTCAACATCACTCATTATCAGAGAAATGCAAATCAAAACCACAATGAGGTACCATTTCACACCAGTCAGAATGGCTGCGATCCAAAAGTCAACAAGCAATAAATGCTGGAGAGAGTGTGGAGAAAAGGGAACCCTCTTACACTGTTGGTGGGAATGCAAACTAGTACAGCCACTATGGAGAACAGTGTGGAGATTCCTTAAAAAACTGGAAATAGAACTGCTTATGACCCAGAAATCCCACTGCTGGGTGTACACACCAAGGAAACCAGAATTGAAAGAGACACGTGTACCCCAATGTTCATTGCAGCACTATTTATAATAGCCAGGACATGGAAGCAACCTAGATATCCATCAGCAGATGAATGGATAAGAAAGCTGTGGTACATATACACGATGGAGTATTACTCAGCCATTAAAAAGAATACATTTGAATCAGTTCTAATGATGTGGATGAAACTGGAACTGATTATACAGAGAAGGAAGCCAGAAAGAAAAACACCAATATGGTATACTAACACATATATGTGGAATTTAGAAAAATGGTAACAATAACCCAGTATGCAAGACAGCAAAAGAGACACAGATGTATAGAACAGTCTTTTGGACTCTGTGGGAGAGGGCGAAGGTGGGATAATTTAGGAGAATGGCATTGAAATGTATAATATCATATAAGAATGAATCGGCAGTCCAGGTTTGATGCAGGATACAGGATGCTTGGAGCTGGTGCACTGGGATGACCCAGAGATATGGTATGGGGAGGGAGGTGGGAGGGGGGTTCAGGATTGGGAACTCATGTACACTCGTGGCGGATTCATGTTGATGATGGTAAAACCAATACAGTATTGTAAAGTAAAATAAAGTAAAAAAAAATGAATAAAAGCATCTTCTTGGCTGCCATGTTGAGACTCAAGAATAGAAGGCAAGAGTACACAGGGAGGCCAGGTGGGAGAAACCCATCCCAGGAATCCAGGTGAGAGATGGTGGTGGTTTGGATCAGCTTAGGGGCCATGATGGTGACCAGTAGTCAGATTAAGGATATATTTTTAAAGTGGAGAAAATGCTGCTTTACAATGAATTGATTAAGAAAACGGAGTGAAGAATGACTCCAAGGTTTTAGGCCTGAGCAACTGGAAGGATGGAGTTGGCAGTTACTGAGACAGGAAGGTTGCAAGTGGAAGATCTAAAATTCAGTTCTGGAAATGGTGGATTTAAGATGCCCATGAGGTTAAGTGAAGATGTCAATAGGCAGTTAAATATGTGAGTCTGGAGTTTCAAAGACCTGAGTTGAAAATAAACTGAGAAATCGTTGACTTAGAAAGCACCCATCATGTGCCAGGCACCATGTAGTTGCTGTGAATACACAGTGAATAAGATGCACTCAAGATTAGTATATCAGTTAGTTCCCAAATGGGCTTCTCTGAACAAGACTCTGGGCTTCCCTGGTAGCTTAGCTGGTAAAGAATCTGCCTACAGTGCAGGAGACCCTGGTTCAATTCCTGGGTTAGGAGAATCCCTAAGCCTATCCCTGGAGAAGGGATAGGCTACCCACTCCACTATTCTTGGGCTTTCCTATTGGCCTAGACAGTAAAAGAATCTGCCTGCAATGTGGGAGACCTGGGTTCCATCCCTGGGTTGGGAAGATCCCCTGGAGGAGGCATTGCAACCCACTCCAATATTTTTGCCTGGAGAATCCCCATGTACAGAGGAGCCTGGTGGGCTACAGTCCATGGTGTCGCAAAGAGTTGGGCATGACTGAGCAACTAAGCACGGTACAGCACAGAGCTAGACTCTGGACAGATTCACTAGTGTTCTGAGTAAAAAAGTCTTACAGTCAAAAAATTTGAAAATACTCTATCTCATTCTTTAGACTCATAACACATTGTAACTTTCAAAGCCTCTGAGAAGTCTTGCAGTAAAGAAATATCTTTAAATGTGCTTAATCCAGATTTTCTCCAAATTTTTTTGACCATTGTACTTTTTGTTCACATTTTCTAGATTTTTAGAGACGAAATGGGGCTTCCCTGGTAGCTCAGACTGTAAAGAATCTGCCTGCAATGCAGGAGACCCAGTGGTCAGGAAGATTCCCTGGAGAAGGAAATGGCAACCCACTCCAGTAATCTTGCCTGGAGAATTCCATGGACAGAGGAGCATGACAGGCTACAGTCCATGGGGCCACAAAGAGTCGGACATGACTGAGAGAATAACACACACATACACACAGATACAAAGTTGGGAAAGGTGAATTGATGTGATTGATAATGCAAGTAACTAATTGAAATGCAATGTGACAGTACTTCAATTGAGGTGTTTTCTAAATTATAGGGGAAAAATTTGTAATATTTTTCTGCCTGGAAAGACAAAGGAAGGCTTTGATTGTATTTTTTGAACTTCAGAACAGATTGATGGCTTATGGATGAGGTCAGAATATAGCCCTGACAATAATGTCTTGATTCATTGAGTGAGCATAGTAAGTTACTTTTCTGTGTCTCTTTCATCTGTAAAATTAAGATAGTGAAATTGACTTAGTCAACAAAAGTACCAGAAAAAGTACTATTTTACAAGCACTCTATTTGATTAAATGTCACTCAATTCTGGGGGTATCTAACTGTTAAAAGTGATTTATCAATTATTTATTAATAAATATCCTTTCTTTAGCTTAACTCCCCAAATTCATGTGTTTAATTAGCTCCCAAAAGTAAATACTTAGAAGGTAAATGTGAAAGAATTCCTGAAAACTGTGGTTAGTTTGACTAGAGAATGGTGTTAGCTTGAGAGGTTTTAGAAAACTCTAAGTTTGCAGGGGCTGGACTGTATGGTATGCTTCCCAGGTGGGTTATTACTTACATGCTATTCTCCATGTCCCTAACACTTCATGAATGATCCCAGAGACTTTGCTAGATTTTTCAGTGCCAGATGACATGCTGCTTTAAAAAAAATGATTTCCCAAGAAATATGAATTAATTACATTATGTAACACAGATTCCCATTGTGACTAAAGCACAGAATCCAAATAGAGACATGGGATGAAGGAAAAGCAGATCTGGGTAATTAATGATTAAATTTTGACTTTAAACTTGGTCCCAAAGATCACTGTCTTCCATCTGTTTCTTCTCCATCTATTTTTATGCTAATCTTGCTTCTTGTTTCCAATGTGGAGAAATGCTGATAATTATGTCCTCTAATATGCAGATTTATCTTATATCCCATCAGTTAATAATCAGAGATACTAGACTGAGGATTTTTGTTTTATTTCCTTTTCCTCATTTTATAGGAAAATGTTATTTTAATGTCTGTATTTTCTCTTCAGTCTTTCTCTAACTCTATATACTCTCTAACATTTTCTTATTCATACTTTCACCTTAGTTAAAATCCCATAAAGGGTATGCCTTTGGAATTATTGTTCTCTTTTTAATCAAGCCATCTCTGAGTCAGACAAAGAAAGTTGGTAGCATCACATTTTGTTTTTTAATTAATTTTTATTGGACATGAATTGCTTCATAATGTGCAGCAGCAAGGTGAATCAGTCATACATATATGTATATCCACCTTTTTAAAGATTTTCTTCCCATTTAGGTCACCACAGGGCATTGAGTAGGGTTTCCTGATTATATAGTAGGTTCTTATTAGCTCAACATTCAGAAAACGAAGATCATGGCATCTGGCCCCATCACTTCATGGGAAATAGATGGGGAAACAGTAGAAACAGTGTCAGACTTTGTTTTTTGGGGCTCCAAAATCACTGCAGATGGTGACTGCAGCCATGAAATTAAAAGGCGCTTACTCCTTGGAAGAAAAGTTATGACCAACCTAGATAGTATATTCAAAAGCAGAGACATTACTTTGCCGACTAAGGTCCGTCTAGTCAAGGCTATGGTTTTTCCTGTGGTCTGTATGGATGTGAGAGGTGGACTGTGAAGAAGGCTGAGCGCTGAAGAATTGATGCTTTTGAACTGTGGTGTTGGAGAAGACTCTTGAGAGTCCCTTGGAGTGCAAGGAGATCCAACCTGTCCATTCTGAAGGAGATCAGTCCTGGGATTTCTTTGAAAGGAATGATGCTGAAGCTGAAAGTCTAGTACTTTGGCCATCTCATGTGAAGAGTTGACTCATTGGAAAAGACCCTGATGCTGGGAGGGATTGGGGGCAGGAGGAGAAGGGGACAACCAAGGATGAGATGGCTGGATGGCATCACGGACTCAGTGGATGCGAGTCTGAGTGAACTCCGGGAGTTGGTGATGGACAGGGAGGCCTGGTGTGCTGCGATTCATGGGGTCACAAACAGTCGGACACAACTGAGTGACTGAACTGAACTAAACTGATTAGTGATCTATTTTGTATATAGTTGTGTACTTTCTGCTTTCACATAAGAATAATTTAAGGAATAAGTGGGATAGCATACAAAAAAGTGTTTTTATGAAATATAAGACACCATATGATTAATGCTGCTGGGTGAAAGCAATCTGAAGGTCGTATGTAAAAATATATAATCTCCAAGAGTGAGGATCATCTTAGGAAATAAAGATGTCTCAGAAACCTACCTTATTTTTAATAAAGATTCAGTAAATCAGCAAACCAGATCTTGTGTGTGGGGGGGTGGCAGGGTAAGTGTGCATGTACACCCCCATGCATGTGTGTGGGGTGCTAACTTCACCTTGATCACTGTCAGGAGGATAAACCCTGAGTACTCTCCTGGTTCCATTCAGTTCAGTTAAATTCACTCACTCAGTCATGTCCCACTCTTTGTAATCCCATGGACTACAGCATGCCAGTCTTCCCTGTCCATCACCAACTCTGAGAGCTTGCCCAAACTCATGTCCATTGAGTCGGTGATGCTATCCAACCATATCATCCTCTGTCATCCCCTTCTCATGCCTTCAGTCTTTCCCAGCATCAGGGTCTTTCTAATGAGTCAGTCTTCCCATCAGGTGGCCAAAATATTAGAGCTTCAGCTTCAGCATTAGTCCTTGCAATGGATATTCAGGACAGATTTCCTTTAGGATGGCCTGGTTGGATCTCCTTGCAGTCCAAGGAACTCTCAAGTCTTCTCCAGCACCACAGTTCAAAGCACTAATTCTTTGCTGCTCAGCTTTCCTTATAGTCCAACTCTCACATCCAAACATGACTACTGGAAAAACCATAGCTCTGACTAGATGGACCTTTGTTGGCAAAGTAATGTCTACTTTTTAACATGCTGTCTAGGTTGGTCATAGATTTTCTTCCAAGGAACAAGCATCTTTTAGTTTCATGGCTGCAGTCATGATCTTCAGTGATTTTGGAGCCCCCCAAAATAAAGTCTGCCACTGTTTCCCCATCTAACTGCCATGCCATGATCTTTGTTTTCTGAATGTTGAGTTTTAAGTCAACTTTCTTTTTCAGTTTTCTCTTTCACTTTCATCAAGAGGCTCTTTAGTTCTTCTTCATTTTCTGCCAGAAGGGTGGTGTCATCTGCATATCTGAGGTTACTGATATTTCTCCCAGCAATCTTGATTCCAGCTTGTGCTTCACCCAGTCCGACATTTCTCATGATGTACTATGCATATACGTTAAATAAGCAGGGTGACAATATACAGCCTTGACATACTGCTTTCCTGATTTGGAACCAATCTGTTGTTCCATGTTTAGTTCTAACTGATGCTTCTTGACTTGCATACAGATTTCTCAGGAGACAGGTAAGGTGGTCTGGTATTCCCATTTCTTTAAGAATTTTCCACAGTTTGTTGTAATCCACACAGTTAAAGGCTGTAGTCAATAAAACAGAAGTATATGTTTTTTCTGGAACTCTCTTGCTTTTTCAATGATCCAACGGATGTTGGCAATTTGATCTCTGGTTCCTCTGCCTTTTCTAAAACCAGCTTGAACATCAGGGAGTTCACAGTTCACGTATTGCTGAAGTCTAGTTTGGAGAATTTTGAGCTTTACTTTGCTAGCATGTGAGTGCATGCAATTGTGTGGTAGTTTGAACATTCTTTGGCATTGCCTTTCTTTGGGATTGGAATGAAAACTGACCTTTTCCAGTCCTGTGACCACTGCTGAGTTTTCCAAATTGCTACACACGAACATCACCAGATGGTTAATACCAAAATCAGATTTATTATATTCTTTGCAGCCAAAGATGGAGAAGCTCTACAGAGACAGCAAAAACAAGACCCAGGAGCTACTGTGGCTCAGATCATAAACTCCCTATTATCAAATTCAGACTTAAATTGAAGAAAGTAGGGAAAACCACTAGACCATTCAGGTATGAGCTAATCAAATCCCTTTTGATTATCAGTGGAAGTGACATATGGATTCAAGGGATTAGGTCTGATAGAATGCCTGAAGAACTATGGAGAGAGGTTTATGACATTTTACAGGAGGCAGTGATCAAGACCATTCCCAGGAAAAAGAAATGCAAAAGGCAAAATAGTTGTCTGAGGAGGCCTTAGTAATAGCTGAGAAAAGAAGAGAAGTGAAAGGCAAAGGAGAAAAGGAAAGATATACCCATTTGAATGCAGAGTTCCAAAGAATAGCAAGGAGAGATAAACACTTCCTCAGTAATCAGTGCAGAGAAACAGAGGAAAACAATAAAATGGGAAAGACTAAAGATTTCTTCAGGAAGATAAAGACACCACGGGAAAATTTCATGCAAAGATGGGCACAATAACGGACAGAAATGATGTGGACCTAACAGAAGCAGAAGATATTAAGAAGAGGTGGCAATAATACACAGAAGAACTATACAAAAGAGATCTTCATGACCCAGATAATCATGATGGTCTGATCACTTACCTAGAGCCAGACATCCCGGAATGTGAAGTCAAGTGAAATTTAGGAAACATCGCTACAAACAAAGCTAGTGGAGGTGAGGGAATTCCAGTTGAGCTGTTTCAAATCCTAAAATATGGTGCTGTTACAGTGCTTCACTCTCTTGGTTCAGCAAGAAGTAAATGTGGACAGCTAAAGTGAGTCCAGCTAAAGAGAAGATAGTGGACAGGGAGGCCTGGTGTGTTGCAGTTCCTGGGGTCACAAAGAGTTGGAAATGATTTAGCTACTGAACAAAACAACAAAGTGAGTCCACACACAAAACAGGAACCCACTGCAGCAAATATTGGAAAGAACAAAATCTCTGCAACTGATTCTCAGAAAAAGAAGGAAGCAATCTTTTTTTTTAAATATGGCAAATCATTTTAAAAAGTATAAATCCATGACTCATTCAAAAATAGATGAACAAGTGTCAAAATGTATTAAGTTTTTACTAAAGCAACAAGTAAGATGATAAAGCTGCAAGCAACATTAAAGAATCTGGGGTTTACAGAATCTGCTGCTGCTGCTGCTAAGTCGCTTCAGTCGTATCCGACTCTGTGCGACCTCGTAGATGGCAGCCTATCAGGCTCCTCCGTCCCTGGATTCTCCAGGCAAGACTGGAGTGGGTTGCCATTTCCTTCTCCTAGTAGGGAGGAAATACACAGAAATATGATGTATGCATGTGCTGTGTGTGTATGTGTGGGGGCGGGTTGTTTGTGTGTGTGTAAGTGAGAGATAAATCTGCTAAATAGACTACAAGACAATACAACTGTAACCTTTGGGTCATCTTTTCTATTGAACAGAAGTAATTTGCATTTCTACCAGACAAAAATCTGCAAGTTAGCACATAACCTCACAGCATCTGAGCTCTAATCAATAGTAAATAGAAATGTCAACAGAAGTAAATTTGTCTATAGAATTAAATAAGCACTACTGGGCCAGAGGAGCAAGGTTCAGTATGGCATTGAGTTTGCAGTCATCCTTTTGGCCTTGTTTCCCAGTTTGGAGACATTTTTCTAAGACAGTTCAGTTAAGTTGCTCAGTCATGCCCGACTCTTTGCAACCCCATGGACTGCAACACACCAGGCCTCCCTGTCCATTACCAACCACCAGTTCAGTTCAGTTGCACAGTCGTGTCCGACTCTTTGCGACCCCATGAATCACAGTACGCCAGGCCTCCCTGTCCATCACCAACTCCGGAGTTCACTCAGACTCACGTCCATTGAGTCTGTGATGCCATCCAGCCATCTCATCCTTGGTCGTCCCTTTCTCCTCCTGCCCCCAATCCCTCCCAGCATAGCTTGCTCAAACTCATGTCAATCGATTCAGTGATGCCATCCAACCATCTCATCCTCTGTCATCCCCTTCTGCTCCCACCTTCAATCTTTCCCAGCATCAGGGTCTTTTCCAATGAGTCAGTTCTTCCCATCAGGAGGTCAAAGTATTAGAGCTTCAGCTTCAGCATCAGTCCTTGCAATTGAATGATTTCCTTTATTTATTTTTTTTTGCTGTTATTTGCATATTTTTATTTTTTTAATTAATTTTTATTTTTTAGTTTGTTTTGCTTTACAATACTGTATTCGTTTTGCTATATATTGACATGAATCAGCCACGAGTGTACATGATAGAATGGACTGGTTGGATCTCAAAAGTCTTCTCCAACACCACAGTTCAAAAGTATCTATTCTTTGGTGTTCAGCTTTCTTTATAGTCCAACTTTCACATCCATACATGACTACTGGAAAAACCATAACTTTGACTAGATGGACCTTTGTTGGCAAAGTATATCTCTGCTTTTTAATATGCTGTCTAGGTTGGTCATAGCTTTTCTTCCAAGGGGAAAGCATCTTTTAATTTCTGTCTCTCTGTCACTATTTACATTGTTTCTCCATCTGTATACCATGGAGTGATGGTACTAGATGCCATGATCTTAGTTTTTTGAATGTTGAGTTTTAAGCCAGCTTTTCTAACACAAGCGTTTGCTTTAATTCAAATTCTCAATTTAGGGGAACCATTTCAGCAACCCAATACCTTACTTGAACGGAGTGATTAGGAATTCAAGATTGCATCAGCCACATAACCAAGGCTGGAGCTTTTGTCAGGATGGTGGGCAGTCAATCCACCCTGAGAAATGCAGAGGTTGGCAATTTTTCCAGTCCAGCTGTCATTTCAAGATGAAAAAACTGAGATCTAAAAAGGAAAGTGACTTTTCCTGCTGGTCCTTCTCTTACATTTAGAGACCCACCTCAAAAGTAACATTCTTTCTAATGTCCAAACCCTGCCTACCTTGACTGAAGATATGGCTATCTCTACTATTATGTATATCAAATTGTTTGATACACATTTGTTTGCTTATCTCCTTGACTATGCTTTGGGTTATTTAAATGTAGAAACAGCATTGTATTCATCTTTGCATGTTTGTGTTTAGCTGTGTGCCTGACATATAAAAAATGCTTAATAAATGTTTATTGAATTGAAATTGCCTGAGGTCAATAAATTTAGTGGCAGAGCCGGAACCAGGATCCACCACTTCTATATCTTAGACAATCACTCTTTCTATAACATCCCAGTGCTCCTCAAAGGTGCACCACTGTGCTTATAAAAGTAAAAACAGAGATGTCATATGATCCAGCAATCCCACTCCTGGACATATATCTGCAGAAAACCCTAACTCAGAAAGATACATGAACCCCAATGTTCCTAGCAGCATTGTTTACAGTAGCCAAGATGTGGAAGTAACCTGTGTCCATAGACAGATGAATGGGTAAAGAAGATGTGGGACATATACAGAATGGAATACTACCCAGCCAAACAAGAATGAATAGTGCCATGGAACATGGATGGACCTAGAGATTATCATACTGTGTGAAGTCAGAAAGAGGAAGACAAATGCCACATGATACCATTTATATGTGAAATCTAATATATGGCACACATGAACTTATTTACAAAACAGAAACACAGTCACATAGAAAACAAAATTATGGTTACCAAAGGGAAAGAGTGGGAGGGATAAATAAGAAATCTGGAATTAGCATATACACACTAATATATATATAAACAACAAGATTCTACTGTGTAGCACAGGGAGCTATCTTTGATATTCTGTAACAAACCATAATAGAAAAGAATATGAAAAAGAATACGTATATTTAGATTGGCCTAAAGGTTTGTTTAGTTGTTTCTATAAAATAGCTGTAGTAGCGCTTCATTTCCTTTAATTTGAAACAATTTTGCTAGTTGTATGGCAACAGCTGTTATATCAGCAATGCATTTAAAAAAATTATCAAAACTGGTTCATTTTTGTGTAGCCATTTTATTAATAATATTGAAGATGAAAGAAAAAAAGTAATATTTTTGGCATATTATGCTTTATGGTTTCAAGAAAGGCTAAATTGCAACTAAAATGCAAGGAAAAGTTTTGTTCTGTGTATGGAGAAGTTACTGTGACTAACTGAACATGTAAAAAATGGCTTGCAGAAAGCTTTGTCCTGGAGATTTCTCACTGGATGATTCTCCATGGCTGGGTAGACCAGCTGAAGTTGATAGCGATCTTGTCAAGACATTAACCGAGAATGATCAACATTATGCCACATGACAAACAGCTAACATACTCAAAATATCCAAATCAAGTGTTGAAAATCATCTCCCCTAGTACTCTTGCCTGGAAAATCCCATGGATGGAGGAGCCTGGTGGGCTGCAGTCCATGGGGTTGCTAAGAGTTGGACACGACTGAGCAACTTCACTTTCACTTTTCACCTTCATGTACTGGAGAAGGAAATGGCAACCCACTTCAGTGTTCTTGCCTGGAGAATCCCAGGGACGGCGGAGCCTGGTGGGCTGCCATCTATGGGGTCGCAGAGTCGGACACGACTAAAGCGACTTAGTAGCAGCAGCAGCTTTGTTATATTAATCGCTTTGATGCTTGGGTTTCACATAGTGAAAAAGAACCTTCTTGACCATATTTCTGAATGCCAGTCTCTAATGAAATGTGTCAAAAATGTTTCATTTTAAAACAGATTGTGATGGGCAATGAAAAATGGATACTGTACAATAATGTGAAATGGAAGAGACTGTGAAGCAAATGAAATGAACCACCACAAATCACACCAAAAGCCAGTTGTCATCCAAAGAAGGTGATGTTGTGAACATGGTGGAACTAGAAGGGAGTTCTCTATTATGAACTCCTTCTGAAAAGCCAAATGATGAATTCCAACAAGTTCTGTTCCCAATTAAACCAGCTGAAAGCAGTACTCAATGAAACCGTCCAAAATTAGTGAACAGAACATGCATGGTCTTCCATCAAGATAATACAAGACCGCATGTTTCTCTGATAATCAGGCAGAAGTTGTTACAATTTGGCTGGGAAGTTCTGATTTATCGATCATATTTATCAGACATTGTGCCTTCAGAGTTCCATTTATTTTGGTCTTTACAAAATTCTCTCAATGAAAAAAACTTCAGTTCACCGAAGGACTGTAAAAGGCACCTGGTACAATTCTTTGCTCAAAAACACAAAAAAAATTTAGAAAGATGACGTTGCCTGAAAAATAGCATAACGTAGTAGAACAAAATGGTAAATTTGTTGTTTAATAAAGTTCTTAGTGAAAATGAAAAATGTGTCTTTTATTTTTATTTAAAAGCTGAAGGGACTTTTTGGCTACCCAGTATATGCATAACTGAATCAATTTACTGTATACCAGAAACTAACACAACATTGTAAGTCAACTATACCATTGTGCTGTTATAAAGATAGCCTAGGACTCTATCATACATATATATATATATATATATATATATATATATATAAAACAAATAACATAAGCAGGAGTTCAAAGACATGGAATCTTTCCTTCCTCAGCCTTCTCTTCTGCTGCAGTACTCAGGAGAGCAGCCGAAAAAAAAAAAAAGCGATAAGAAAGCCTGTTTCCCTTAGAGTAAGAGGCCCTCTTGCCTTACAGATATTACTGGTCCCAGCTCTGGTGGCAGAACTGACCGTTTGCATCAGCCCTGGGATCCAGTATGTAGGTACAGCTTCTCAGTGAAAGACTCTTTCTCTTGGAAAGTTTTCCTATTTTTTATAACAATTTTACACATTTTAATTACCTGATAAACATGTAGATATTTTTATTGGATAATATGTAAAAATATTCAAGAAGGAAAAATTAAAATCACCTCTAATCTCATCACTCAACAGCAATTATTTGTAATGATTTGGTGTACATCCTTCCAGACATTTTTCTACATACATGTATCTGAATAGGGCTTCCCAGGTGGTGCAGTGTAAAGAATTGGCCTGCTAAGGCCAGAGATGCAACAGACATGGGCTTGATTTCTGTGTCGGGAAGATCCCCTGGAGTAGGAAATGGTAACCTGCTCCAGGATTCTTGCCAAGAAAATTCCACGGACAAAGGAGCCTGGTGGGCTACAGTCCATAGAGTCGCAAAAAGTCGGACATGACTGAGTGACTGAACACACACACATACATATTTGCTTCAATTTTTATCAGGTTGCTTGTACTTTTTACAATCTGCTTTTACAGTCTTCCTTATTTACTAATACAGTATGTATGTAGTGCTCTTTCAATAAGTATATTTGCGTATGTAATTTGTAATAGCTACATATCATTTCATTGTCTTTTTTTAAACTTTTTATTTTGTGTGGAAGTACAGTTGATTAACAATCTTATGATAGTTTTAGGTATACAGCAAAGTGATTCAGTTATACACATACATATATTTATTCTTTTCCAAATTCTTTTCCCATTTAGTGTTAGTCATTTCAGTTGTGTCCAACTGTTTGTGACCCCGTGGACTGTATCCCACCAGGCTCCTCTTTCCATGAAATTCTTCAGGCAAGAGTATTGGAGTGGGTCACCATTCCCTTCTTCAGGGAATCTCCCCAACCCAGGAATCGAACCCAGGTCTCCTACATTGCAGGCAGATTTTACCATTTAGCTTGCTGCATAATATTGAGCAGATTTCCCTTATTTGTTATCCATTTTACACACAGTAATGTGTACATGTCCATTCCAAACTCCTTAACCATCCCTTCCCTTCATCCTCCCCCCTCATATCATTGTCTTAATGACCATCATTTATTTAACCATTTAAAATACTATTGGTCACTTATGTTGTTTCTAATTTGTTGTAATAGTAAACAACTTCAACATAAATACTTTCAGTTCAGTTCAGTTCAGTTCAGTCACTCAGTTGTGTCCGACTCTTTGCGACCCCATGAATCGCAGCACGCCAGGCCTCCCTGTCCATCACCATCTCCCGGAGTTCACTCAGACTCACGTCTAT
>SJXQ01002587.1:0-29282 GCA_006408695.1 Aepyceros melampus | reverse complement strand
AAAAGAACGAAACTAGAACACTTTCTAACACCATACACAAAAATAAACTCAAAATGGATTAAAGATCTAAACGTTAAGACCAGAAACTATAAAACTCCTAGAGGAGAACATAGGCAAAACACTCTCCGACATAAATCACAGCGGGATCCTCTATGACCCACCTCCCAGAATATTGGAAATAAAAGCAAAAATAAACAAATAGGGCCTAATTAAACTTAAAAGCTTTTGGACAACAAAGGAAACTATAAGCAGGGTGAAAAGACAGCCTTCAGAATGGGAGAAAATAATAGCAAATTAAGCAACTGACAAAGAATTATTCTCAAAAATATACAAGCAAGTCCTGCAGCTCAATTCCAGAAAAATAAATGACCGGTTGAAAAAATGGGCCAAAGAACTCAACAGACATTTCTCCAAAGAAGATATACAGATGGCTAACAAACACATGAAAAGATGCTCAACATCACTCATTATCAGAGAAATGCAAATCAAGACCACAATGAGGTACCTTTTCATACCAGTCAGAATGGCTGCGATCCAAAAGTCTACAAACAAAAAAATGCTGGAGAGGGTGTGGAGAAAAGGGAACCCTCTTACACTGTTGGTGGGAATGCAAACTAGTAGAGCCACTATGCAGAGCAGTGTGGAGATTCCTTACAAAACTGGAAAAGAACCACCACATCACCCAGCAATCCCACTGCTGGGCATACACACCAAGGAAACCAGAATTGAAAGAGACATGTGTACCCTAATGTTCATCGCAGCACTGTTTATGGAAGCAATCTAGATGTCCATCAGCAGAAAGCTGTGGTACATATACACAATGGAATATTACTCAGCCATTAAAAAGAATACATTTGAATCAGTTCTAATGAGGTGGATGAAACCAGAGCCTATTATACAGAATGAAGTAAGCCAAAAAGAAAAACACTAATACAGTATACTAACACATATATATGGAATTTAGAAAGATGGTAATAATAACTTTATATGCGAGACAGCAAAAGAGACACAGATGTGTAGAACAGTCTTTTGGACTCTGTGGGAGAGGGTGAGGGTGAGATGATTTGGGAGAATGGCATTGAAACATTGAAACATGTATATTATCATATGTGAATCAGATTGCCAGTCCAGGTTCAATGCACGAGACAGAGTGCTCGGGGCTGGTGCACTGGGATGACCCAGAGAGATGGGATGGGGAGGGAGGTTGGGGGGGGAGGT
The DNA here is from genome assembly GCA_006408695.1 of Aepyceros melampus. Taxonomy (NCBI): domain Eukaryota; kingdom Metazoa; phylum Chordata; class Mammalia; order Artiodactyla; family Bovidae; genus Aepyceros; species Aepyceros melampus. Next base: position 28,064 of record SJXQ01002587.1, on the reverse strand, counting down.
GTTCAGGATGGGGAACACATGTACACCCGTGGCAGACTCATGTCAATGTATGGCAAAACCACTACAATATTGTAAAATAATTAGCCTCCAATTAAAATAAATAAATTTATATATATTTTTAAATGGATTAAAAAGAAGCAGCCTGAGTTGGCATCCAGGAGACTTGTCCTTTATTAGTACTATGGAGTTTCACAAATCACCTAACCTCTTTGGACTGCAATTTCCTCCTCTGTCAAGAAAGCAACAACAATCCCCATCCTGCCTATTTCATAAGGTTTTTATAAGAATGAAATAAAAGGGCTTTAAAAAGTTCAAGAATGTTAAGTGCTTTCTACTGATATCAGTTTATACTTAAATAAGCCTATGAGGTAGGAAGAGATCTTAGGATCAGAAGGACAAAGCACATTGCCCAAGATCTTATAGCTAGTATGTGTTGCAGCCAAGATTCAAACCCAAGCAGTCTGAGGCCAAGTCTGTGCTCTCAATCTTTCTATCATGATATAGACTAAGAAAAACACTGATCTTCCACTCAAAACAAAACTTTCATGTTGTGATAAGACTGATATACAGTATTGAGATTCAACATTATTTAACACAAGAAAAGAAGGTGAAAGTGTTAGTCACTCACTCGTGTGTGACTGTTTGTGACTCCGTGGACTGTAGCCCACCAGCCTTCCCTGTCCATGGGGATTCTCCAGCAAGAATGCTGACATGGGTTGACATTTTCTTCCCCAGGGTATCTTCCCAACCCAGGGATTGAACCTGGGTCTAGCCCACTGCAGGCAGAGTCTTTACCAACTGGTGGCTCAGACAGTAAAGAATTCACCTGCAATGGAGAGGACCTAGGTTCGATCCCTGGGCTGGGAAGACCCCCAGAGGAGGGCATGGCAAACCACTCTAGTATCCCCATGGACAGAGAAGCCTGGTGGGCTACAGTCCATAGGGTCGCAAAGAGTCAGACACGACTGGGCAACTAAGCACAGCACAGCAACACAAGAACATCTATTAAAGAGGGGCAAGAAAAATGCTTCTTTTTATAACTATTATTTTTCCTTTTTGAGAATCATTTATTTCCTCTTTCATGAAAACAAAAAACAGTCATAGGAAATGTTTCATCCCATAAAACTCCAGCTAATCAAAAGTTTCCTTGGCCAATTGCCCCAGCTGGGCACCTAGAAGACATTAAGACTTCAGGGAGCTCACAGTTCTAATATTCAAAACAAATCTGATATTAAATTGCTCTAAGAGTTCACTGACTCAGAGATTGCTCTCTAACTAACAGTAGGTCCTGCCTCTGGGTGTCTCTCTTGTCTCACTGTAGACAAGACAAAGGTGTGATCACTATCTTGGAGTGCAAACTCAAGTGGGCCTTAAGAAGCATCATTATGAACAAAGTTAATGGAGGTAATGGAATTCCAGCTGAGTGATTTCAAATCCTAAAAGATGATGCTGTGAAAGTGTTGCACTCAATCTGCCAGCAAATTTGGAAAACCAGCAGTGGCCACAGGACTGTGGAAAAGGTCAGTCTTCATTCCAATCCCAAAGAAAGGCAGTGCCAAAGAAAATTCAAACCACCACACAATTGCACTCATTTCACATGCTAGCAAAGTAATGCTCAAAATTCTCCAAGTTATGCTTCAACAGTACAGAAACCAAGAACTTCTAGATATTCAAGCTGGATTTAGAAAAGGTAGAGGAACCAGAGATCAAATTGCCAACATCTGTTGGACCACAGAAAAAGCAAGAGAATTCCAGAAACGCATCTACTTCAGCTTCACTGACTACACCAAAGCCTTTGCCTGTGTAGATCACAACAAATGATGGAAAATTGTTAAAGAAACAGGAATACCAGCCCGTCTTACCGGCCTCCTGAGAAACCTATTTGTAGGTCAAGAAGCAACAGTCAGAACTGGACATGGAACAACAGACTGGTTCAAAATTGGGAAAGCAGTATGTCAAGGCTGTATATTGTCACGCTGCATATTTAACTTCTATGCAGAGTACATCATGCAAAATGCTGGGCTAGATGAAGCACAAGCTGGAATCAAGATTTCTGGGAGAAATATCAATAACCTCAGATATGCAGATAACATCACCCTTATGGCAGAAAGTGAAGAGAACTAAAGAGCCTCTTGATGAAGGTGAAATAGAGTGAAAAAGCTGGCTTAAAACTCAACATTCAAAAAACCAAAATCATGGCATCCAGTCCCATTATTTCACATCAATAGATGGGGAAAGAGTGACAGACTTCATTTTCTTGGGCTCCAAAATCACTGCAGATGGTGACTGCAGCCATGAAATTAAGAGACATTTACTCCTTGGAAGAAAAGCTATGACCAACCTAGACAGCATATTAAAAAGCAGAGACATTTACTTTACCAACAAAAGTCTGTCTAGTCAAAGCTATGGTTTTTCCAGTAGTCATATATGGATGTGAGAATTGGACCATAAAGAAGGCTGAGTGCTGAAGAATTGATGCCTTTGAACTGTGGTGTTGGAGAAGATCCTTGAGAGCCCTTGGACTGCAAGGAGATCCAACCAGTCAATCCTAAAGGAAATCAATCCTGAATATTCATTAGAAGGACTGATATGAAGCTGAAACTCCAATACTTTGGCCACCTGATGCAAAAAGCCAACTCATTAGAAAAGACCCTGATGCTAGGAAAGATTGAACGCAGAAGAAGGGGATGACAGAGGATGAGATGGTTGAATGGCATCACCAACTCGATGGATATGAGTTTGAGAAAGCTCCAGGAGGTGGTAAAGGACAGGGAAGCCTTGCGTGCTGCAGCCATGGGGTCACAAAGAGTCAGACATTGAGTGACTGAACAACAAGTCAATCAGAACTGCACAGATATCCCCATGAAAAGAGAAAGTGAAGTCGCTCAGTCGTGTTCAACTCTTTGCGACCCCATGGACTGTAGTCTAGCAGGCTCCTCCATCCACAGGATTTTACAGGCAAGAATACTGGAGTGGGTTGCCATTTCCTTCTCCAGGAGATCTTCCCAACCCAGGGATTGAACCGGGGTCTCCTGCATTGTAGGCAGATCCTTTACCATCTGAGCCACCTAAAAGTAAAGCCTGAAATACGTGCTGGATGATGGCTCCAAGTGTTGCTGCTAGGAATTTTAAAACCATAAGAACACATACTCAAAATATATGGGATATATAAGATCTGCCATGCTCAATACCCAGAAGCTGATAGGAAGAGGAAAATTTATAGGGTGGGGAATAATACATTGTTTTAAGGCCAAGAGTGACACCCAGTGGTGATGGCAATCACTCCAGGTTTTCAACATTCCCTTTTGTTCAGGGCACAAGAGTTTACTCCCAGACATTAAGCCAGGGCTGCCCTCCAGTGACATATGCATGTAACATGTGCATGTAAGGCTGAGGGGTGATTAGAATTAGGTGACAGTGGGTAAATTACCTAAACTCTGAAACACACAGATCCTCTGCCATGATGAGAGCTGAAAAGAGAGAGTTTCACAATCTCTAAAGCACTTTCACATTTGTGACCACATTTGATCCTTATTGAGCTGGTGGCTCAGAGGTTAAAGCATCTGCCTGCAATCTGCGAGACCTGGGTTCAATCCCTGGGTTGGGAAGATCACCTGGAGAAGGAAATGGCAACCCACTCCAGTATTCTTGCCTGGAGAATCTCATGGATGGAGGAGCCTGGTAGACTACAGTCCATGGGGCCACAAAGAGTTGGACACGACTGATCAACTTCACTTTCACTTTGATCCCTATTACAAACTCACGAGGGAGGCAGAGCAAGCCATCACAGCCCCATTTTAAGGGAAGACTAAGCCACAGAGAAATTAACATATTTATGTACAAACCCAGGTTTCCCGGTCCTAAGGCAGGTGGTCATTCCTTAACATCACATCATCAGGACTTGGCCAGGAAAATTCCTTAGATGTGGGGGTTGCGATCTACAGTCCCACATCTGGAGCTCTAAATGCTAAGACATAGCCTCTGAGTGATACCAAAGTCTTTTAGTAAGCAAATACTTCTGGTGCACACACTATGTGCCAGGCACTATATGTACAAAAACATAGGACAGTTCTATCCTAAAGACATTTTTAATCTAGCCAAAGAAGCAGACAAGCACAATGGGAAGGGATGAAATGGGATGGGGCTCAGGGTACAGCAAGAACACAGCTTTACAAGCAGGACTAAAGCCTGGAAGGGTGAACCTCTGTTCCAGACACATAGGAGGCCTTAGCCACCAGCAGCTTAACAAGGGCTCTCTCTGGTGCATCCTCTTTCCAAAAAGGATGGAAAATGAAGAAAATCTGCCTTCAACAAAATTAAGAAAGAGCCAAAATCCCAAAGCCTAGTAGAGGGGAGTAACTGTTATCTGAGCCAAATCAAGGGAGGAGAAAGAGAACGCCTTTGGATGGTACACAGTTCTGGTGAAATCTGCAAACATTACAAAAGGCCAAACCATCAACCATTAACTTGAGTAAAGAAGGAGAGGCATCTCAGAACTCTGCTCAACACCACGAAGGGAGAGGGGAAGCAGGAAACTAGACCAATTCAAAAATTTTCAAAAAACTAGCAATCCATGGGGCCAGGTAGCAAACAGCTATGCTATTTCTGACTGAAGACAGATGAAAAGAATTAAATGCTAAAATGCTAGCCAAAAAAATCCTGTGACGATGCAGAATTTTATGATGAGTAAGCAGGTTTGCTGTTTACTCTAAAAACAAGAATACTGGAAATGGAAAACATGAAGCAGAGATACACTTCAGGGCAGGGAACAGGCAGCAGGGGAGAGGAGCTTGTCCTACAAACATGTAAAAATATGGGATAGGTGTAACAAACATCTTTTAATTGCATAGCTAAGCTCACAGAAAAGTAAGGGGGAAATCACAGGTCTAAAAATGCAAGTATGGGCTTCCCCAGTGGCTCAGTGGTAAAGAATCCACCTGCCAACGTAGGAGATACAAGTTTAATCCCTGGTCCAGGGCAACTAAGCCCTTGCGCCAAAACTGCTGATCCTGTGCTCTGGAGCCCAAAAGCCACAGCTACTGGGCCCGCACACCTAGAACCTGTGTTTCACAACAATAGAAGCCACCACAAGGAGAAGCCCGCACACCGAAGCTCAGAGTGGTGCCCTCACTCCCACAACTAGAGAAGTCCACATAGCAATGAAGACCCAGCACAGCCAAAATAAATAAAATTGTTTTTTAATAAATAAAAAAATATTTTTTAAATAAATAAATAAAAATGAAAGGCTAACTGAAAAGAAATTGATGAGAGAAACCTAGGCTTGCCCTGGCTTCTCTACACAGAACTCAGAAGCCCTGTTTTAACAGTCCCACGGAAGATCCAAGATCAGGCACTGAGAAACCCAAGACGGAGGCTGGAAGTGAGACTTCAGGTCGCATCCAGGATCTCTGAAGAGCTACACCCTTGCAGTGGGTAAGCTAGAGGGAAACGTTAATGTGAGAGCTGAAAGGGAAAACTGTCTGTCTCAGGCCATAGCACAGTTGGAAAAAAAGGAAGTTTCCCTGGGAATTTATAAGCAGAAGTCTTCTCTCCCAGAGGAGGAACTTGAAAATATACTATTATATGCAGGGAACCTCAAAGGGAAAATTAAATTTCAAGTGCTTCTTCGTAAAAAAAAAAAATCACCCTGGGTGGGTCCCTGACAGGTGCAAATACAAAACTGCTCAAATCTCTCAGGATTCCCACAGTCAGCAAAATATGATCCAATCAAAATTACCAAAAACACAAAAACAAACCACCAGGAAAAAATGAACAAACAAAGCAAAGATTTAGATCCCAAGTGACTCAAATATTTAAATTATCAGAAAGAAAATATAAAATAAGTGAAAATGGAAGAGGACATATGTTAACAAAAACACTTACCTAGTGATGTTCATGGCAGTTTTATTAATAATGGCGAGACCTGGAAACAACCCAAATGTTCATCCATTGGAGAATGGATAAACAAACTGTGGTGTACTCATCCAATGAAGTACTACTCAACAATAACAAGGAAATGAATTAAAAGAATTAACTACACCATGGATAAATCTCAAAAAGTTATGCTGGGAAAAAGAAGGAGGATGTAAAAACCACACGTAGATACTATAATATTCTACTTATATAAAGTTAAAAAAAGGGCAAAACTAATCTATGGGAGATAAAAATCAGAGGATTTCAGAGAGAAGAGGAAAATTAACTAGAAAGATACACAAGGGAACTTTCTGGATATTGTACATGTTGACAATATTCTATATGTTGATTAGGATAGAGTAGGAGAGAGGTTAAGATATACAATTGTAAAAATTCACTAAATTATACTGTTAAGATTTATACATTTTATTGTATATTAATTATATTGTGATAAAATATACATATATATTTAATGAAAAGGGAAATGGGAATCATGTTCCAGCCTATTAAAAATGATGTAGAATATTTTTTAAAGATCCAGAAAGAAATTAGAAATGAAAATATAATCACTGAACTCAAAAACTGAATAGGTTCTGCTTAAAGCTGTAGCTTATATCAAACCAAGCATTCTATCAGGAATATTCAAAAAGCAGGAGAACACATCTGTTATTTAAAAAGATGTTTCCAAAATCGAAGAGCTACCAAAACAGTCAGAACTTGAACCTAGACCTCAGAGAGAAAAGAAGTGCAGAGATAGGAATCAAAAAAACAGATGCTTTTTCCTCTCACACTATTTTCTGGAAGTGACAACAAAGAAGCTGAGACACTAAGCAAAGCTTCTGGTAGTCTTGAGAGTTAGTGAAATCAATAGTAGAGACAGGAACTCTGTAAAGTATTCCCAGGAGGGCACCTAGCAGAGATATATCCTCAGAGTAAGTGTAATAGCCCTCACAAAGATCAAGTGAATTTCAAAATGGATTAAATCTTCACCTAGCACAGTCGCCTGACTGAAGCAAAAGGAAATCACCTCTGGGGGAAGATACTATCCACAGCCTCAAATTATCTTCACTATTTTTCAAATACAGTGTCTCTCATTCTTTGAAAAATGGGGCAAAGGTCCCAGAGGGCATCCAAGACAGTTGGCTACCACTTCAATGCCTCCTTGGTTCCTCGAGCACCTTCACTATGCTCAATAAGGTTAGGAAACTTACAATTCAAAAGTAGAAAGGGGGACTCTAAGTATAACAGGAATCATCTCATAAGATGGAGATGTTTTTCCGGAGAGAAGACTTTTCTCAGGAGAGAAAAATTTGACCCCTTATTTGGTTTTGTGGTAGTATCTCCAAAAATTCCAGATGACTGGATCAGCTTCATGGACTGGGAGAGTGCCATTCCAGGAAAGAGGGGAAAGAAAGAGATTCCACTGAAAAGAGACTTGTTCCAACTACATTTCTCAGGGATAATTTTTCCATTCTCACTACCATAAGATAAATTTGTACAATCATTATTTCACACAATGCTCTCCTTCAGGAATAAAGTGTCTGCTTATCTTAGAGGGAGGTAGGACTATAGTCCAGCAATCACAACTAAACATATCATATTAGGAATACAGAAATTGCTAAATGAACCAAATTGTTGTTATTGTTTAGTCGTTAAGATGTGTCTGACTCTTTGTGACCCCATGGACTGTAACCCACCAGGCTCCTCTGTCATGGGATTTCCCAAGCAAAAATACTGGAGTGGGTTGCCACTTCCTTCTCCAGGGGATCTTCCTGACCCAGGGATCAACCTGCATCTCCTGAAGTGGCAGGAGGATTCTTTAGCATTGAGCCACCATATTCAAGATCAAAATTGTGTAAAAGGTTTAATAATTCACTACCAAAACAGTATTTTTTTTTTAAAGTCTGTGCACAAACCAAGAGTTTTGTACTCTTGTACTTATCAACAAATGATATCTTTCTTAAAAATGGATATTCAGGTAGAAACTTGCCTAGGAAATGTTTGAAAAATCTAATTTTACTATCTGCTCCTGCTACTGCTGCTAAGTCACTTCAGTCGTGTCCGACTCCATGTGACCCCATAGACGGTAGCCCACCAGGCTCCCCAATCCCTGGAATTCTCCAGGCAAGAACACTGGAGTGGGTTGCCATTTCCTTCTCCAATGCATGAAAGTGAAAAGTGAAAGGGAAGTCGCTCAGTCGTGTCCGACTTTTCATGACCCCATGGACTGCAGCCCACCAGTCTCCTCTGTCCATGGGATTTGCCAGGCAAGAGTACTGGAGTGGGGTGCCATCTAATTTTACTATCTACAACTACTATTAACTTAGCCAAAGGCTTGTATTATGACATGTCTCCATTCTTGTGATTTGTATACATTTCTAAATTTGCTGAATTGCCCTTAATTTTCTCAAGCATGGTTCCTCCCTTGAGTTTTTTTAAGTTGCTACATAAAACTTGCTTTTATTTAATACTGATGTCAGTATCTCAAGTGCTACAAAATCATGTATTTTTATACTATAAATACTCTAGTACCTGGTTTCCTTTGCTGATTTTTCCAGTTATTAAGATAAGCCGTCAATATTTTGCTCTTTGCTGCTGCAGCTGAGACTCTGTAAATCACATTTCTGCCTTACCAGCTGGCTTCCTGTTCAGCTCTGCCAATAGGAGGTGCCAGAGGCAGAGTACAAGGATGCAGGAAGAAGAAGGGAGTTTCTCCTGTTGGTTTCTTGTCTGTTCCTGTTCCTGTGAGCATCACCTTAGCAACACATCTTCATTCAGGCAGCAGGAGTTCTTTCTCACAGCAGCAGCTGCATTAGGTTTGCAGTTTCTCAGCTGCAGCAGAACAAGACTCACTGGATACCCTCAAAAATACCAGCCATCAGCCAGCTGGGCCTCCTCCTCAGAGGTCTAGATCCCAAACTCATAAGGGCCTACCTCTCTGGTCCACTAGGAGGAGATGAGCAATACCCTCTCTCCAATGGCCTACACTTTAGCTTCAGGAGACTCCTCCTCTAAGTGTGCAAATTTTAGTAATTTTAGCTTCCTTACCTTTGGCTCCCTCAGCTTTAGGGATGGTGTCTGCACTTGCTACCTCTCGAACAGCCCTCATTTTTGGTTTCTTTTCAGAAAGCTAGGCAACAAATTTATACCTGATTAACAATTCTTCAGTTACAATTCTCCATGTTAAAATAACTGGTATATCTCTCCAATCAATTAGATCTTTTCTGACTTTCTCTTCACTGTTGTATAATTGAAGGAATGCAACTTTGCACATAATTTGATAGACCTGGACCACATATTTCATTTTGGAGTGCTATATTAAATGGTACTTTTAAAATGAAATAAAGATTGAAGGATTCATTATTGTTAAGATGTCAGTTCTCCCCAAACTCATCTATAGGTTCAATACAATCCAGACCAAAATCCTAGTAGGTTTTTTTTTCTAGCAAGCTGATTCTAAAATTTATACAGAAAAGCACGAGGAATCAGATTAACCAAAACAATTTTGAAAAGTAAGAACAAAATTGGAGAGCCCACACTACCTGTTTTCAAAACAATATAAAGCTATAGTGATCAAATAGTTTGGTATTAGAGAAAGAAAAGACATACAGATGAGTGGAACAGAACAAATAACAGACCCACATATATATGATTAATTGATTTTCAACAAAGTATCAATGCAATTCAAAGGAGAAAAGACAATGTTTTCAGCAAATGATGCTGGAGCAATTAGACAACCGTATTAAAAAGTAACAGAAAAAGTCCAACCCGGATCTGACATTATATACAATTTCAGATAAATAAACATTAAGAATTTTTATCATCAACTATTTTCACTAGAAGAATCTCCAAGAATATTTCAAGAAGAAGAAACCATTGCAAAAAGAAAAAGTGAGAAAAGAAATTGATAAATGTGTGTAAATCTATAAAAATATGCAATATCTGTGTAAAAAGCAGTAATATCTAGTTTTTGGAGTTTTAAAATGATTTTTAAAAAATACTACATGAAACATCTAACATAGGAAAGGGCAATTGGAGTTGAGGTAAAATAATATATCTTTGCATATTTCAGGAAAATCTTTAACATACTTAATCATTTTCAATTCTAAGATAAATATAATTAAAATATGAAGAGCAACAATCAAAAAAACTAAATGAGTAAAAACAAAAATAAAAATATATAACTTCCATAACAATACAGACAAAATTGAATCCAACAAAAAGTAAATAAATCCTAAGATTGCTAAGAAATGCACTAAAAATATGGGCAAACGGCAAGCCCCCAAATTATATATAAATATAGTATAAAAAAATAGTGACTATAAAAAAGAAAAACCGATTACACTCTAAAATAAAAAGTCTGTCATTTTGGATAACAAACAAAATCCAACTATGTGCCACTTATAAGAGATAGACCTAAAAGATGACACACAGTAGTTGAAAATAAAAGACTGAGAAAGATATACCATGCACACATTAAATGATAGAACTGATAGATAGTTCTTTAGTAATATCAGACAAAATATAATTGGACAGAAAACATTGTTAAAGATAAAGAAGGCCACTATTCAGTGGTAAAAGTTTCAATTCTCAAGAAGATATAGCTATTCTACACTTTTGTGCAACTAATAACCTATCTACAAAATATATCAAGCAAAAATTGACTGATTATCACAATAAAAATCTTTTAATGTACCTTTCTCAGTTACTGAAAAGATCAAAAACTCAAATACTAATAAAGCTATAGGAGATTCTGAATAATCCATTAAGAAGCTTGGCTAATGGACTGTTGTTAAACCCTTGCCCTAACCATTAAAGAATATGCATTTTTCTCAATCTGTTGTTGAACTATCACAAAAAACTGACCATGAATTGACAGTAAGGAGACCACAAGCATGTCTCTATAAATTTCAAGGAATATATACGAAATAGTTCACATTTTCTGATCACAATGCAATTAATTCAGAAAAACCAAAAATGAACAAAAACACTTTTATCTGCATATTAAAAACACACATTACCAAATACAGTAGTTGATATCTCCAGTGGTGCTCAAACTTAGAGGCAAAAATAACTAGACATCTGAGAGTTATAACAGCCTCAGAAGAAAATCAACAAACTGAAGAAACATATACCCATCTGAAATAAAGCAGAGCAGATGAACCAAGGTTTGTTTTTTTTAATAAGCATTAAAAGTATAACTAATAAACAAAATATTAATAATGCAAAACAGAAATTACTTTTTGAAAACAAAGTAGAACTATTAGATTTGGTGACTGTAATCGCTGAAATTTTTAAAATCACAATAAAGTAATAAATAGAAGGATGGATTCAACTAAAAAAATGAATTGGTGAATTTGAAAATTAGATTGATAAACTGTCCCAAAATCAAGCACGAAAAAAATTAAATATATAGAAATTAAAATATATACATATATCTACCATGGGAATTGTCTGGTGGTCCAGTGACTAGTACTCTGCCTTCACTGCAGGGAACCGAGGTTTTGATCCCTGGTCAGAGAACTAAGATCCTGCAGGCCTGGTGGCAGAGCCCAAAATAAAAAAATAAATTATCTACCAAATAGTGGTAGAAGCCAAACATCAAGAAAGCAGGGGCTCCACAAGAAAAAAAAAAATGAGAAACTATTTGAAGAAAAAAGCAAAAATAAATTTCCTATAATGAAAGAAAATTAACAAATTTGGAAGGGTTCAAGGACCAGCAAACATGATAGTGACACAGAAGAATATCAAAAATAGGGAGAAATAGATAAATTAACATTTGCTATTAGAGATTTTAATCATGCCTCTCAGAAGCTCATAAATCAAGCCAGACAAAAATAAGCAAAGATATTAAAGATTAGGACAACACAATTAATAAACCTGGACTATCAGTAGAATGACTCTATGCTCCAATTTGTCCCCAGACAGTACTGGGTTAATGCCTATTACCCTGGATAATTATTAACAGTATTTCTCTCCAATTTGTCATAGTTTGGACAACAAATTATAGATCATGCTGGCTATCTAATATATTTAGAACCTTATACTCAACAATAGAAAATTTTAGCATACATGTAACATTTACAAAAACAGATTTTGTATTAGGCCATAAAAGAAACCTCTATAAATTCATTCATTTAATCATTCTTTCATTCAAGAAATATTTGTTGAGCACCTAACATGTGTCTTGGCAATTTTCTAGCCCTGGGAATACAGCCACAGTGCTAGCTACATGGCACAAGTTCTCAGGCAACCATTCACATCATGATCTAACAGAAATACAGCCAGGAATGCCACACAGAACCACTCCAGTGCTTGGTGATCTCTCAGAATGGCTACCTAGGAGTTTAACAACGCACAGATCACATGCCATAAGCGACAGTCTTGGGTATAACAGTGAACAAAACAAAAATCATGTCCTACTGGAGCTTATATTCTAATAGAGATAGAAAAAGAACAAAATACAGAAAGTGTTCAGTATTAAAGAAAGTGTAAGTGACATAAACAAGAATAAAGTAGATAATGAAGATAGGGGTACCAGAAGTCAGGGCTGAGGAAAGAGTAGTAATTTTAAATAGACTGCTCAGGTCTACTAAGAAGGTGACATTATAGCAAAGATTTAAATGAGGAAAAAGTGAACCACAGGGATACCTGGGAAAAAGCATACTAGGCAGAGGGAACAGCCACTGCAAAGGCTCAGTCATAGGAACTTTCCTGGCACATTTTAGGAACAGCAAAGAAGCCAGTGTTGATGAGTTCAGAGAAGAAGGAAAGCTTAGGTGATGAAGGGAGGAAGGTAAAATTGGCCAAATGGTATTGAGCTTATTGGCCACTGTATGGACACTGGCCTCTACAGTGAAAGAGACTGGAAGACCTCTGCTGCTGCTGCTGCTGCTGCTGCTGCTGCTGCTGCTGCTGCTAAGTCGTATCAGTCGTGTCCAACTCTGTGTGACCCCATAGATGGCAGCCCACAAGGCTCCCCCGTCCCTGGGATTCTCCAGGCAAGAACACTGGAGTGGGTTGTCATTTCCCCATGAAAGTGAAAAGTGAAAATGAAGTCACTTAGTCGTGTCCAACCCTCAGCAACCCCATGGACTGCAGCCTTCCAGGCTCCTCCATCCATGGGATTTTCCAGGCAAGAGTACTGGAGTGGGGTGCCATTGCTTTCTCCGGGAAGACCTCTACTGAATTCTAAACAAAGGAATGACATCATCTGGCCCATGTTTTAAAGGATCACTTAGGCTGCTCTGCTGAGAATAGATTGTAAGAACACAAGGTTACCCAAAGAGAAACCTGCTCAGAGGCTGTTACAATAATCTAGATGACAGATGAAGGAGGTTTAGATCAGAGTGGTTGCAGTACAGATGGTAAGAATGGTCAAATTCTGAATTTATTTTGAAAGTAGAGCCAATATAATTTCCTGACAGTTAATATGCAATGTGAGAGACAATCAAAGGTGATTCCCCCCAAGGACTTTGATCTGGAAACTGAAAGACTAAAGTTGTCTTTAACTATGATGTAGAAGACCGAAAATAAAGCAGTTTTAGGACAGGAGGACTGTTTGGGGCATGTTAAACTTAAAATGTCTGTTAGACATCCAAGTAGGGATATTTCTGACAGCACCTGGATGTATAACTATGTAATTAAAGGGACAGCTCTATGCTGTAGATTAAAACTTGTAAATCACCAGCAAATAGATTTTAATACCTGGGACTGGAAAACCATGAAGATTGAGTATGGAAAGAGGACTGAGCTGTGGGGTGTACCAACAGTGAGCCTGATGAGAGAAGACACTGAAGAACAGGCAGTGAGGCTGAAGGCAAATTAGAGTGTGAGGTTCTGGAACCAAGTGGGGGAAAAATCATTCCAAGGGGGATGCTGATAGTAGATTAAGTAAAATGAGGAAAACTAATCCTAAAATTCAGAAAATAGCTTACACTGTTCTCTTGGTAATTGGTTGAGGGGAGAATGGAAGGAGAAATGAAGAAAGTGAGTATGGAAAAATCCTTTCAAGGAGTTTTGCTGTTAAGGGAATCAGAGAAATGGGGCAGTATCAGAAGTGAGAACTGCAATCAAAAGAAGGTTTTTAAAAAGCAGTAAGGAGGGTGGGGTGGGAAATGGCAGGCTGGTAATGCTAATGAGAAGTGGAAAACCCAGTGAAGAGGAAAATGATGATGCAGGAACTGGACTGGAAATGAAGGCGACTGCAGAAGTAATGCCTCCCAGTAGACGCGAGGCGGCCAAATTTAGGCGCCTGAGGATTAAATTGAGAATAACAGGAAGGCAGAGGGAGCAGAAGAGGACAGATAGAAGGGCGGAGGCAAGGGTGGGTGGGGTTGCAGGTTCTCTCCTGGTGGCTTCCACTGTCTCGTAGAAATATGCCAGGAGCTCTCAAGGGTCACACATTAGACGGGAGCGCCAAGTAGCCAAGGCTATGGCCACTGCCAGGCCTTGCGGAGCGGGAGCTGAAGCTTTGGGAAGCTGCCTGTACTGCTGACACCACTTATTCGAGAGGAACACTGGTCCATACAAGCAAAAGAGAGAGTTCCGGAGCCCCCGCAAACCAGGGTTGCCCCCACAAACTGCAGAGGCCCACCGGGCCCAACGCCCCGCGCGGACCGCCTCCCCTCAGATGTGCCTGGCCAGACACAAAGGAGGATACCCAGGTCCTCTGGCCAGATACAGAGAAGATACGCGGGCCTGCGCGGCAGCTTTGTGTTCTAGAACGTTCCTCGCAAGCAACCTGCACGCCTCAGAAGATGAGGGTTCTCTCTGAGGCGAGCAGGGAAACTCACCTCCGCTCAGCCCCTGGGATGTTGCTACGTTGCTGGGGATCCATCCGTCACTGGGGGGCCACATCTCCTCCCGGGGTCCTGCCCTCAGCTGACCGCCACTCGCGCCATGAGTCATGAGACACCCCTCTCCCCTTCAAAGACCCATGAGACCCCCAAGACCCGCGAGACCGAGACCCGCGAGACCGAGACCCGCGAGACAGAGTCCCGCGAGACCGAGACCCGCGAGACCGGCGCCCACCCTCCCCCGCGCTGGGATGTAGCCTCCGCCTAGTTTCGCTGGGGGGCCGTCCTGGGCGGGCAGCGGGACATCCTGAAAACCCAGGCTTCTGTCTCCTCTGGAAACAGCAAGAGATCCTTCCTCTCTGAGGTACAGTGAACCTCACTCCAGTGTCCGCGCTTGAGCCAGCCTGGGCCAGGCGTCCCCAGAACCCTTTGATGCGAACGAGCGAGGGCAGTGTGGGCAGCGGAAGTTATTTCACTGAGCCTCGGGTGGAGAAATGATCAGAAATAGATGGGGAATTGGTCAAATAGGGAGCAAAGAGAGGAGCGGGGAGGAAACCTGCAACTTTAACCTGAATGCACGAGGACTTTGGACCTACATACAATATAGCAGGAAAATGAGAACCCTTGGGAAGTTTGTTTATGTGGACTCAGTAAGGCTAGTTGAGGAAGTCTTAGTGTGAGTGATACCCTGCCCACCCCTCCCCACCCAACACAGCAGTCCCCTGCACACTCCTTGCTCACTGGCAAAATAGGTACATCAGTAGTTTGACGCGCAGGTCCCAAGATACCATGATTTTCATAACGTCTTCCATTTACCCTTTTCTTTTGAAACAATTTCCAGTGTCTTTTATCTAAATCATGTGAAGTTTCCTTTCTAGTGTACCTAGTTTAAGTTGTAGAAAATTCCAGAGGACCTCAGATGCAAGACTTAAGTGTGTTTTGATACTTAAACTGTAAGTCAGGTTTTGTAGCTCCTTGTTCAGATGCAAAAGGAAAACAGAGTCAATATAAAGCAGGCTTTACCTTGGTCAGATTTTCTTTTATATATATAGTTTTTAAAATTTAAGAGTTTACAGACTTCCCTGGTGGCCAGCAGTTAAGACTTCACCTTTCAGTGCAGGGAATGCAGGTTCTATCCTTCCTCAGGGAGCTAAGATCAGACATGCCTCAAAAAAAAACAAGCAATATTGTAACAAATTCAATAAAGACTTTAAAAAGTGTTTAGTTGAGGTATAATTGACATGTAGTCACATACACCTGTGAAACTAACCCTACAATGGAAAGAGTGAGTATATCCAGCCCTTCTAAAAGTTTTGTTGTGTGCCTTTGTAACACCTCCATTCTGCCCTTTTTGGCTTCCCCCTACCAGTCAGGTGACTGATTTACTTTCTGACACTACAGATTAGCTTTTATTTTTTAGAGTTTTCTATAAATAGAATCCTATATTATTTATTATTTTTGTCTGGTTTCTGCCATTCTGCATAATGATTTTAGACTCTTTCTTGTCCTTGCATGTATCAGCAGTTCATTCCTTTTACTGGTGTGTAGTATTTCTTATATGAATGCACCAGCATTTCATTTTTTTACTTATTGATGACTATTCTGATGGTTTCCATTTGGGGCTATTACAATAAAGCTGCTGTGAATATTCTTTCATAGTTATAATAAAAAATATGAGCAAAATATCAGCTGTGAAAGGGAGAGACAGCAAATGGACTATGAGACTATGATAGGACTGCTAACAGGTGCGAAGTCTCCATTGAAGTTTGTAGTATGAACTTAGAGTAAGGCCAATCAGCATGATTTTGTGTATCTTTCCAGAGCCATCTCCAGCTGCATGAGTATAGGCATAGAGACAGAGTTACATTTAACCAAGGTGAAAGTTTTTCTCTGAGAATACTTCAAGGCAGAAGGGGGGCAAGATATTTGAGAGTGCATCCAACAGAGGAAGGATGCTGGTTGGCCTTCAAGTTTGGAGAAGGACTTGGCTGTGTTTGTGTTCAAGTATATGTACATGTGTGTATATATACACACATATATAGATAATTTTGTAACTATAATCTCAGTGTGTATATGTATGTGTATATATACAGTACTTAGTACTTTGTCGCCAGTCGTGTCCGACTCTTTGCGACCCCATGGACTGTAGCCTACCAGGCTCCTTCCTCCATGGGATTCTCCAGGCAAGAGTACTGGAGTGGGTTGCCATTTCCTTCTCCAGGGGATCTTCCCGACCCAGGGATCGAACCCAGGTCTTCTGCATTGCGGGCAGACGCTTTAACCTCTGAGCCACCAGGGAAGCCGTGTATATATATATATATATGCATGTATATATACACCAAGTGTATCTATTTCAGTCTTTTTCTGTACCAAACTGTCAGCTTAATAAGCTCTTAGTTCATGCCAAGAGACATGAAAAAAAGAGAATGGGTGGTTTTATTTGTAGGACTCTGGGACATTTGAGAAAGGCTATTCAAACATGTTTGAAGGGAATTCAGCCAAGAAATAGGATGGACTCATCCATATCCACCTTTTTCTCTGCCACTCTCCACTGCTCATCCTCAAGCTGTAAGAGAATGGATTTGTGTGTTAATACACACTGCAGGAGGTCTGTGGTGGTCTGAACCACTTTGTGGTGGCCTGAACTAAGTATATTTCCACAACAAAAAGTCACAACAGACACAAATGTTGACAGAGTTTACATAGAACACTAGAATGAGCACTCGTCCCCTGAACAAGTAAACCTGGGCTCAGGTTCCGGTGTACTGTACCCTAACAGGCAAGTCTCCTAACCTTGCTGAGCCACTGTTTCCACATCTGGAAAATGGGATCATTCTTGATCTGCCCATCTAACAGAATTATAACGACAATCCTTTGGGAGAGCAGAGGGTACGTCTATCTCATTACTTATTTGAACCCTTGTATCTTGGACAGTGCTGGGCTCATAGTAAACTCAGCCAACATCGATGGTTAAATGATAGAGCAAATGATGAATGTGAAAGAACATTTTTAAACTAGCAAGTATGACACAAACGTTGAATCTGCATTCATTTTCTGACTTATACATTCTTCTTTCTCCACACTGGTATTGCTCCAGACAGTTCCTCTGTAACAGGCCCACGCTTCAACCTAAAGTTTTCCCCAGGCCTCCCTGGCCAATGTGATATCCCCAAATATCCAATCAGCCAACCAATAATCAAGAACAACAATCCCCAGCACAGCTGAGCTCTCCTAGGTCACCTAAGTCACAATGCTCCCAACATCTTGAACATACCAGTCTCCCAGGGCCACCCCTTGCACAGAACCCTCCCCGCTGCAGATCTCCAGGGATAGCTAATAAACTTGGTCCACCAAGAGCCCTCCCTAGTCAAACAAATTTCACTCAAAACCTCACCTTCTCCATCTCAGCCTAGCTTCTCAGTCCCTTTTTATCCCCATTTCAGCCCAGGACTCCAGTCTCTTTAAACAACCCTCCTGGCAGCTGGTAGAGGAAGAAGTGGAACCTAGTGGCAGCAACCAAATTATTAGCCCCTTTACCTTTACTTTTTAGCAACTCTAAAAGCAATGTCATGGGTAACCTTAGAATAATCCAGGACAAATTCAACAGAATACTATCCTTGCCAACACTTCTCAGGTGAATGTGACAAAGGGGAAAAAAGTTTCAAAAGCTGATGCCACCACTTAGACCACTTATTAGCCAAGTGATATGATGCTTAATGCCTCCAAGCTTCCATTTGCCACCTAAAAAGTAAAGATTATAGTATCTTTTGCACAGGATCGTTGGATGGATAACAGAAATCATTTAAGTACCTAACACAGCACCTGGCACTTTATATCCTAGTCAGTGTCAGTTTCTGTCCTCCCCTGACTCAAGACATCCAATTGCAGCCACAACCCAGACCCAGATGGAAACCTTTCCCATAATGTTTTACTTGTGGACCCTTCTTCCTTCATCACTGCAGGAAGGAAATTAACATTTCCGGGCACTCTCCTCTTACCTGGCCCTTCTCAGAATCACCCTGGGATGACTCTCTCTTTCACAGAGGCTCAGAAATGTCAGGTGACTTTCTCAAGGTCACATAGCTCCCTCAAGGCTTAGCTGAGATTCAACCCTGCTTCTCTGAAACTCGAGTCTACTTTTATGCTTTCCACAGCCTTCCCTTCAAAAGGATGCATATGAATCAGAATCACAAACTGGTTTAAATGATTATACAACATCAAGGAAAGAAACATCATCCAAGAAGCATAGTTTACTCAAGGGACAGCTTTTTCATATTTTCAAATATCCGGCTGTCCTTGAATCTCCTTCTCTCATCTGAATTTTCCACTCGCTCCACAAGGTGGCAGTATTCAGCAAAGTTAGGTGTAAAGCAATGTATTTACCAGGGATCCTTGAGGGTATCAACCCCTCATCTTTATCAAGCCCCTGCAAGGGAAAGCCCCTCACTGATAAGTACCCTGGAATATGCTGGGGAGAACAAAGATGAATATCACAACAGGAAAGTGTCCTTCAACTCCCCTACCCAGTGAAGACAAAAAGTGTATTTTCAGGGGCTGACCTGCTGCTTGGTTCCTACATTACAAGTCAAGGCAGAGAAACAAGAAAAAAAGAAATGAAGCAAGGGAGAGAGGGATAGAGGGAGGAAAGGAGGAGGGAAGGAAATGAGATAAGAAGGAAAAGAAAGAAGGGTAAAGACAAAAGAGGCTGCCAAACAATAAAGGAACATGGCCATGGTTAATAGTCAAGGGAAGCAAGAAGGAAAGAGAAGAACGTTTTGATAGTGAGGACCTTACATTTCTAGCAACCCAGGTCAGTACATGTAGGAAGTTCGAGAGAGACGATCATTTAGGCAGAGTCTTACAGCAGTCAGGGCAGAATCACCATTTGTGCAAAGCTAACTTTCAGCCATGAGGCACCAGTAGGGCACTGAATCCAAGCAAACTTCACAGGGCTCCAGGGTCAAAGACCCATAGATTGCTAGAGTTAAAACTGACCCAGGGCTACTACTTCCAGAAAGAGGAGCAGGCATATTTTTCCCTATGTTTTCTGCTAAGTACAAATAAAAACCCTAGACTCAGAAAAGACAAGCAGACTAGAGACCCCATGACACCAGGAGCTACACAATGGTGAGTTCTCTAAGCTTTCTTTTTTACAAAATCCAGTTTGTGATATTTTCTTTTTTGTTGTGTTTTTTATTTTCTTTTTTTTTTCTACTTTCTACAATAGACATTTATTTCTCACAGTTCTGAAGGCTGGAAGTCCAAGATCAGGGTGCCAGCATGGTCTGGCTCTGGTGAGAACTCTCTTCTTGGCCTGCAGACAGCCACCTCCTTGCTGTGTCTTCACATGATGTGGAAAGAAATAGATCTTTTTTTAATATTTTATTATGTATTTATTTGGCTGTGCTGGCAACACACAGGATTTTGATCTTCGTTTCAGCAAGCTGGATCCTTTTGGTTGCAGCATGCATGATCTTTAGTTGTAGGTTGTGGAATCTTCAGTTGTGGCGTGTCGGATCTTTAGTTGCAGCGTGCAAACTCTTAGTTGTGGCATGTGGGATCTAGTTCCTTGACCAGGGAGAAAACTTGGACCCCCTGCATGGGGAGTGTGAAGCCTTAGCTGCTGGACCACCAGGAAAGTCCCCTTCCTCTTTTATAAGACTACAGTCCTATTGGTTTAGGGCCCCACTCTTATGACCTCACTTAACCTTAATTGCCTCCTAATGACTGTCTCCACATACAGTCATATTACCAATTAGGGCTTTGACATTTGACTGGTGGGGGGCACAATTCAGCTCCTAGTAGTGGGGGAATTGATGGGTTGGGTTATCTCAGCCTAATATCATTAAGTATTCAAAAGAGACAACTATTTCTCTGCGTCTAGAGTCCTTGCCCCCGAAGCCACCTTCTAGTATTCTTGGTTTCAGTGGTCTTTAAGGAAATGCACTGGTCTGGCCAGCACGAAAACTTAGTATACTTGGTGCACGTTAAATATTATGACATAATCAGTGTAGGTCAGAATGCTCAAGCCAGAGAACTTTTGGCTGCACCTACAAAATGGAGACCCAGATTCTGGACTTTGGTGAATTCATCACAGTATATACAACTGCAAGAGGTTTCCTAATGGTCAGCCAGACTCGCTCAGGAAGTATTCTTCTGCACCAACAGCTGCTATCTTGCCTGGCTCATATAGAAGGAGAAACAACAAAGAGAAAGGGCTATGGAGCAAGCCCTTGCAGTCCATGGAAATAAGGTTCCCTGGAGTTTTGCAGTGCCCAACCTGTGCAGGGGCCCTGTTTGTGGTCACTAAAGCAAAGTTCAAATGCCAATGCTTCTACTTACCTGCTATAGGATTCTAGGTAAGTCATTAACTTATCTACCTTGGAAAGAGTATGTTGAGGAAAAAAATATACACCTCAGAAAAGTGAATTGAGTGGAAAATGGTATGTGAACCTTTAGCCCAGTACCCTGCATTGGTAGGCAATCAAAAATTATGACTCTATTTTTAGTGAAGAAAAAAAAGAAGGAATAATAAAAGCCATTGGGGAGGCATTGTGCATTTTGTTTCAACATATGATTCCACTGCTGCCAACCTGATATTGCAATGAAATGGTTATTCAGAACTATTCCATAAAATCTGCACGGGCTGTGGGGCATAAGAGAATAGTAGACGGAATTGCCCGTGAAATGGCATGGAGTCCACATTTCTGCCCAGAGGGGATCCATTTTCAATTTTGATCATCACTCCCCCATCAGTAAGATACTCTTCCTGCAAAAAGCAGCTAAAAATTCCCCGTAATTGTCATGAGGAAACTTCCAGGAATCATATATATGTTCATTATTTTGATTCTATATGTATCTATGTCAAAACATCAAATAATATGCTTTAAATAGGCACAGTCTACTGTATATCAATTAACATTGATCCAGGTAAAGAATGCCACATATGGGGTGGGGTTGCAAGGGGAGGGGGTGGTAGGAGATTAAATGTAGGATAAAATGTGCATAGATTAGAAGGAGTTGTCAGAATTTTGAAGGACATGGTAAAAGGAATAAATCTCCTAGGAAAGTGACTGATCAGGACTGCTGCTAAAATAAACCTGGAACTATTTTTATATGGGATTAAAGGCCTAAAAAGAAAGTACCATCCCCCACAGAGAATGGGACAGAAATGACATGAAACACAGCAAATCCTTAAGAGGAGTCCTTTCACAGTCGCTCTAACCCATCCTGTGTACTGCTGTCAGAATCGTTTTTCTCGGAGATCACTTTCACCATGAGCTCTCCCATTTCCTGTGGTCCTGCATGTCTTATGTGGACGAGTACAACACCT
Source organism: Aepyceros melampus (assembly GCA_006408695.1). Taxonomy (NCBI): domain Eukaryota; kingdom Metazoa; phylum Chordata; class Mammalia; order Artiodactyla; family Bovidae; genus Aepyceros; species Aepyceros melampus. Next base: position 6,020 of record SJXQ01002587.1, on the reverse strand, counting down.
GCCTTGCCTGTCCCCAACTTTTCTCCTCTACTATCCAGTCTAACAGGCCCACTGGCTTTCCCCAGCACGTCCTCAGCAATCCTGAGGTTACACCGTTCCTTTCCACTCCATGGCTGTCCTTCTCCTTTCTCCTTTAGAATCCAAGCTGCCCATCCTTTTAGACCCAACTTAATTTCACATCCTCTGCAAATCCATTCTTGGCTTCACCACTAGATGATAAATTATCTTTCCTTTCATTAAAAACCTATCTATAGAGACTATATTTCTGAACCCAAAATGGGGACATGTGGATGTGGAATTTTCTACTGTTGACAGATGTGAAAGACAGTCTGGGAAATGTTGCTTGAATGCTCAAAAATTGGACTCTTGAGACTGTTTTGATAGTTAATGGGGCCAGCAAACAGAATATTTGAAATGGTGATAGGATAGGGCATTCAGGATGCATGGCTGTATCTGTCCTTCAGCTTTTGGCATGAACTACATACAGTGCATTATTAAATGCTTTTATCCATATTATTTTTCTCAAACTAACCTTTCATTTCATTAGGAAGAGGCACTATATCAATACCTAGGTTTACACCCAACACCTAGGTAGAGCTATAGAGCAAAAAACTGATTATGAATAAATAACCCCAAATTCATAATCTCTGTGGGAAAATAATTCCCATATAGTATCACCATCATCCACACATACTTATCTATTCCTCTGGGAACAACACCTCACACCTGGGATACAGCTCATATGAATGATACAGAGGAGAAGTAGAGTCAGAAATTTTGTGGGGGGGGGGGGGCTCCGAGAATAGACACAGGAATCCTGTGTCATTTGTGGGAATTCCCTGGTCCAGTAGTTAGGACTCCATGCTTCCATTGCAGCAGGCATGGATTCAATCCCTGGTCAGAGAACTAAACCCTACAAACCACTCAGCATGGGGAAAAACAATAAGAAATAATAAATAAATAAAATCCTGTCATTTGTACCATTCTATAACCCATACCTACAGTTCAGTTCAGTTGCTCAGTCCTGTCCAGCTTTTTGCGACCTCATGGTTGCCAGGACTCCCTGTCCATCACCAACTCCCGGAGTTTACCCAAACTCATGTCCATTGAGTCAGTGATACCATCTAACCGTCTTAACCTCTGTTGGCCCCTTCTCTTCTCCTCCCACCTTCAATCTTTCTCAGCATCAGGGTCTTTTCCAATGAGTGAACTCTTCACATGAGGCAGCCAAAGTATTGGAGTTTCAGCTTCAACATCAGTCCTTCCAATGAACACTCAGGGCTGATCTCCTTTAGGATGGACTGGTTGGATCTCCTTGCAGTCCAAGGGATTTTCAAAAGTCTTCTCCAACACCACAGTTCAAAAGCATCAATTCTTCGGCACTCAGCTTTATAGTCCAACACTCACATCCATACATGACTTCTGAAAAAACCATAGCCTTGACTACATGGAACTTTGTTGGAAAAGTAATGTCTCTGCTTTTTACTATGCTGTCTAGGTTGGTCATAACTTTCCTTCCAAGGAGTAAGCATCTTTTAATTTCATGGCTGCAATCACCATCTGCAGTGATTTGGGAGCCCAAAAAAATAAAGTCTGTTTCCACTGTTTCCCCATCTATTGGCCATGAAGTGATGGGACCAGATGCCATGATCTTAGTTTTTTGAATGTTGAGCTTTAAGCCAACTTTTTCACTCTCCTCTTTCACTTTCATCAAGAGGCTTTTTAGCTCCTCTTCACTTTCTGCCATAAGGGTGGCGTCATCTGCATATCTGAGGTGATTGATATTTCTCCCGGCAATCTTGATTCCAGCTTGTGCTTCCTCCAGCCCAGCGTTTCTCATGATGTACTCTGCGTAGAAGGTAAATAAGCAGGGTGACAGTGTATGGCCTGGACGTACATACTCTTTTTCCTATTTGGAACCAGTCTGTTGTTCATGTCCAGTTCTAACTGTTGCTTCTAATCTGACCTGCATACAGATTTCTCAGGAGGCAGGTCAGGTGGTCTGGGATTCCCATCTCTTTCAGAATTTTCCACAGTTTGTTGTGATCCACACAGTCAAATGCTTTGGCAAAGTCAATAAAGCAAAAGTAGATCCTTTTCTGGAACTTTCTTGCATTTTCCATGATCCAGTGGATGTTGGCAATTTGATCGCTGGTTCTTCTGCCTTTTCTAAATCCAGCTTAAACATCTGGAAGTTCACAGTTCACATACTGCTGAAGCCTGGCTTGGAGAATTTTGAGCATTACTTTACTAACGTGAGATGAGTACAATTGTGCAGTAGTTTGAACATTCTTTGGCATTGCCTTTCTTTGGAATTGGAATGAAAACTGACCTTCTCCAGTCCTGTGGCCACTGCTGAGTTTTCCAGATTTGCTGGCATATTGAGTCCAGCACTTTCACAGCATCATCTTTTAGGACTTCAAATAGCTCCACTGGAATTCCATCCCCTCCACTAGCTTTGTTCGTAGTGATGCTTCCTAAGGCCCACTTGACTTCACATTCCAGGATGTCTGGTTCTAGGTGAGTGAACAGACCATCATGGTTATCGGGGTCATGAAGATCTTTTTTGTATAGTTCTGTGTATTCTTGCCACTTCTTAATAGCTTCTGCTTCTGTTAGGTCCATACCATTTCTGTCCTTTATTGAGCCCAGCTTTGCATGAAATTTTCCCTTGGTGTTTCTAATTTTCTTGAAGAGATCTCTAGTCTTTCCCATGCTATTGTTTTCCTCTATTTCTTTGCACTAATCATTGAGGAAGGCTTTCTTATCTCTCCTTGCTATTCTTTGGAACTCTGCATTCAAATGGGTATATCCTTCCTTTTCTCCTTTGTTTTTTGCTTCTCTTCTTTTCACAGCTATTTGTAAGGCCTCCTCAGAGAGCCATTTTGCTTTTTTACATTTCTTTTTCTTGGGGATGGTCTTGATCCCTGTCTCCTGTACAATGTCACGAACTTCATCCATAGTTCATCAGGCACTCTGTCATCAGATCTAGTCCATACTTTAGGGAAGGTAAACAGTAATAATAAAATAAGTCACTGCTAAAATGTAGAGTGAGTTTCTGAAACTTTAATATGTGTAAGAATCCCCTGAAGAGCTCATTAAAATATGATTCCCAGACCCCATCTCTACAGATTCAGTATTGAGATGGTGCCTGGAAATTTGCATTCCTCACAGTCTCTCAACTGAGGCTAGTGCTGCTGACCTTTGCACCACGCCTTGAGGAGAAATGATGTAGAATGCATGCTGAAGGAAACAAATGTTATTACTAAGACCTTTTTGCAAAAGTGGTAGTAGAAATCCAAGTCAGGCCATCTTAAGTAAGAAAATGGATGTGTTGGAAGGAAACTGGAGTAGGTAATTCACAGTGTGAGTGGAAAAGTTGCAGAAGTGAGTGAAATTCTGACGACCTCGGGGATCCATGTTTCAGTTATTTATTGCTATATTACAAGCCATCCTAAACTCTGTGGCTTAATACAACAATAATTTGTTTTGCTCATGAATCCAAAATAATTATTGTTGTTGTTTTAGCCACTAAGTGCATCCAACTCTTTGTGACCCCATGGACTGCAGCCTGCCAGGCGCCTCTGTTTTCTAGGCAAGAATACTGAAGTGAGTTGTAATTTCCTTCTGGGGTTTTTCCCGACCCAGGGATCGAACCCATGTTTCCTGCATTGGCAAGCAGATTCTTTACCACTGAGCCACCAGGGAAGCCTGTAATAATTATTACTATTACCTACTATTTGGGCAGGGTTCTCATCTTTGTGGTATCAGCTGGGATTCAAAGACTAGGGGTGACTTGACAGCTTGAGATCTGGAACCATCTAAGGGAGCCCTCGCCCACTTGTCTGGTGATTGATGTTAGCTGCTGATTGAGACCTCATTGAGGCTATCAGTCAGAACACCTATTCATGGTCTCTCTATGTGGCTGCAGGCTTCCTCATAGCATGGTGACTGAGTTCCCAGAGTAAGTGTTCCAAAGAATCAGAGGGAAAGCACATTCTCTTTTATTACATATCTTCAGATATCAAAAAAAAGAGTCATTTCTACCATAGTCCTGAGCTTACCCAGATTCAAGAAGCAACATAAACCCCATTTCTCAATAGGAGGAATGAAAAATCACACAGTAAAAAGAGCTAAAGTCTGGGAGACATTGTGAGCATTTTGAAAAATACAATCTACCACAGTTTGTCCCCTGAGATATCAGATTTTCTCAATTATTGTATGAAAAATCCCAGGGAAGAATTTTGACTGACCTGGCTTCGGTCAGTGCTCACTCCATTGACCAATTATTGTGGCCAGGAGGATGAAGTGCAATGAAGAGCCTAACCTGCTTTGGCCCCATCCCTTCATTCTTTCTAGAGTTATTATCCCTAGAATTATTTCCCATTCTCCCCTCCCATCCCGTCCCCTGCTCCCCCCTGCCAGCTTCAGCATTACTGTGTTCTTTTCTCAGAATACAAATTGAGCTTGGAGGAGGATGAGCAAGGCTCATGGCAAGTGTGATCTCTGCAGGTGGGATGAGTCATCCAGCATCCAGAGGGGCCTCTCTCCCCCAGCTTGCCAGCCTGTCTTCAGCCAGTCACCAGGGCCTGCTTACACATACCGGAAGGGATGTCTCCTGTATCATGTGGCTCTCTCACTCAGAGAACCAGTAACTGTAGTTAAATCGACCCAGAAGATGTTCTGTTCCCTGCATTTATTTTCTCTAACTCCAGTTAGCTTTTTTCCTCCTTTTTATACAGTCTGTTCACAATGGGCATGTTATTCAGATGAAATGGTAAAAGTAGACCCACTCTGCAGTAGAACAGCAAGGCTTTCTTTCCATTCTGAATTCTAAATGCTTGAAGGATTTTGAGCTGAACCTGATTATTTTTGCTTTTTTACCACTTGCCGTTTCACACTGATCTGTTTATTCCAGTCTGTCTTGCAAACAAATATACTTCACTTCTCTCTCTCTCTTAATCCTCTGGCCCTTAGTTTTCCTGCATGGTTTCTCCCACATTTCCCAAAGGCCTATTAAGTGATAGTCACAGTCTTTCTTTGGACAAGGAGGACAGGCTGCCATCTAGTGTCCAAAAAGGGACATATGGACATGAAAGAAGTTAGCCAACTTCTTTTGCAAAAGTATATTGCTATGCCAATTTCTGGGAACAAGGATAAAAGTTTGTCACAGAGACAGGCTGTATTCATTAAGCGCTAAAGAAATGGTATATATTTGAGAAAAAACATTCCTTTGCCCTCTCCTGTTATAGAGTTACCAAACATCCCAGTTTACTCAGAGACCTAAGACACAGGACTTTCCATGCTAAAATCAGGAAAGTCCTGGGCAAATGGACCATCTAGTCACCCTATCTGGAGAGATGAAATGGCTCTTGAGTCAGAAACTGGACAAAAGAAGAGACCTTGGGCATTTGACTGAGGAGAGAAGACCCAGCTTGAGAAAGAGAATTTTTGCTTTTATAGAAAAGACTTTGTGGATGTCACAGGGGAGAGGTTCAACCAAAAAGCAGAAAAATTACCTGACACACTAGCGAGAAATATCTGGGATCAGGAGACTAGACTGAACTCAGGGGATTCTCTGGGGTCCTCCAGACTGAAGAATCTCAGTTAAAATCATCAGTCTCCAACCTGGATAAATGGTGGTGGTTTAATTGCTAAGTCATGTCTTACCCTTGTGACCCCATGGACAGTAGCCTGCCAGATTCCTTGGTCCATGGGATTCTCCAGGCAAGAATACTGGAGTGGGTTTCCATTTCCTTCTCCAGGGATCTTCCCAACCCAGGGATTGAACCTGGGTCTCCTGCATTGCAGGCAGATTCTTAACCAACTGAGCAACAAGGGAAACCTGGACAAAGGTGGGTCCTATATTGCCCTTACACACTTGGACTGGAATAGGTGAATTTAACTCAGATAACCATTGTATCTACTACTGCAGGCAGGAATCCCTTAGAAGAAATGGAGTAGCCATCACGGTCAACAAGAGTCTGAAATGCAGTACTTGGATGCAATCTCAAAAATGA
>SJXQ01002586.1:71181-120426 GCA_006408695.1 Aepyceros melampus | reverse complement strand
CTTTGGCCACCTCATGCAAAGAATTGACTCATTGGAAAAGACCCTGATGCTGGGAGGGATTGGGGGCAGGAGGAGAAGGGGACGACAGAGGATGAGATGGCTGGATGGCATCACGGACTCGATGGACGTGAGTCGGAGTGAATTCCGGGAGTTGGTAATGGACAGGGAGGCCTGGCATGCTGTGATTCGTGGGGTCACAGAGTCCGACACGACTGAGCGACTGAACTGAAGTACCTTGTGGAAAGATATTCATCATTTCTCATTTATTAATTAAAATTCCACAGGAAGAGGTGTCCCCTTTACATTTATTTATTCAATTATTCACTTATAACAATATGAGCTAATATATTGTATTCTGTACTGTACACCATTATAATTATTTATTCCTAAACTTGTGTCCAATTTGGTGATTAGAAATCCTATTCCACTCAAGTTGGCTCCTGAAACTTTTCACAGGTCTCATCATTTTTTGAGTGTTCGCTTACTTTTTGCACCATGAAATATTCCAGGGCTCATCTTGTAGGTTCCCTCCCTAAGCTCTGGAATCACACACTTCTCCCCAAGAATTTTTGATTTCTTTTACTGAAGAATCAAATTTAGAAACAAAGATCTGTATGCTAGAACATTCACTGCTGTGGAGGGGGGCCTTGCTTCTAGGCACTCACAGCAAACAGAGCTGGGAAATATATTAATGTATACATAATGCATACACACATACTCTTCCATCTGTATCTATCTCTATTCAACTCTCAATTTCTGTAAATAACCGTATATTTAGTTTTTACTCCAATTCCAATCCAATAACACAGAGTTCAGTCTAGCATTTCTTCTTTTCTTACCTGTAAGTTCTCTGACAGTGAAATCTAGCCCTCATTTTTCACAATACATTTACTTAGGGAGAAAGAATATCCTTATTGCCAAATTCAGAAGAAGTAGGTAAAACCACTAGACCATTCAGTTCAGCTGCTCAGCTGTGTCCGACTCTTTTCAACTCCATGAACCACAGCATGCCAGGCCTCCCTGACAATCACCAACTAGTGACAAGTATATTCAAGGGATTATATCTGGTAGACAGGGTGCCTGAAGAACTATGGATTGAGGTTCAAGACACTGTACAAGAGGCAGTGATCAAGACCACTCCCAAGAAAAAAGAAATGCAAAAAGGCCAAACAGTTGTCTGAGAAGGCCTTACAAATAGCTGGGAAAAGAAGCAAGCGAAGGGAAAGCAGAAAAGGAAAGATATACCAATTTGAATGCAGAGTTCCAAAGAATAGCAAGGAGAGATAAGAAAGCCTTCCTCAGTAATCAATGCAAAGAAATAGAGGAAAATAACAGAATGGGAAAGACTAGAAATCTCTTCAAGAAAATTAGATACCTAGGGAACATTTCATGCAAAGATGGGCACAATACAGGGCAGAAATGCTATGAACCTAACAGAAGCAGAAGTGGCAAGAATACACAGAATACACAGAAGAAATGCTATGAACCTAACAGAAGCAGAAGTGGCAAGAATACACAGAATACACAGAAGAACTGTACAAAAAACATCTTCATGACCCACATGACCCAGATAACGACAATGGTGTGATTACTCATCTAGAGCCAGACACCCTGGAATGCGAAGTCAAGTGGGCCTTAGGAAGCAACAATATGAACGAAGCTAGTGGAAGTAATGGAATTCCAGTTGAGCGATTTCAAATCCTAAAAGACAATGCTGTGAAAGTGCTGCACTCAATATGCTAGCAAATTTGGAAAACTCAGCAGTGGCCAAAGGATTGGAAAAGGTCAGTTTTCATTCCAATCCCAAAGAAAGGCAATGTCAAAGAATGTTCAAACTACCACACAATTGTAGTCACATCACATGCTAGCAAAATGATGCTCAAACTCTCCAACCCAGGCTTCATTACAGTATGTGAACCGTGAACATACAGATGTTCAAGCTGGATTTAGAAAAGGCAGAAAAAGCAGAGATCAAATTGCCAGCATCTGTTGGATCATCGAAAAAGCAAGAGAGTTCCAGAAAAACATCTATTTCTGCTTTATTGACTATGTCAAAGTCTTTGACTGTGTGGATCACAACAAACTCTGGAAAATTCTTCAAGAGATGGGCTTACCAGACCACCTGACCCGCCTCCTGAAAATCTGTATGCAGGTCAAGAAGCAACAGTTAGAACTGGATATGGAACAATAGACTGGTTCCAAATCAGGAAAGAAGTACATCAAGGCTGTATATTGTCACCATGCTTAATTTAACTTATATGCAGAGTACATCATGTGAAATGCTGGGCTGGAGGAAGCACAAGCTGGAATCAAGACTGCTGGGAGAAGAATATCAATAACCTTAGATATGCAGATGACACCACCCTTATGGCAGAAAGCAAAGAAGAACTAAGAAGTCTTTTGAATAAGTAAGAGAGGAGACTGAAAAAGTTGGCTTAAAGCTCAACATTCAGAAAACTAAGATCGTGGCATCACTTCATGGCAAATAGATGGGGAAACAATGGAAACATTAAGAGACTTTACTTTGGGGGGCTCCAAAATCCCTAAAGATGGTGACTGCGGCCATGAAATTAAAAGACGCTTGCTCCTTAGAAGAAAAGCTATGACCAATCTAGACAGCATATTAAAAAGCAGAGACATTACTTTGCCAACAAAGGTCTGTCTAGTAAAAGCTATGGTTTTTCCAGTCATCATGTGTGGATGTGAGAGTTGGACTATAAAGAAAGCTGAGAGCCAAAGAATTAATGTTTTTCAACTGTGGTGTTGGAGAAGACTCTTGAGATTCCCTTGGATAGAAAGGAGACCCAAACCAGTCAGTCCTAAGGGAAATCAGTCCTGATGCTGAAGCTCAAACTCTAATACTTCCGCCACCTGATGTGAAGAGCTGACTCATTTGAAAAGACCTGATGTTGGGCAAGATTGAAGGCAGGAGGAGAAGGGGATGACAGAGGATGAGATGGCTGGATGGCATCACAGACTTGATGGACATGAGTCTGACTAAGTTCCAGGAGTTGGTGATGGATAGGGAAGCCTGGGGTGCTGCAGTCCATGGGGTCACAAAAGAGTCGGACATGACTGAGCAACTGAACTGAACTGAGTATTTACATAAAAGTTACAGAATTTCTGTCCATATCCCTGTGAGAAAGTAACTGTAGTGGAAGATTTGTTTACAGTTCTTTTGTCTCTAGCATCTATGATGATGATTTGCTTTTACATTTAGCTCTATTATTACAAGGCATGATATTAACATATTTCCTAATATTCAACCAACTTTGTATTGTCTGAATGAATACCACTTGCTCATAGTGTATTTGTTTCATGAGGTAATAGATTGTTTGCTAATATTTAGTATTTTTATACCAACATTCATCAGTGATAACAGTGTGTACATTCATTTTTGTACTGTACCAGGTTTAAGTATCAATGTTATATATACTTTGATCAAAAAGGAAGGAGGGAAAACAGTGTGAAGTTCTTCAAAAATTTTAACAGAATTACCATATGACTCAGTAATTCTGAGTATATATCAAAAAAATAAAGAAATAAAGAAAAAATGAAAGCTGAAACAAAAACAGATATTTGCACACTCATGTTCATAGTAACAATATTCGTAACAGCCAAAAGCTGGAAATCAACTGACAGATGAATGGATAAACCAAATGTAGTGTACACATACAATGAAATATTACTCAGCCTTAAAAAGGAATGGAATTCTGGCACATGCTATAGTATACACAAACCTTAAAGACATTATACTAAGCGAAATAAGCCAGACACAAAAAGACAAATACTGTACCATTCCACTTACATGAGGTACCTAGAATAGTCAAACTCATAGAGACAAAAAGTGGAATAGTGGTTGCTAGGGGCTGTAGGGAGGGTGAATGAGGAATTGTTCTTTATTGGGTTCAGAGGTTCAGCTTGGAAGGTGATGAAGTTTTAGAGATGGACAATGGTGATAGTTGCACAATAAAGTGAATGTATTTAATGCCACTGAACAAATGGTTAAAATGGGAAAATTTATGCCATGTATATTTCACAATAAAATTAAAAAGATATCAAAGAACTACGGTCCATAAGTGATTTTTAGAATCAGACTTTTGTTTCTATTATATCTCAAAAATACAGAATAGAATCAGTAAGTGTGGAAAGGACTTTATGATCAAATACATGTCTCTCAGGTCAGACAGAAAGCTATTTATAAGCCCCCGACTATCCTGTTCAAAAACAGGAGAAAGAAATTAGGAAGTTTTTCTCCTCTTCTAATGCTCTCAAACAATCTACAGAGTACTAGAATTATCTGGTCTTTGAAGGTTTGGTAGAACTCCCCTGTAAAACCAACTGGTCATGGTACTTTCTGCATGGCATTACTTTTCTCTTTTCATGAAAAATGGCTTTTTATAATTTTTCTATCTCTAATGAGGTCAATTTTGCTACTTCCTTGGGAAATAGCCTACTTCATTTAAGTTTTGAAATCCATCCACATAGAGGTCTGCTAAGTAGTCTCATATGATTATTCTAATTTCTTCTGTACCCATGGTCATCTTATTTCATGTATCTGTAGTTTATCTCATTTATCCACTTAATCAAGTTAGTCTGTGATTGATCTACTGTTTTTTCTAGACTAAAAAGATTTTTACTTCATTTAATTAGATCTACCATTTTTCTCTTTTAATACCATTAATTCCTTTTAAAAAAATCTTTCTTCCTCACAATATTGTTTTCCTTACATTGATTTTTGTTTTGTTAACACATTTCCTTACACTGAACTAACCTTGAATTCATGGAATAAACCCTAAGTAATCAGGACATACTTACTGCATCTTTAAGTGTGAGCTTAAATTTTTCTTTCTTTAGAATTTTTGGACTTCTATAATATGCATAAATGATATCAGTCTATAGTGTGTCAATAATAACTATGGCTGGATAGTTAGAAGGCAAGGTTAAAATGAAACTAGTAATTCTTACCAACAGTGTTATTCATAATAACATTATTTATAACTATCTCACAGGAGAATAGTTAAATTAGTCACACTACATCTCTGCAAAGGGATGTAATATAAATCAACATGCATTAATAAGGAATGATTTCCAAAATATAATACTAAGTTTAAAAAATAAACCAATTTAAACAAGATCAAGAGTGAACATACATAATGGGCTATTGTTTCAATGAAATATGTGCAAACATACATATAGATTTGCTTATATATACAAGTTTCTCTGGAAGAATATAAAAACACTGATAATGGTATATATAAAATATATAAAGAATATAAAAACACTGCTTTTGGCAGGGGACTAGATGGCCAGGGAAAAAGAGTGAGAAGGATACTTCACTGTGTATTCTTTCAGGCACTTTTATTTTGGATTATCTATTCAAAAATAAGTAACACTAATAACAAAATTAAAAGGGAGAAATCCTTTACCTTTAATCTTTCAGTTTATTTAGAATTTAGATAGTGACCTATTCAAGTCATTTCATAAATAATCAAGAAAAAGAAATGAAAGCCATTAATACTATTAGGGGAAAATGGTACTGTGTGTTGGGGGGGGGTCTCAGGTAATAAAATAAGATTAAATAAATTATATAAATATCTGAGAGTAAATCATAATAATTAAAAGATGTTTGTTCCTCGGAAGGAAAGCTATGACAAATGTAGACAGTATAATTAAAAGCAGAGACCTCACTTTGCCAACAAAGGTCCATATAGTCAAAATTTTGGTTTTTCCAGTAGTCATGTACAGATGTGTGAGAGTTTTACCATAATGAAGTCTGGCACCGAAAAATTGATGCTTTCAAATTGTGGTGTTTGAGAGTCCCTTGGACTACAAGGAGACCAAATCAGTCCATCCTAAAGGAAATCAACCCTGAATGTTTATTGGAAGGACTAATGCTGAAGCAGAAGACCCAATACCTGGACCACCTGATGCAAAGAGCTGACTCATTGGAAAAGACCCTAATGCTGGAAAGACTGAAGTAAAGAGGAAAAGGGGGCAACCCGAAGATGAGATGGTTGAATGGCATCACCAACTCAATGGACATAAGTTTGCACAAACTCTAAGAGATAGTGAAGGACAGGGAAGCCTGGTGTGCTGCAGTCCTTGGTGTCACAAAAAGTCTGATACAACTTAGTTACTAAACAACGACAAGGATGGAAACAAGTGTCTGTCTACAGGTGGGATCGAAAAAATGTGGTATATAAATACAATTGAATGGTATTTCACCCTTAAAAATAGAAGGAAATCTTGTCATTTGCAACAGCATGGATAAACATGGAAGGAATTATGATAAGTGAAAAAAGACAATGAAAGATAAATGCTATACAGTATCACTTCTGTGTGGATTCTTTTTAAAAAGTGGTGAGGTAGGGGCTTGATCTTCTAGAAGAGGGGATTTACAAGGGCCACCAGGAGGTGAGATGGAAGAAAAAGGGAGAGGTTGGTAAAAGGGTACAAACTTTTACCTATAAGATAAATAAAGTCTGAGGATCAAACATATAATATGATGACTATTGCTGATAACAATGTATTATACAAGTAAAGTCTGTGAAGAGAACTAAAATGTTCTCAATGCACCACTTTGAAGATGTGAGGTGATGGGTGTGTTAATAATTCAGTGGGGGGAAATCATACATATTATCAAATCATCACATTGTACACTTCAGATAGGTAGGTAAGTCTTTTTGTTTTCCTTAATTTTTCACCTGAAAATAAAAATCCGTGTTATAAGCACTGAAGATTTTTCAATCCTTTCACACGCTTATAGTGTCAGTTTCTTATCATCTAATAATTACATACTCTGCCTAGCACGAATTTTTTTGGTTTTGTTTTGTTTAATCTTAATGGGCACTAAAATTTATTAAATGAAAGGAATCAGTGGGGGAAGGGCCCTGTCCCCACATTACCTTCATAAGATTCAAAACAATAACAACAGACAACTCACCAGAAACAATGAAAACCAAAGGACAATGGAATGTAAATTTTAAAGGGTCATATAAAATAATAAAATAGAATTCTATCTCCAGCCAAAAAACACTCATTAAAAAGAATGGTTAGATAACATCTGTTTTACCTAATGACCGATGAAGGAAATCTCACTAAGACCTATGAAAGCTGGGGGAAAAAATTCAGAGCTCATCCTTTAGAAGGCAGCAGAGATCTCCTGAGGCAATGAAAGCAGGACCCAAGACTCCAGAGAAAGAACTCTGGAGAAACAGCTTATTTCTATAGCTGCTTTCACCCTGGGGCCTTAACTGATTCGGCAGTTGACAAGTAGACAGTGATTAGCACTGGCAGGTAAAGACTCTGCTCCACAACATGCCCGTGAGTCTCAAATGCACCCTCTCAAGCCGGATAAAATCCCTAGATTAGTAAAGTATCCAAACCTGAGTGTGCATCAATTCTGACTCAGCAGACATACACACACCAGTGTGCATGTGTGCAAGGAGGGTGGGAGGAGAAACCACAGTAGAAGGAGGTGTCCAGCAATCAGATGTTAGTTTTTTTTTTTTCAGACCCCCTCATGGTGGCTCTGAAACAAAACAGACCTTAAAACTTATCTAGAAATATAACAGTACTTTATTTTCCTAAAAAGCTGTTATAAAAATTATATTCTGGGTTAACTATAGGAAATGGCAACCCACTCCATTATTTTTGTCTGGAAAATCCCATGGACTGAGGAGCCTGGGGGGCTACAGTCCATGGGGTTACAACAGCAGCAAACTATGATTACCTAATATTTAGCCTCATACCAACTTCAGTTCAGTTCAGTTCAGTTCAGTGGCTCAGTCGTGTCCGACTCTTTGTGACCCCATGAATTGCAGCACACCAGGCCTCCCTGTCCATCACCAACTCCCGGAGTTCACTCAGACTCACGTCCACTGAGTCCGTGATGCCATCCACCCATCTCATCCTCGGCTGTCCCCTTCTCCTCCTGCCCTCAATCCCTCCCAGCATCAGGGTCTTTTCAAATGAGTCAACTCTTCGCATGAGGTGGTCATACCACTGCCTNTGATGGAATTCCAGTTGAGCTGTTTCAAATCCTGAAAGATGATGCTGTGAAAGTGCTGCACTCAATATGCCAGCAAATCTGGAAAACTCAGCAGTGGCCACAGGACTGGAAAAGGTCAGTTTTCATTCCAATTCCAAAGAAAGGCAATGCCAAAGAATGCTCAAACCAAAACTGCTTACCTAGACTAAATGTTTATGCGTTATACCCTATATCATTTAACTAAGCAAATTCTGCCATATAAAAAAATATGTTCTAAAATAGCTTTTTAAATATAGCAGCCAGGGCTTCCCTGGTGGTCCAGTGATTAAGACTCTACACTTCCACTGCAGGGGGCACAGGTTCCATCCCTGGTCAGGGAACTAAGATCCGATATGCCTTGCAGCACATCCAAAAAAAAATTAAATATAGCAGCCATAAAAGTACTGGTAATGACATCAAGAGGTTACTAATAGGCTTTTCAAATGGTGATATACGGAAGGGATATCTCAATCTTAGTAAGTAAAACTAAGAACAATGCATTTTAACAATCATCTATAACATTCTGAAAAGAAACCTAGGCATTTCACATCAAGAATATGAGAAAGCTTCTCAAATACAGCCATTTAAGGTTGCAGATGCTTTGAGTTTAATGGGTTCTTTGTACACAACAAGAACTCTATGTAATAACTGTAACATGAATGCAAAATCTTGACCAGATTTAATGAGTATTATGTAAGAAGTAGTGCCCAGAACTCCATTAAATTAACTGTGTATCTGATTCCACTTAAAATGGTATGAGTGTTTTAAAGTAAGCTAAGTTAAAACACTTACCTGGGTTTCATATAAGTGGGCAATGTGAAATTGAACTGCAAAGATGAGAAAATAAGTCAACAACTGTATTACAGTAGAGTTTGGATAAATATAAGAGTATAAAATGTAAAATATAAACACTATCTCTGCTGCATACATTTAAGTAATTTCAGAACATAATTTATTCTTAACAAAATATACAAGCATATAAGAACATGATAAGAAACTACATGTATCATTATTAGTCACTACTAAATTTTGTCAATATAATTATTAAAATTAAAATCTGTAGCAAGTGAGTATAAGTTCAAATGGCAACATTAAACAGATATAAATATAACTTTTATAATCTATACATTTCACAACATGGTATTTAAAATCTGAGTTAAAACTCAAAAAAGAAAGTCAGTATTTGATTAAAACAACCATGAAAAATACTCTTTTTAGTTATATATTTTATTACATATTTCATACTAATGTTTACAAAGATATCATAGACAATAAGTTGCATTTCTCTGTCAGTTTTTCAAAAAAACTTTTTTAAAGGTCAAACCACTTGGAAAGCAAGAATAATAAATAAAGAACATCAATATTAACAAGTACCTCTTGAAAATAAAAAATATACTTATTTCAGCTTTTATTTTCAGCTCTTCCTGATACTACACCACCAGAATATGAATGATTCAATGAAAGCAACACTGAATCAGGAATCAAAACTGGATTCTGGCTTACTTAATGATTTTCATCTTCCAATGACAAATCATTTTTTTAAAATGTTCGATCTACCTGGATTTCATAGTTAGATTTCAAGGAGTATGGGAGCCTTTCAAAATTATCTGCATATGTATCTGGATCTTTAAGATCTATAGCTATCATCAAGCTCTCACTGGTATCATAAACTTAACTCTCACACTGACTTCCATAACTGTAAGATTCACCTGAGATGCTAGTTAAAAATAGAGATCGCTCAGATTGGATTCAGTGAGCCTGGGGCAAGGCCCGGAAAGGTACGTTTTTATTTAGTTCTGGGATTAACAAAGGATTTTGACACCTGTTCCCTAGAGCAGCACCTGAGAACAGCTGAAGTAAGTATGCATAAAGCCCAAAACAAAATATATAATGAATTTTAAAATCAAACATTTTTGGATCAAAAGTACTGCCCTCTTCATATATAATCATTAAATATCATAAGCAGAGATGAGACAAAATAAAAATATCATTCTGAAAAGATGAAAATCAATTTTTTGTGAAAAGTACATAATTAAAAAATAATAATAATAGAAGTTCTACAGATATAAATATCCTCTCCCTTTACCTGTATCTGTTGAGTGGTTTTCTTATTTCCTAGTCCCCCTTTCAACACAGCTCTCTTTGAGAGTTCTAGTCCAAATCTCATCTGACTACATCATTAGAGAATGAGGAAGAGATGGAAAATATATTTTCATCTACCCCCCTCCCCACCCCCGTCTTCTTACTCCTCTAAGAAAAGTGACATGGAAAAAAAGATTAGTAGCAGTAAGGTAGCATTCTATTTCCAGCCCAAAGTTCCTCCAGGCTCAATAAGGGCTTTCCTATCCCAGAAGTTACTAAATCCAGTATCATCTTTTGTGGTGTGAAAACCAATTTATATTTAAATTCTTAAAAGTCCTCTTCAAAGTGGAAGATAACCATACAGATAAGAAACAGCTCCACTTGGCAAGTCTCAATTAGAGGTACAAATTTAACAAATATTGTCAT
The DNA here is from genome assembly GCA_006408695.1 of Aepyceros melampus. NCBI lineage: Eukaryota > Metazoa > Chordata > Mammalia > Artiodactyla > Bovidae > Aepyceros > Aepyceros melampus. The sequence goes on along the minus strand of SJXQ01002586.1, from coordinate 109,886 downwards.
AAAAGGTTCTGAAATGAAACTTTATTCAGAAATTAAGACATTATTTTTAGAATTAATTAAATCTAGAAGAAACAATTTTATCCCAAGGGGCAATCGTATAAGTTTCTCATCACCATGATTCTACTTTTCAAAACACAAAGTGCAATTAATCCCTCGTAAAGGCTCTAGAAGCGGCAAGTGTATGTGTTTTTCTAATGCATAAATGAACTGTGCAATAAAACAGAAATCTCTTACAGACTTTAAAAGCTCACTTCAGTTTCTAAAATCTTCTGACCTTTGTAGTATGACAAAGTAACATGGAAGATTTCAAAAAATAGTCAAGTCTGTGGCTTACCTAAATAGGTGATGATATTTAAAAATCCAGAGAAGTTTTACAAAGATGATAGAGTCTGGTGTTTATGTAGTAATAATGTGTACCCAAAGTGAGTAGTCTATATTTGAGAGTGCTCTGTGAGACACTAGCCTTTATTATCATGGTTATCAAGTAGTTATGAAGTTATATAGTTTAAAATAAACTACTCACATCAACTCAACTATAATGGTGTAATGTCTCTAAATAAAGCACATGCCTTCCATTAGAGTGACAAACCTTTTAGCACTCATAATTCTGAGTCTGGAGAAATTCCTCAGTCCTGTGCAAGCAGGACACTGGTCATTCTCCTTCTTAGTTCCTTTCTCAGCAATCAAGAGAAAGAGAGCTGTGGTAAGCTCAAAAATGTATTCATGATTGTTAGCACTGTCCTCTTCAAATTCCATAAGAACGTATATGCCCTCTGGTACTCATTTTACATAGGTGTTTCCCTCTCAGGCACAATGATCTACAAGTAAGATATCAGCTCGAGTAAAATAAAATAAGGATTTACAAAAATATTTAGCTTGAAAGTTATGAAACATCCCTCAAAAGTTATCATTCAAATTGACAAGTACGAATGAAAGTTAGTTTCTAGGCACTGCTGCTAAGTTGGTTCAGTCGTGTCCGACTCTGTGCGGCCCCATAGACGGCAGCCTACCAGGCTCCGCCGTCCCTGGGATTCTCCAGGCAAGAACACCAATTTTTTTTTTTTTCCTTATTCCCATAAAATAATTTTAAAAGGATTTTAGGGGTTTATATTTTAGATGGTTTATATAACCTGGATATAAAATTAAGGATACAAAAATAAGTTTAAAAAAAATGAATACTTCATAAATTAATATATCAGTGAGTTAAATCCTTTTTCTCATTTAACCTCATCTTAGAAATGAAAATAGTGCTGCATTTGTTACCTTTCCACCATTTGTCCTGGAAATACACTGATCACTACTAAATCCTAAGTTTCATTTAAAGAAAACAGAATTCTTTTAAGTTTTCTCAGAAAATTGCATTTAGTAGAATTATAAGACAATTAGTCTGGTCTAGATAATGATTTAATCAACACTATGTATTATTTCATCTTATATGCAAATTTCTACAGTTTTTTCACTGAGTCAATCATTTGCAGGCATTTTCACCACTGTGACTACTAACGCCTCACTAAACTCCTTTCTACATGCTTAAAAAAATGAAGTTGCTTATAGCAAACTACTGACTTTGTAAAATCTAGAATCTTCTGATTTATCTGAAATTTTCATGAAGAATGATTCAATTTTTATACACTCTAATTAATTGAAAAATCTCACCATAATTTTATGTATGATGTTTAAAACTATAATAGAAAGTCAAAGTATATCCTCATCATTACCAATAATTTTAATTCACAAAGTATCAATCAGTGAACTAACACATGAATCTTTGTACACTCAGATTTCTGAAAAGACTGGCAATCCTGTTTTTAACCTTCCCAAGTCATCTACAATGTAATTAATATACAGATAATCAATCCTGTTCACTAGTACAGATAATTTTAATTCAACAAACCCAGTTCACTAGCATATCTATTTTAGACACACAATGTTCACAATAAATAACTGGTCTCACATGTTCCATTTGTACAAATAGTTATGGCAAAAAATATAGTTAGATTCAGCAATTCCAGGGGAAAAATTACATAGGATTCATGACTATTATTATATCTGCCGTGAAGTGATCTGAATACGTGCAGAAAACCATGGTACTTAATAATACTTACTTTCAGCATTGGACAAAGTGCAGGGATTACAGTCAACCAAAGCTAACTGAAAATGCTGCAAGAAGAGAGAAAATTAATGCAGTAAAAATCAGTCATATAAGATAATTTTCAGGTATATAAGGTTTAATATAATTATGAAACTATGCTATGCAAATATATTATACAACCAACTAGCATTACTTTGAATATTTATTGCTGAGAACAAACAGACTGCTGCATTATTTTCTTTGAACAGTTGAGAATAGAGATTTGGCATAAGAATTAACTTGATATCAAGTTATCCTATGTAAATTTGTTTATATGGAAAAAAGAATCAAGTTTTTAAGTCTTCTAGTAAATAGGAAGTGTTAGTTACTGAACGCTTCAAATAAACACATAATTATTTTAGAAACTGAAAGTAAAAGTTCGATGGTGTTAACAGATTAAATACCACTGCTTATCTCAAAATGATATATACATTTTTTAAAATGACTATGAGAATTATCATAAAGGGTAAAACTATTTGCCCTTACTGGTTTTTCAATAAGTATTGTATTTAGAGACTGTTAAAGTATTTGAAGTATCACTAAGAATGTGCCAATAGCCATACAAAACCATCCAACATAAAACCATTGGTTTTCTAAACCTAAAGGGAGATGAGGGACTAGGGTGGGGATGGCATGACCTCATAGTTTCATTTCTAGTTATCTAAACCAGATGCAAAACAGATGTACCTACTAAGATATTAAGATATCAACTATCAATAATGATCACCAACCCTAAATCTGAAGCCACATTAGAAAATATCTAGCACACATCCTTGCAACCGATAGAAAAGAAATGCAATTACCCTTTTAGGATATATACCCTATTATATGTGTGCTACTGCTGCTACTAAGTCGCTTCAATCGTGTCTGACTCTGTGCGACCCCGCAGACGGCAGCCCACCAGGCTCCCCCATCCCTGGGATTCTCCAGGCAAGAATACTGGAGTAGGTTGCCAGTTCCTTCTCCAATTCATGAAAGTGGAAAGTGAAAGTGAAGTCACTCAGTCATGTCCGACTCCATGGACTGCAGCCTACCAGGCTCCTCTATCTATGGGATTTTCCAGGCAAGAGTACTGGAGTGGGATGCCATAGCCTTCTCGGATTATATGTGTAGGCAATATTAAACCACTAATAATTTACAGCATCCTCTTGTAATAATATTGCTTAAGCGTATCCCCTCGACAAAAAATAAAAAGAAACAAAAACAAAATACACGTCAAACTCAAGGCGTAACGCTAATCTTTAAGAATACAAATCATCATCAAGAACATTGGGTGCCAGGGACTTCACTGGTGCTCCAGTGGTTAAGACTATGCGTCCAACGTAGGGGGGCTCAGGTTTGATCCGTGGTCTGAGAACTCAGATCCCACATGCTGTGCAATAGTCAAAAAAACCAACAGGGTGCGATCTGGCATCAAGTTTATCAACACTGAACTGGCTATATAAATATAATTAGGAAAAGGCAAACCAGTACTATAGTTAGTATTTAAAATAAAAAAATTTTTAAGGTGGGGCTTCCTTGATAGCTCAGCAGGTGAAGAATCCACCTGCAATGCAGGAAACACAGGTTTGATCCTGAGTCAGGAAGATCCCCTAGAGAACTACTGAGGGTCCATGTGCAGCAACTACTGAAACCTGTGAGCCCTCCAGCCTGTGCTCTGCAACAAGAGAAGCCCTCACAATGCAACTAGAGGGTAGCCCCAGCTCACCGCAACTAGAGAAAAGCCCGTCCAACAGTGAAGACCCAGTACAGTCAGAAACAAATAAACAAATAATAACAAATAAAAAAGGTTAAGTCTCTGAATTCTTCTAAAAGATATTTCCAGAAATACATATTCAAAATTTCCAAGCCTCCACCAATTTTTACCATTAAAAGTAATCAAAAGCCAAAAGTACAAAACAATTTTCTAAAAATCACCATTTCTATCCACAAGCCAAATGCCTAAAGAGCTGTCTTTTTTCCACTGCTGGAAAAACTGAAAACTGATACATATAATGACAACTTCTAGATGTAAGCCTGAAAGAAACTTAAAACTTTCTATACCAAGGGAGAGAGTCATCAGCAAGCTTTTAGTACTGTATTTAAACACAGAATCAACAAAACTGCACTTGGGTCAACCCTCAGTTAACAAAAATAAACTAATATCAGTTACAAAGTACTACAATGAAACAAAGATTAGAAGGCATAATTTCGTATGATCTAGTAGTTATTCACAAATGTCTGTTATATGCATCCATAGTTACTGTAGCCTACATTTGCAGTACTCAATATTTAGAGATTGTAATATTCTGAATGAGCAAGCTACTAACAAAATGACTATGACCCTCAAATATTAAATATTTAATCCATTCAACGACTACTTCAAGACCCTATAATGTCCTTAGGACAATGAAGATACTAGGAACACAATGACAATCAAAAGTGAAAAAATATTTGTCATCATTTACAGAATGGGAAAAAAACAATCCAACATCTGAACACTTTGAGAACTGCTTTTATTCTCCCCTGGCCTACAAAGCAGATTGTATGTCCTCAAACATCCTTTTAGTGTGCTACCATAGCAATAGAAAACAGACTATTTTAAAAAGTGAGTACTAGAAAGCAAAGCATATTTTATAACCAGTTGTTTTCCTCTAGATAAAAAGAGGCACAGCAGCCACACATTCAGATTGTACTACATTCAAAGTCTAATCTATCCTACCAACATTAATACTTAGATAAGACAAGGGCTTCTCGTGGTGGCTCAGTGGTAAACAATCTGCCTGCCAATGCAGGAGATGCAGGTTCGATTCCTGGATTGGGAAAGAAGGAAATGGCAACCCACTCCAATATTCTTGCCTGGAAAGTCCTATAGACTGAGGAGCCTGGCGGGCTACAGCCCATGGGGTCGCAAAAGAAGTCAGCCAGCAACAAAACAACAACAACAAAAGACAGAACTTTCCTGAGTCAAAGGATGCAAACTGACCGGCCAAGAAAACACCATTTAAGATGGCAATATTTTATTTTCACTACTCCACTGAAATCTCACAAAGAGCAGAGAAATGCATAATTCAAATTGCCCAATCTACATCTCATCTATCAACACTGAAGGTCCTGTAATGAAATCTGGCAGTAGTAGTTCTGGACTACATAATTATTAATTGATCTTAAAATCAGCAATGAAGTCACTGATGCACCATTTCAAACCCAAAACATCATGAAATGTCAAACATGTCCAAACCACAATGATACACAAAAATTAACTCTGCAAGAGTGTACATATTCAAAAACAGGCATGAGAATGAAAAAACTTACAGAATAATTGAGTTTAACAAACTAAGAACAGCCACATAAAACCACATAACAAAAATCACTGATACACCTTTGAGTAAACTAAAGGGAGATGACAGACTAGGGTGGGGATGGTATGACTTCATGGTTTTTCTAGTGTATAAACTGGATGCAAAATAGATGTATTTTCAACACATAAGTCAGCAAATAACTATCAACTGTGATAATCAATCCCTAACCTGAAGATACCATGGTAAAATACCTAGCACTCATCCTTGCAACCAACAGAAAGAGCTAGGAAATATACCTGAATACTGAAATATTGCAGTACTGAAACTTGACTGCTGCTTGTGAAAGTTACCACCCAATAAAGGCTTCTGTAGTTCAAAGACTATTGCAAACCTCAAGGCAGAAAATATTCTATAGAAAACTAATTTCAAAGCAAGATTTACCTACAAAATTTTTTCCTAATGTTACAGTGATTTCCTTTTAATAGAGCCTTTCTGGTCCAACTCAATACAAGGTTCAATTCATTATAATTTCTGTTGACATCAGTATCAACAAAGTAACTTTTTCTTTAAAACGTTTTGACTTGTTCAGTATTTCAAAGTAACTTTTCAGTACTTTGCTTTCTATAGACTAAGGAACTAGATTTTCCCCTCTAGATAGAAATGAAAGTTGATGTAATTAACACATAAAACACCAATTTCTCAAGACTTTATTTCCCTTTTAAAATGTTTTACTTCTAGTTGTATAATCTGTGATTGTCTTACCATCTTTTCAGTTGTAGAACCCTTCAACTATGTTCCCAAACCTGAAGATAAGCAGTGAGAAAACTTTTCATTATTGACAAGTTATGGCTGTATGTATAAATTATTAATTTGGAGCAACCTGTGGATTCCAGAATCAATCTCAGATGTTCTGAGTCAGTGGGTTGAGGACAATACCCTATGAACCAGATAAAACCCTCTACAATTTATTCCAATGCAGTCAGGGTTAAATGCCAATAATTAAAACTTGCAAATTGTGTGTTTACCCCCAAAAGCCTTCAGTTCAGTTCAGTTCAGTCGCTCAGTCGCGTCCGACTCTTTGCGACCCCATGAATCGCAGCACACCAAGCCTCCCTATCCAACACCAACTCCCGGGGTTCACTCAGATTCACATCCATCAAGTCAGTAATGCCATCCAGCCATCTCATCCTCTGTGGTCCCCTTCTCCTCCTGCCCCAAATCCCTCCCAGCATCAAAGTCTTTTCCAATGAGTCAACTCTTCGCATTAGGTGGAAAAAGTACTGGAGCTTCAGCTTCAGCATCATTCCTTCCAAAGAAATCCCAGGGCCGATCTCCTTCAGAATGGACTGGATGGACCTCCTGTAGTCCAAGGGACTCTCAAGAGTCTTCTCCAACACCACTGCTGTCTATTAAAGCAAATGCTGCTTTTTAGTAGTAAAATGTTTGCAACCTGTTTTTACTCCACGCCAAGCACTCTGTTATGGCTATGCGTGTGTATGCTCTCAGCTACATCCAATTCTTTGGGACCTCATGGACTGTAGGCCGCTAGACTCCTCTGTCCATGGGATTATACCAGTTAAAACACTGGGGTGGGTTGCCATTTCCTCCTCCAGGGGATCTTCCTTCCCAACACAGGGATCAAACCCGCATCTCCTGCAGCTCCTGCATTGTTAAGATTCTTTAGCAGAGTCAGCATCTATGCAACTGAATAAAAGGCTCACTGAAATTAATGTTCTAATAGAAGTTTAAAAGACAATTCCATAGCAGAGTCTAAAAGATATAGATGAGGGAAGAAAAGAGATCCTTCAAGCTGAGGAAACAATGTCTGTTTACATAGCATTTATGAAACAGGGTTTTATGAACCATTTAAGTGGGAGAATGGAAGGTCTGTCAGGTACTCTTGCAGGTCAAAGGCGAATTATTTTTTCTTTTTTTACAGATTGCCAGAATTCTGAAAGTATGATTAAAAAACAACAAATTTCATTTCTAAACTAGGGAAAATGCCTCAGAATGTGATGGCAATTACTTTAGGGATTTGGTCTCTGAAAATAAGATACCAAACTAAAACTGAAGTTTCAGTATCATTTGTGAGCCATGATGCTTGGCCCAGCTGATCTGACTGAGATTCCCTCAAAGTTCTCAAACTCAGTTTTCCCATTCTCTTTGTAATTCAAGATTATTACAACAGTTACAAGGAGGAACTCTACTGCACCAATGACTAATAGCTAATGAATCCTAGCAATCTTCACTCAAAAAAGAGGCTCCTTCTTACAAGTTTACCAATATAGTCTCTTCCAAAACTTTCACAAAAAAAAAAAAAAAAAGGCAAAAGACATTCTATACTGAAGATGTTCAAAATCTAATTTCCAGCCCTTCTTTTTGCTCCAGACTTCTGTCTATACCAACATCTGATATTCCTCAGGTACTTCCAACTGAATATACTCCCAAATGACCCATTTCCATTTGGAGGCTTTTCATTTCCCAATCCCCAAACCTGTTGCTTTCTTTATCGCCTGCTTTATTAACAGAAAGGCAAGTCAAGTCAATAAATGGGGATTCTCTACCCACACTGAATTTGTCAATAAATTAACTCCTTTATTAAGACTGCTTAAGATCTCTAGGATGTGTTACTTTTTATCCATCCATCCATGCATCCATCCTGAGAACCAATTTATTCTACAGATCTTGCTCACCTTTCTTCCTGTAACTGTGTCCAACCTAGTTCTCAAATTTCTCCTTTTTATCACATTTTATAAAAGTACAGGTACACAACTGATTAGAAGCTTTAAAACACTGGTTCTAGTGTATGTCAAATCTATGTACAGAAACAATCAGAATATGTATTGACCGAATTTTCAAGTTCTTTAAATCTAGTATACAATCTGTGTTCAAATCAAAATGAGACTAACATGCACACAAATAACAAAGTTAACATAATATATATTTTATAAAGGATAATGTTACAATTTGCATTGTAAAATGTTGTTTAGAAACATAAGCTTAAAAAATTCGTGACACTGAATACACTGAATGTTTCATAAAGCTGCATTTGAAGACTCAATATTTATAACCACAAATTTAAGTAGTCATCCATAAACACCAAAAAGTGTTTTTTGATTAGAAATGACTTCTTGTAGTTAAAATATATTTGAGGAGAGAAACCTGACACAGGAAACTTGGGCTTATCCCAACCACTCAGTATCAAGAAAGGATGGTTACTGAACATCTATGAGCGTCATGTCCTTTTCAAAAATGTATCTGAGGAACTGAAGTTCTTCTACTATTTATACTACTTTGTACTTACAGGTACATAGTAGAACTCAGGGCAGAAATAAATATCAAAAGGAAAAATAAAACTGGGCAGGCAGACTGAAGTGGAGAGAGCATTAGTGGATAGATAAACCATGAGCAGATCACCTCATACCAGATAATACACAAAAAGTGAGAAAGTGCTAAGTCACTTTCAGTTGTGTCTGACTCTTTGCAACCCCATGTACTGCAGCCCACCAGGCTCCCCTATCCATGGGATTCTCTAGGCAAGAATACTGGAGTGGGTTGCCATTTCCTGCTCCAGGGGATCTTCTTGACCCAGGGATAGAACCCATTGTCTCTTATGTCTCCTGCTCTGGCAGGTGGGTTCATCATCACTAGTGCCAGCTGGAAAGCCTCAGATAATACATAGAAAAGATTAAAAGGTAAAGTATAAGTTGATGAACAGTAGAAAAATGAAAGAGCAAGGAAAAGATTTCTGTCCACAAATGAGGAAAAATAGAAGACACAGAGCAGTGACCATTCTCTGCCAAGACAGTGACATTATATTCAGGAGAAACCAAATTCCACTGCCAAAGTGGGAACTGGGGTGGGTGAAAAGTACAAATGTGAAACTAGCAGATAATTAGATTATAGTATAGAGATTACTATATCAATGATACTGTACTATAAACTCTGAAGCTGCTAAGAGACTACATCTTAATTGTTCTCACATATGAAAAAAAAGATAATTATCTGGCATGACAGAGATGTTATTAGGAAATGCTATGATGATGATGATAATGTATCAAACTGGTGGTGGTGATATATGGTGATGGTGATATATGTCATGGTGATGATATAAATGTACCAAATCAACACACTGTACAAATTAAACTTACTCAAAGTTGTATGCCAATTTTATCTCAATAAAAAGTTTAAAAATTTTAAAAGCCTAAAAATTTTCAAAGCGCCAATTAGAAGAGTTAAGTTATTGAGCAACTGAAGGAAGCAGGCCAGGAATGGGTATAGAGAAATAACAGCAACTTTTATTATTTTTAGACAACTGAATGAATAAAAATATGCAGTTAAAGCTTCAACAAAAAATACTACAGATATATCTTAGAAACTTAAGGCTTGATTAAAATTAATTTAGTTCATAGTATCTCAATTAAATAAGGAAATGATTTATATGAGTAAAATAGTAAAAGACAGGAGGTATTTCACAGATTCCAAAAGTGGTTTCTAAAAGGAAATACATATCATCATGCCTTTACTTATTCTTTCTGCCTTAATTTCTTGGAATAAGAAAATATAACAATAAAATTCCTTAGTCTAAAGTATGATACCAAATCAGATACCTGGAAATGAAGCAGTTTCTGGAGAGGAGTGCTTTTTAAAAAAAAACATAAAATGTCATTTGATTCAGAAGTTTCATGTGAGGTATAATAATAGAAGGGAAACAGAAGAATGAACTGGCAAACAGGGGGCATCTAGAGGAAACTGCACTGTCAGTTTGTGTAGAAGAAGATGACAAATACAATCAGCCTCATCTTTTCTCCCCAATGTTTCCAGCCAATCTTATGAGAGGCATGTTGTCATTTTATCGCCTCTTTCATTTCATTAAGCTATCCATTCAAGAAACACTAACCATCTGGTATAATGCCAAGCTAACACACAAGTCTCATTTGAGTTCAACCCATTTCCTTTGAATCACCTCTTGTAATTCTCATCTTCTTAATCCCTTCATATTATTCCCTTCAATTAGCACTTATCATCTTCAAATATCAAATTATAAGGGGACTTACACTGGTATCCCAGTCAACTATCCACAAGTTCCCATAAAAATAAGCCACCTTCTTTATCTACCTTTAAAAAAAAAATTGAATGCTGCCATTATTTCAGGAGAACTTAAATATCTAAATATCAGGGAGAATTTTTATATGATCTTTGTTAAATTAAAATAGATGAATTAACTGACCAAAGAATATGGGTGATATTACATTCTATTTTGCATTTATTAGCTCCATATGAAGGAAATAATTTTAACAGTCTGCCAAGATGTAAAAATTAGAAGCATCATATAAAACTACTTGTCAAAACTGGCATGCTTTTCTGAAGCAACAACAGCACACTGCCTCAAATACATAACAAATGTAAGCAATTATCATTAATATCATTAAAAAGTAATGAAATAAATTCTGAATTATATGGAGGTAAATAGGCAACTAATCCCACCTGAGGGTGTATTATATGAAGCAGAAAAGCCATACAGTATCACATAGACATGTCACCTTGAAACGGACTCTGGTTCAGATAATACTAAACTAGTTAATAAACTAAGAATAGGTACCTCCATCACTCAACTAACATGTGAAATCTTTACTGACCAATTTAAAGGAAAAATAACACCACTAGTTGAAAAGTAAGTTGGGCATTAACTTAATATTTCTGCGGGTGGGCAGTATGATAAAAATACAAGTATTAAAATTTAGGACAAGAAAATGGATTTCAAACAAACAATATCTAATACTGGCCCCAAATCAGAGTTTTAGACACGGTAAAACTGAGAATTAAAAAAGAAGGGCTGAAAAAACTTATTTGTCAGAGACTTTGATATATATATATTGTTTAATCTTTGTAACAATCTTGTGGAGTAGGTAGTTATTGCAGTTTTACAGACAGAAAGAGGCTTCCCTCGTAGCTCAGTCGGTAAAGAATCTGCCTGCAACACAGGAGACCCGGGTTTGATTCCTGGGTCGGGAAGATCCCCTGGAGAACGAAATGGCAACCCACTCCAGTATTCCTGCCTGGAGAATCCCATGGACAGGAGACTTGGCAGGCTATAGCCTGCAGGGTTGCAGAAGTTGGACACAACTGAACAACTAAGCACACACACACAGACAGAAAGGATCAGAAAAGTTAGGCATCTTGCCCAAAGTCACACAATTAGTTTAGTGGCAGGGTCAAATTTTAAAACCAAATTTGCCTGCTCTGAGAGCTATTTACATGGTACCAAAACAGAATGACTCTGTTTCAGAAGTACATTTTGGGAGAAAAGTTATTACCAGAGATAGAAATAAAACAGGAGGCCCTGGAATGCATTTCATGTGTGGGTGAAAAGCAGGAATCTATTATGAAAATAAACTGCATTTTATTTAAATATTTTACCATCTAAAACATACTGTATATGTTGTATCTCTATCCCTGAGAGGGAAAGAAATGAGGCAGAAAAGACTGGATCTGTAATGGACAGATTGTATGCACTACCCCCATATCAAAACACTCTTTTTACCCACCCCTCACTCTTCTATTCGATCGGAAAAGCATACTTAGGAAATTGAGCTCTGCTCAAAAACATGACATAACTGATCCAAAGAATAGAACAGAATAACCAAATCTTTGATAAGGAATCACTGAGAATGGCCATGTGGTCTAATTCTGGCCAATGAGATGCAAAGTGCTTTTGAAATAATCAACAAGAAGGAAGGATCTTTGTCCTCTACAACACAATAAATCAGGTATTTACGAGTACTTACTATATGCCAGCACTATACTAAGCACCTATACTGTTATAATGCTTTTCTTTATGAAACATGAAAAATAAATCATTTCACTTTGATCACACGTGAAAATCAACCTGGAGCCAACATAAAACAAAGAAGAAAATAAACCTTTAATCAAACACTGGATCAGCTCTATCAACCAATCCTAAAGGCTAGACTTTACATTACTGAGCTACTTTTTTTGTTGTCATTTTAACCAGCTTCAGTTGGGAGTTTTCTGAGGTTGCAGCCCAAAGCATCTATACCAACCCACTGTGCTAGGAAACAACTTCATGGAGTAGAAAAAGTCACCAGAGGCTCCATATCCATCCATACGCAGATAAGTACTAGACAGTCCACTGGAGGAAACTTGGAGGCTACCTATGGGGAATGGGGCATATCATTCCTGCTGATTCCTACCTCCATTTACACTAAATGCTAAGCACTTACAGTAATATACTGAAATACATCTTCAACTACAAATGTTGCCTAAAATTCTCTTGCAAATAGACAAGGAATACTGGAGAGAGAAGCCTTAAAAAGCCAATGTCAAGATGAGATAAAAATTAAATGAAACCTCATTTCATTGAAGAAAAATATCAGGGACTCCTGAAATTCTTTTCTATGTTCATAAAAATGAAACAAACATCAGAATGGTATAAAGTATTTTAAATAAATGGAAGAAAGGCCCCAAACAAAACACTGCACTTATTAAGGCAATCTTGCAAAAATCGCTATGACTTGAAAGTTTGTTAGCCCACCTGAACAAATGAAAAGTTGTATAAAGGAAGGTTTTTGTTGAACATGAGTAAGCAAGAACACTTTGAATTAGTCATGGAACACTGCCCAACAGTTTCTCCTGATTAAAGGAGATTTTAAACATTGCCACCTTCATGGAAAAAGAGCTTTGCATCCATAAAATTGTTTAAGTTACCACTGTACTGATATTCAGAGACAGCCACATACCATTATTTGGGACATATCTGATTACTTTTTTCCACTCAAATATATTTCCTAAGCAATATTTATCAAACTGCTACCAAAAACACTTCTGCAACACACAGTATGCATACTGTGACAGTTCTGTAAAACACTCAAGTTGATTTTGTATTGTAACTCATTTTAATAATCTGGTTTGCTAGTATACACTGCGACTGCCCAACAGGAGGTCAAAATATGCAAGGTGGAATATCTGAACTTGTTTTCCATTTCAAGTCCACTCACATGCCAAAATACAGTTTGAGACAGCCTGCTCTAAGCTTGAGGAAAACTGATTAACTTCTCCACATTACTTACATTTGCCCTAGGGCCTATTCCTCAAACTGTACTCACCTTTGACAAATGTGTGATCTGAATACTTTCACAATCTACTTATTTTAGTGTTTTGGGGTGTATACCTCTCTTTCATACCAAGAGCACTATTCTGTATAAACTCATGAAAGACAGAAACGGTATTTGTTAAAGTGTCTACTTTACAACTCCAGAGCAATTAGGTATTTCTAAATAATTTTTTAAAATTTCAGTAGTTCCTTATTAGTGAATTCAAATTACAACCTACTGTAAAGCATCCTGACCCTTCAGAATGAAGATAGCATACAATGGAGATATTTAGAACATGGCAACCATCATAGCCATAAACTCACAAAAAATTAAGCTTTTCCTAGAACTTCTAATCCTTTCAAAAATCAATACTTTTGTCAAGCAGGGAAGCACTATTTTCTGAAAATCCCAGTAATACCTAAAGTTATGGCATAAATAGCACAGGAAACTCAATGAAAAGCTTGAGAAATGTTAAAATCTATAGAAAGTAAAATATTTAAGCAATGATGTGCTATTTTGCCCAACGTTTATACTCACAAACTAGCAGTTGAAATGACTACCAAAGAACACACTTTTTTTTAATAATTTAAGATATGAGACATGCTCTGTTGACCTAGTGACACCTAGTGAGACCCATACAAGTAAATGGTCAAAAGATGGGGTCATAGATACAGAATCACTGAGCAGCTGGTTCTGACCCATTACTAACAGTGGAGTGATTCAGATGTTCAAATCAAGGTTGAAACCTTCACCCTTTCCTGATGATGGACCACAATTCAAACTTTAAAAGAAAAAAAGTTTACTGATATAATTACCTGCTTATGTCTTAGCATCATAACTACTTTGTACTCTGAAATCCAAACATATGCATCTTCCAGTTCATAGCTGATAAGAGTTCTCTCATCTGAATTTTCAAATTTTCTTTTGAAGTACAATACAAATTCCAACTTTTCTCAATGTTCTCATATTTGACAACCCCTCTCAAAAGCACAAAAAAATGAAACACTGTATCTTTGATAAAATCCAACAACCTACCTTTAAACTAGACTCATAGTCTGTGTTCACTTTGAACATAAGCCCAAGCCGTAAATGAATTTCCTTGGCTCGACAAAAGCTGGGATCAACATAAAGCACCTCCTGAAATGCTTTAATTGCCCTGAAAGAACATAGACAAAAAACATCTTTACTTTTTAACAATTACATGAATTTTTGCATGGTAACACAGTAAATTTGTTTTATGCAATTCTGTTTTAAAGGAAATGCCAGTTTTATAAAAATGATGTCAATGGATAGCTTAAAAAAAAAAAGACTGGGAAGGGGTTCTTGGGTTTTTTAATGTAAGTGAACGTGTATAATATAAAAAAACAAAAGGAAGATGAGTTGAACTAATTCTTATTCAAATAATATTTTATGGCTTAATAAATTCTCAATGTTAATAACTGATTTCACTGTTTCTGTAATTTCCTAAGGGAGAGAGGATAGAGCAGGTGGATAGTTTTGTTTTTAAGGGAGATTAATCTTGTTTCTAGTGTATTCCATAAAATGAAGTCATCTTTTTTGAAACTTTTTATTTCTTTCATATTTAGGTTTGTGATCCATCTGTACTTTTTTATATAATGTTTTCATCTTTTTCTAAACAAATATTCGATAGCCCCTACATCATACATAGAAAAAACCATCCTCACCACAGCTCTACAGAGCCACATTGTTCTAAATCAAATGTCCACATCAAACATCTTGATCTGTTTTTGGGCTCTCTGTCACTTGATGTGTTTTTACCCCAAATTCACATTTTATCATAAAAAGTCTTAATGACCAGTAGAACTTAATATAAGGACGAAAAACGAACACTTTTCACTGAATACATTTTTATATCATTTAATTTGATCACATGAATGTTACTATGTACTTAAAAAATGAAATTAAAATTTTGACAAAGAAATATGTCTAATTTGAATTTTGAAAATTATAGTATCAGATATACAGTATTTTAGGCATCGTTTTATGAGTTGTGTTCCCCCAACATACACACACACTCTCACAGGCACATGAATCATAAATCATCTCTCTCTACATGATTTAAGGCTAATCTCAAGTACAGGCTAATAAATGCTTCGCAAAGCTTTTCATCAACTATTCATTGCTTTTATTTAATCTTAAAGGAGGCTACCTGGAATCTTAGATAATTCCAAAATAAATCTTTTATATAAAACTTCAAAATATAATACCATAAAATAGAGCAAAACAATATGCCCTATGTCTTTAAGCAACTTTATTTTGACTTGTATACTATCTCTTCCACCTCCAGAAAAACTGTGTATTTATAAATACTTGCTTAAAGACATAGGGCATATTGTTTTGCTCTATTTTATGTTATTATATTTTGAAGTTTTATATAAAAGATTAAGGGTTCTAAGGGCTTCCGTGGTGGCTCAGAGGATAAAGCGTCTGCCTGCCAATGCAGGAGAACCAGGTTCAATCCCTGGGGTGGGAAGATCCCCTGGAGAAGGAAATGGCAACCCACTCCAGTATTCTTGCCTGGAGAATCCCATGGAGAGAGGAGCCTGAGCGGGCTACAGTCCACGGGGTCGCAGAGTCGGACACGACTGAGTGACTTCACTTCACTTCACTTCACTTCACTTAAGGGTTCTAAACAGTAATATTTATTTTGAGGAGTGGGGAGAATAGGTCTGGTATCAGATACCTTTACATCTGGTTAAATAATTTATTCCTGAAAAGGAGTTCAGCATCTCTGTGTTACATGGCATTTCAAATGGGTTGGGTTCTTTACGTATTTTGCTATCTAGTGTGTATAGACAGAAGAGGGGAGTCAAAGACATGGTATGAAAGAATTTATGTAAAAATTCAAAGAAAATTACCTTTCTTATTCAAAGGTGGCTTCCTGCTCCTCTCAATCAGACTTCAAGATACTCATCTGCATACTCATGCATAGAAAAGCATACAGAGGGTCTCTGTGCTTTTCTCAAACCTTTCTAATAAGAGAAGGTGCAGCTTCAGCCTCTATTCTCTTGGTCATGTCTAGAGGCACCTTTTTCTAATAGAATAGACTGTGTGCTCAAGCAAGTGCATGTGTGTGTATGTTGGGGGAATACAACTCACATGTTGGGGGAGGGGCATAAAAAGGTTAGGAGAAGAATAACTGCAGCAGTAAATGATACCAATTAAAAGGTAAGATGGGACTGGGAACAGGAATTCAGGGGCTTTTGGAAGCTTCTAGGGCAATAGTAGAAGCTTCTGGGTCGGGAAGATCTGCTGGAGAAGGGATAGGCTACCCACTCCAGTATTCTTGGGCTTCCATTGTGGCTCAGCTGGTAAAGAATTCACCTGCAATGCAGGAGAGACCTGGGTTCGATCCCTGGGTTGGGAAGACCCGCTGGAGAAGGGAAAAGCTACCCACTCCAGTATTCTGCCTGGAGAATTCCATGGAGGTCACAAAGAGTCAGACACTACTGAGCAACTTTCACTTTCACTTCAGGGCAACAGTTAATTTTTTATTTCTCAACTCAAGTGACAGTTGTTTATTTTTATAAATAACATGTAAAGATGTATAGTTAAATGTGTGCAATTGTAAAACTTCAAAAAAAACAAAACAAACAAAAACACCCCACCCCACCCCCCAAAAAAACCGAGGCAGGCCTGAGACATATACATGAAAGAAGGAGAATGGAAGTGGAAGGCAGCAAAAGATAAACGGATTAAAGGAGAAAAAGAAGATAGGAAGAAAAACAGTCCAAGAAAGGATGTATGCAAAAGGGAAGAATGAAAACACAAAGCATCAATAGCAACTCTTCAGGAAAAATATTTCCTACTCTCTGTTTCTATTTCCACCCTGTGCCCAATCTTTGATAAATGTGTTTTATTTCATACAGGCCTTTAGTTCTTAGTTTGAAATGTTACACAACTACAAAGAAACACAGGTTTATTTGAACAAGTTGTCTATATAGGTTAACATACTGGGAATTTTTTTTAAATTAACCTATTAGCAAAAACACATGTTCCAATATACTAGTCAGGGCTACACCTTACTGCTCTTTAAGGACTATTACAAGTGCCTATGACAAAGTTGAACAATATACATCTATTCATCAAGTTCTCCAGGTTGTTTCCAAGTTTCCCTCGAATTTTCAATACTTGCAGACTCAATCTTTAATATCTCATTAGCAGATAACTGAAACAGACTCCTTAAATACTCCCCTTGCTCTGCTCTGGCTTACCTATGCTTCTTCAAATGTGTGGCTCCTCTGACTGCCTACTAATAACCATGATACTCAAGTCAAATCTCCATGTAGCATTTAAGGTCTGTGAGCAGTTACATCCATTCGAGTCATGCCCCAACACTGCTCCTCTTCAACTGTGAGCTGGCACATCTCAGGAACTCCTTCATGCAAATACTAACCCTCTTGCTTTCACTGCTTCTCCTGAGGATAGTCTCTGACCTGAAATATTTTCATTCTTCTGCTTCACTCTAAATCCAATATTACCTTTAAGACTCACCACCCAAACTCAATACCTTTTTTTTTTTTTTTTTTTGCTTAGTATTAACCAGCAGTCTGGGCCACTCTATAATCAAATCATTTTATTCTCTACTTACCAGTGTGCTATATCCAGTTTTTCCAAGTGGTCTATTCCTCGAGGTCTATATTCCTCTGTTATTGTCAAATACTCTAGACATTACAGGAAAATGCCTAGTATCTGTTTACTGGTGTCATCACTTTCATAGTTAGCAAACTGGTGGGAAGGGACATTCCATAGTCTCTTTACTGATCAGAGTTCCCCTGAACTAATAAAATAGATCTAAGTTCATTTTCATTTCCTTTTCTGAACTTTTCCTATCTTTCTCTCCTATGTGTTGCTTCCACCCCTTGGGGGTGAGAGAAGAAATAGAAAAAAGAATGTGTTTGTGTGTTAGGAGGGGGAACAACTCAGACTAATTTTGGTCATCATTTTAATACAATCATATCTCACCAAACCATATGCAACCAGAACATGGTCTCTGTAGTGCAAGTTAGACTAAACCACCAACACATACAAATTCTGCTGACATCAGTATTCTGATCAACAGACAATTTCAGAACATGAGAAATCGCTACTTAAAACCATAAAATACTGTTAATGATATAATGCTTAGAAAGGCTTACAATTTTCAAATATTAAAGCATAAGCTCTACTGAAATAAAAGTGCATATTGCTATACATAACTATCCATGCATTTTTTTTCTTAAAATCTAAAAATGTTTTTTAATCACCATAATTATAACTATAGATTTTCAGTTTAAAACTTTACATTTACTGTTAGACGGTAACAATTTTTTAAAGAAAATTATAAAAAACTAAAACCTTAATAGCACTACCTACAAAAAACATACACGTTGACTATATTTTAAAGCAATGTTCATTTTTAATAAGGTTTCTAGAAAGTCATTTTTTTAAAAAGCCTCCTTTAGAACTTTACCAACTATAGAAAAACAATGATATTAAGTAAACATCCTGGCACAGTTTGAGCACATTTAAAGAGACAAAATAAAACTTTTAAAGTTCTCTGGAGCTAATAAAGGTGAATCTAGAGATCTCCCTCAGGCATATCTGACGGGATAAAGGAAGTAATTTCACAAGTTTTCAAACTAATAAAAGAGAGAATACTTTAGCTTTAAGTCAGTAATAACACATACACAAAACAAATTAATACTTCCATACACACACACACTTAGGAAATTTAGACGTTCCTTCTAAATGAGACAAATAGTAAGATTAGATGAAGAACTCAGAGACAGGTAAGATATTTAAAGGTAGAGATGGAAAGAGAAGGCAGACCAAACAAAGTAAATGGTATAAAACAAGTTACATGGGTAAAAAATACTCAAGACATTTTCAACGAAACGTTAATACAATAGTGACTCACACAAAGAATAATTTAGGGGAACAATAAAGGTAGAAAGATCATTTGAGGTTGAAACAGAGAGGATCTTAAATGTGAGGCTGAGTTAGAAGTATCATACACTGGTTTATTCACATCAACATTTGCTAATGTACTACCTCTTGGGTCTTTTGCCCTCTTCAGCCAACTTCATTTCATCACTGCGGACAGTGGGATTTTTTTCTCCTCTCCATTGTGCAGTTTATGTTTTTATTCATAATTTCCCTGAGGCTTAATCAGTCCAAACCCTTCCAAATTCTCTCTGGCAATCTATGTGTCACTGGTAAGCATCATTTTACCAAAATTACCTTATTTAACTGCTAGTTTTTTCCAAAACAGAAGCAAACAGAATAAATTGAACATATGTTAACATCGACTGCTTTATTTTAATAGAAATACACTTAAACTCTGGTCTAAGAGAATTAGTTTGCATAGTGATAGCTCAGAAAACATATATTAAATATTAAGTTTTTGCCTGACTCCATGTTAAACAAGCCTCAAGGTCAATGGTGGTTATCTCGAATACATTAGGTTTATTTATATTTATGTTTGCACTCAAAGAGTGACTTTACAAGGCAAGCAAAGATTACTATACCCTTAAGAACACTTGGTAACTGGTACAAATAATTGGTACACTTGTAATTGCAAATGAGTCCTGGAGAAAATTTACTTGTAATGTGTTAACATCTCTGTCTTTCTGAACTCACCTCCATCTCATTACCCTACTCCTTGCTAATGTCAACATAATAATAATCACTACATTTCCTTACCAGGCCTTATTAATCTGATTTAGGAAGCTAATTTCCAAAACCCTCTGCCTCAGGCAAAGAATTATGTAGCTGTTAGATTTGCTACCATAAGATCATTCTGATATTGATCAGTGGAGATACAAAAGGTTACAAGCTAAAGAAAGAGAAATGGTAGGATTTTCAGGGGGGTATATTCAGAAACACGGCTACAAGTTATAATAATTTACTACTGTACATGGTTCAAATTTTTTCACTCAAAGATATAAGTTTCTTATTATAAAGGCAAGGAAAAGCTCAGTTCAAGGTACCCTTAGCAATCTGCCACCCTCATGAAGTGAAGGCATGGGCATAAACATGGAAAGGAATGGCTTTATAGACACTAGTTCTAGCTCTCTGCTGCATGTATTTTACTTTGGGCGTCTATGGCTTCCTTTCTTCTTCTAGGTATATAATTTTTAAGTCTGGTCACAAGTTACTGTGTATAATAGTAAAATTAAATAATTATGATAAATCTACTGAGAATTTAACAGTTGCTCCGTTTTTGACATTGGGCTCCTCAACCTGAAAGTAGAAAAACTAACCAAGTTACTGAATTGACTCAAGAGGCTAACATCAACTCAAAAAAAAAAGGGCGGGGGGAGGGTGCAACATAATAGGGCAAGAAACAAGACAGATTAACAAGATAAAACCCATAACTGATAAAATTGCTCTTAGTAATTTATTAGGTCACTATCACCAATTCCAACACACATGCTGGTTGCATGCTTTCTTCTCAAATACTTAATCTAATTAAATACCAACAGACACCATTTCCAAATATTAAATTCTACTTAATTATAAATGTTCCAGAGCTAGACCATTCTGAGCAACAATACAAAAAACGGCATGCCATACCTTTCTCTGCAAATATTTTTTCAACAAATGCCAAAGCACTTAAGTGTGTGTGCGTGTGTGGAGGGGGGTTGCTCCCAGAAATTAATAGCTACCTATAAATAAACAAAAAAATCCCCACACAAATTTAGTCTTAACCTAGAAGTTCCTATCCATTAAGGCTATACTCTACAACTCTCACCAAGCACCTACTCCAAGCTTTCTAATTTTGTGGCTGTTCAAGTAATAATGAAGTAAGTGAAAGCAAAATTGGGGACAGTCTGTGAAAGAACATTTGATCAGGAAAACATTTGATCAGAAAATATACATCCATGAAGGATTAAGAGAGAGTGTGAATGACTTCCTTGGTGGTCTAGCAGTTAACAATTCACCACATCACCTCGAGCTGCTAAGCCCTCACAGCACAACTACTGAGTGCATGTGCCCCAAGTAGAGAGCCTGTGTGTTACAACTAAGACTCAAGCAGACAAAATAAATAAATAAATACTTTACAAAAGAGAGAGAAGGTGGAGATGTATCACTTTATGGAGCAGCCAGAGCTGAAACTTAAGACATGAGAAAATGGTAACCAGGACAGGATCAACAAAACAGAAGGCACTTAGTTATTCAGAGATTGTATCATTCTTACACAGTTTCATTAAGGCAACTGAAGGACACAGAAACCATATGTAGATAAAGAATCAAAAGATACAGTTTTCCACACTACAAGCCCCCTAACTTGACATGGTCACACAGTTTTTAATGCAATCCAATTTTGAACTGATGATGGTTTCACCTCACTATTGATTTTATGCTTTTATCTGTGATCTACAGAGTTCATAAGTTATCATAGGTAGGTGAAAACTAACTCGTGTGAGGTATACCTGTCCATTTCTAAAAGTGTAGTTAGTGTTCCTCGCCTTGAGTTTCACCTAAATTATTTATGGCTGGCCATAAAGATTGTACAAATACGCCCAGAAGAACAATATAAATACTGATTAAAAATAATGACCTATCAATCTTCAAACCTGCAGACAGACTACAATAGACAAAATAATTAGAGTGGGAAATCTGAGCATAAGCTTGCTTCCGCAACCAATTACATAATACTGAGTTACACACACACACACACAGACACACACACACACCTCTTGTTTTCTTCATCTATAAAATTAAGGGAGAAAACTAAGTAATCTCTAAGGCCATTTCTGGTTCTAAAAGTTTTCTATAAATAGGATTTTTAAGAACCTAAGAGATTTTAAAACACTCCTAATCTACTCCTGATGATACATGATACACTGCGTACAGTTAGGAGGCTTAAATTTTAGATTGTTCTACAACAATGTATAATTGAAAAACATTACAAAACTTCTTTATAAAGACCAATTATAGCTTTGTAAAGTTTACCATGAAAATGAATAATCTGAATGATTATAATACCTTATCCATACAGATGTTCTCTAACAATGCAGTGTTTCCATTGATGATCAAAAACCAACAGGACCAAAACCAAAGAGGAAAGAAAAGGCATCTGGGAAAAGTGATTCATGTTTGAAGTTTCCTCTTTAGAGCAATCATACCACATCATTGCCAATGCACATTTAAAATCTCTGTAATATCCACGGTGCCCATCAGGTACACGACAGGGTTATAACCTTTGGTAAAAACATTCCTCTGGACTTTCTCAGCACTCACTCAAGCTTAAAATTATGGAGACTAGAAAGGACTCTGACAAAGTTGAATACATTTCCAAAAAAAAAACTACATAGAGCTTTACAGTTTACAAAACATACATTATCTCATTTGATTATCAAAACTCTATTAGAGTAGAAAAGACAATCAACTGTCATGTACCTAACACATATACACGAGCAAACAGATCAAACTAAAAGTGCTGAGAACAGAATACCAATCTGTCAACTATGTTCTTTCCACTAGAGAATGCTACTGTCTTGTCTGGTAAACAGAAAAACAACAAGGGGGCAAAGGCCATAGTAACAGGATCCGAATACTTTACCGTTTATAAAATCTTACATGTCTATTAATGTCTGACTCTGAAGGTGGTACCATTATTACTATTTTACAGAAGACAGAATTGAGAGTTTAAAACCTAGTCCCTAGCTACTAGAAATTGGAAAGTACTAGTGTGTGTGCATGTGCGTGTGTGTTTTGGTGAAGGAGGAAGGGAAGTCTAAAAGTCTGAAAAGCAAATATCGGTCATCATACATCACTTACCCACAAACCTTGAGAACAGAGAACACAATCATTCCCCTGTTCAAATAACCTGGGGACCACCAGGTATAACAAGTAA
Organism: Aepyceros melampus; assembly: GCA_006408695.1. Taxonomy (NCBI): domain Eukaryota; kingdom Metazoa; phylum Chordata; class Mammalia; order Artiodactyla; family Bovidae; genus Aepyceros; species Aepyceros melampus. The sequence goes on along the minus strand of SJXQ01002586.1, from coordinate 86,495 downwards.
CAGAAATTCCAAAAGCTTTCTGATCTAAGTATTCTTTATACCAGATTCTTTTAGGAACATATACATTTTGAATTATCTAAGGTGGGTCAATATCTCTAAAGGAACAAAGTAATAATTCCAAGAGATTATTGCCAAGTGTAGGCTTATTGATATTAAAATATTTTCTATTTATTACACATACATACACACACAAACAGAAAAATGCAAACAAAAGCTATATACTAGAAACAACTGGCGTTACTAGTTTTACATCAACTTACCACTGAAATGCATTGTAATGGAAGTAGACCAAACCAAGACCATATAAAAAGGCAGCATTCTGAAAAGAAAGGGAAAACAGAGACTCTTAAGAAAAGCATCTAATACATATGTTGTTATTATAAATTATAGTATCCACGATGTTTTAAGTTATTAACGCTCTATCCTGCATTACAATATATTTACAATATATATTTAAAACATCAAAATAGCTTAAGAGTCAACAGATGGCACAGAATCCAATCAACTTGGACAGATCCTGTGGTTTCTTTTCAATCAAACTTGTCCTGAAGTAAAAAAATCTGTCAGCAACATATAGATGGCCAATGGACATATGAAAAGATGCTCAACATCACTAATTATTAGAGAAATGCAAATCAAAACTACAATTAGGTATCACCTCACACCAGTCAGAATGCCGCTGCTGCTAAGTCACTTTAGTCGTGTCCGATTCTGTGCGACCCAGAGATGGCAGCCCACCAGGCTCCTCCGTCCCTGGGATTCTCCAGGCAAGAAAACTGGAGTGGGTTGCCATTTCCTTCTCCAATTCATGACAGTGAAAAGTGAAAGTGAAGTCACTCAGTCGTATCTGACTCTTCCAGACCCCATGGACTGTAGCCCACCAGGCTCCTCCTTCCATGGGATTTTCCAGGCAAGAGTACTGGAGGGGGCCAGTCAGAATGGCCATCATTCAGTTAGTTCAGTTCAGTCACTCAGTCGAGTCCGACTCTTTGCGATCCCATGAACTGCAGCACGCCAGGCCTCCCTGTCCATCACCATCTCCCGGAGTTCACTCAAACTCACGTCCATTGAGTTGGTGATGCCATCCAGCCATCTCATCCTCTGCCGTCCCCTTCTCCTCCTGCCCCCAATCCCTCCCAGCATCATGATGAGTCTTTTCCAATGAGTCAACTCTTCACATGAGGTGGCCAAAGTATTGGAGTTTCAGCTTTAGCAGCATTCCTTCCAAAGAACACCCAGGGCTGATCTCCTTCAGAATGGACTGGTTGGATCTCCTTGCAGTCCAAGGGACTCTCAAGAGTCTTCTCCAACACCACAGTTCAAAAGCATCAATTCTTCAGTGCTCAGCTTTCTTCACAGTCCAACTCTCACATCCATACATGACCACAGGAAAAACCATAGCCTTGACTAGACAGACCTTAGTTGGCAAAGTAATGTCTCTGCTTTTGAATATGCTATCTAGGTTGGTCATAACTTTTCTTCCAAGGAGTAAGCGTCTTGTAATTTCATTAAAAAGTCTATAAATAACAAATGCTGGAGAGAAGGTGGAGAGATGGAACCATCCTACATTTCTAGTGGGAATGCAAGTTGTTGCAGCCACAATGAAACATAGTATGGATGCCCTCAGGAAACTAAAAGTAGAATTACCATATGATCCTGCAATCCCACTCCTGAGCATATGATCTGGACAAAACTGTAATTCAACAAGATACGTGCACTTCTACATTCACAGAAGCACTACCACAATAGCCAAGAGGGAAACAACCTAAATGCTCATGGACAGATGAGTGGATAAAGAAGATGAAGTACGTATACATAATGAAATACTTCTTAACCATAAAAATAATTTCATTTGTAGCAATATGAATTCAACTAGAGATTATCATACTAAGTGAAGTCAAGTTAGAAAGACAAAGACCATTAAATTACTTATAATGTAGAACCTAAAACATGATACAAATGAACCTATGATACAGAAACAGACTCACGGAAACAGAGAACAGACTTGTGATCGCCAACAGCGGGGGTAGAGGGACTGCAAGTGTGGGGTTAGTAGATACAAACGATTACATCCAGAATGGATGGACAATAAGATCCTACTGTATAGCACAGGAACTATATTCAGCCATATTCAAAGTCCTGGGATAAACCATAATAGGAGATATTAAAAAGAATGTATATACACATGTACAACTGAGTCACTTTGCTATACACGAAAAATTAACATTGTAATTCAACTATACTTCAATAAAAAAAAAATCTGACAGCAGAATTCCATAGGTAAAACTAAAAGAAAAACCTATTTTTCAGGAATAAGAAAATGCTTGAACTGCTGCTGCTGCTGCTGCTGCTAAGTCGCTTCAGTCGTGTCCAACTCTGTGCGACCCCATAGACGGCAGCCCATCAGGCTCCTCCATCCCTGGGATTCTCCAGGCAAGAACACTGGAGTGGGTTGCCATTTCCTTCTCCAATGCATGAAAGTTTAAAGTGAAAAGGAAGTCACTCAGTCGTGTCTGACTTTAGCTATCCCATGGACTGCAGGCCACCAGGCTCCTCCGTCCAGGGGAGTTTCCAGGCAAGAGTACTGGAGTGGGGTGCCAGTGCCTTCTCCAATGCTTGAACTATGCTATCTTATTCTCTCTTGCTTGTATCTCTATACTCTTTCTCTGGTTCTTTCTGACTGGATTCAATTTTATGTTCAGTGTTGCCAGAAAGGTAGTTAGAATTCAAAGTAAATGCACAATATAAACCTATAACCTATAATTTAGTATTAACAAAAAACCCACATGCTAAAATGACACCTAGTCACTTACATTTGGGGCTATAAACATCAGTGATTCCTTCTGCATGTACTACAAAACAGAGATGCTTATTCAGACTCAATACAACCTCCGGCCCCCATATAGGAAACTAGCTAGCTACTCTCTTTTTTCCAAAAAGGGCAAACAGTGGAGTACCGACTATATGTTATCCAAATTCTATATTCCAAAACTTTAAAATTTCAAACTCTTACTAAAATATATCTTACTGCATTATTTTAGGTTATATTTCCTCAGAAGTACACCCTGAGACAAAAGGTTTTAGTGTAAGTACTTTATTTGGGAAGCTACCCTAGAAAACACCAGTAATGCATTTGGAGAAGTAAGGCAGGGAAAGGAAGGAAGCTAGTAAAGGGTGTAGTATGGATGACTATGGGCTTCCCAGGTGGCTCAGTGGTCAAGAATCCGCCTGCCAATGCAGGAGACATGGGTTTCATCCCTGGGTCAGGAAGGTCCCCTGGAGAAGAAAATGGCAACCCACTCTAGTACTCTTGCCTAGAGAATCCCATGGGCAGAGGAGCCTGCCATGCTACAGTCCATGATATCACAAAAGAGATGGATACCACTTGGTGACTAAACAACCACCACAACATGAATGGCTATGCAGCTGTGGGCAACAGGGACTCAATCCTACTGGGAATTTCTAGGAGACAGTAAAGAAAATTCTCAGAGTCACTTTGTGCTAGGTGTGAGCCAACTATAGTCCTTATCCCACAACTGCTGTCATTCAATGACTGCAGAAAAGAACCAATGTAAAGTCCAAAGTATAATAAATACCTGGGAGACTTATTGGTATGCAGTTATTCTTTTTAATACTAAAATCTGTTCTAGGGTCATATCATATATTTCCTTTGCATTCTATGTACCCTTCTGAAAGCACTGAAAAAGTTTTAAGTATATCTTAAAATGCAATAAATATGGAAATTTAATTTCATTAGATCCTCATTACCCTCAATTCTCTGAATGGAAAACTACATGCTACAGGGGAATTCACAAAGATCTCAGAAAACATCACATTCAAGAGTTCATATTCAAATTTTTAAAATTTAGTTGAAAATGGCTTCAATCAGGATCACTCCTTTACCACCCCACCCTATCGCTGAAATAAAGTGAATTTTACTAGGTGTCGAAAACAATACTCATGGGTTGAACAAGATGAACTGATTAAAATGTACTCTCTCTCACACTCTACTTACTGTGTGTGTAGAGGGGGGAGGTATGATATTCAGAATACAAGAGCAGTTAATTCAAAATATTCTACCCAAGAAAGTCTACATTTGAATCACAACCATCTCCCTAGGTGGGGGGAGATGGAGGGGAAGAGACCATGGTTGAATAACAATTGATAGCATCTATCACCAAATTAGGTGGTATGTGGTGGAAATATGAGTTTATTGAGGAATCTTTCTGCTTTCAGTACATATCCTGCATTCTCTCAACTTTCTCTGTTCATAGTTCATCCTTCCCCCTCTAGGAAAGTTTACTTACTGTCACCACCCGTGCCACCGTACAAATTCTATCAGTCCATCTAGATCTATTATGCCATTTTCCCTATGGAGCTTTGTTGCTTCTCCCACCTCAAGCCAGAGGTAATCTTTACAACCTCTAAATTTTGCCTTAGTACAATGTCCCTAGCATGCGACATGGTACAACAGTAAGAACTTAATTTTATGCAAAATGCTAACATCATTTCTTTTAAAAGGTTCTAATATGCTGGGCAGTACATTAAAAAGTAGAGACATCACTTTGCCAACTAAGGTGCGTATCGTCAAAGCTATGGTTTTCCCAGTAGTCGTATGGATGTGAGAGCTGGACCACCAAGAAGTATGGGCGACAAAAACTGATGCTTTCGAATTCTGGTGTTTGAGAGTCTCCTGGATTACAAGTAGATCAAACCAGTCAATACTAAAAGAAATCAACCCTGAATATTCATTGGAGGGACTGATGCTGAAGCTCCAACACTTTGGCCACCTGATGTGAAGAGCTGATCACTAGAAAAGACCCTGATGTTGGGAAAGACTGAAGGCAAAAGAAGTGGGCAGCAGAGGATGAGATGGTTAGATACCATCACCAACATGAATTTGAACAAATTCCGGGAGACAGTTGAGGACAAGGAAGCCTAGACAGCTACAGGCCATGGGGTCTCAAAGAGTTAGCGACTGAACAACAATAGCTCTTTGAGGTGGCAGAAATTTAAGGATCAAGAGACTAAGCAAATTGCTCAAAGACAGTGGCAGACACAGGAACTGAATCTAGGTCTGCCTCCAGAGCTGAGTCTTTTAACTACTGTATTTTTGTTATTTGTGTATTGACTAACCTCCATCCCATCAGACAAAAATGTAATCATCTCTGTATACCCTGTTATCACCTAGCATGTACAGTGCTCTCCACCTAGCAGATGTCCAAAGGTTTAGCAAACTGCACCCAGTTCGGTATCAAGTTCAGTTCCCTGGGTGACACAGAATTAGTATGAGGGATAGTCCCTATTAATCAGGAGCTTATAAATCTCAGCAAGAAGGCAAGTCTCATTTTTCCATAATAGAAGACAATGTAATTTGAACATTTATTGAGCACCTATTATGAGCCATAACAGAGTTACTGGCACTGGGAAGACAGAAGTGAACAAAATAGACAAAAATTTCTACCATCAATGAATTTATAATCTAAAGACAAATGACTATGAAGTTACATGAATAATGTATTCCAAGCTGTAACCATTTAAGAGTTAATTAAGGATTATATAATAAAGACTAGGAAAAGAGAACTTGGGTACTGTATCTTAAGGATGGTTAGGAAAGGAGAAGGAAAAACAAGCCACCTCAGCCAGTGGTTCTAATCCACACACTTTTGGAAATAGTGACCTGGGGCTGTGAATGGCTACGTGCCCTGATAAAAATGTATTCCCTCCCAATTTATACTCTCATCAAAAATGCCAATAGCAGCCCCACTGAGAAACATGGGTCTAGGCAGAAGGATGACCTGAGCAAAGGCACTGATAGGAGAATGAGTTAAATGTGATGAAGTCATTTTCCAATCTACTGTGAGAAGTTAGGAGAGTTCAGTTCAGTTCAGTCAGTCGTGTCTGAGTCTTTGTGACCCCATGAATCGCACCACACCAGACCTCCCTGTCCATCACCAACTCCCGGAGTTCACTCAGACTCATGTCCATTGAGTCGGTGATGCCATCCAGCCATCTCATCCTCTGTCGTCCCCTCGTCCTCCTGCTCCCAATCCCTCCCAGCATCAGAGTCTTTTCCAATGAGTCAACTCTTCGCATGAGGTGGCCAAAGTACTGGAGTTTCAGCTTTAGCATTATTCCTTCCAAAGAAATCCCAGGGCTGATCTCCTTCAGAATGGACTGGTTGGACCTCCTTGCAGTCCAAGGGACTCTCAAGAGTCTTCTCCAACACCACAGTTCAAAAGCATCAATTCTTCAGTGCTCAGTTTTCTTCACAGTCCAACTCTCACATCCATACATGACTACTGGAAAAACCATAGCCTTGACTAGACGGACCTTTGTTGGCGAAGTAATGTCTCTGCTTTTGAATATGCTATCTAGGTTGGTCATAACTTTCCTTCCAAGAAGCAAGCGTCTTTTAATTTCATGGCTGCAGTCACCATCTGCAATGATTTTGGAGCCCCTCAAAATAAAGTTTGACACTATTTCCACTATTTCCCCATCTATTTCTCATGAAGTGATGAGGAGTAGCTTTCTGAGAAATGTATCATTTATAAAACAAACTCCTGCTTCAGTCCAAATCCTTAGAGGTTATTAGAACATCTCTATCAGGTATTAGCAAACTGGCACATGGGCTAATCCAGCCAGCCATCGATTTTTGTAAATAAAGTAGTACTGAAACATAGCTACACCCACTCATTTATTTACTTGCTGTCTATAGCTGCTTCTAGATCCAACAGTAGAGCCGAACAGTTACAACATGGAGACTATCTGGCTTATGAAATCTAAAACAGTTACTCTGCTGCCCTTTACAAAAGAAGTTTATCAACTTCTGACCTAGACTGTATTACAGTCTCATCACAATCCCAAATTAAGAAATTATAACAGTAAGATTACAATTCATTTATATTGAAGGCTTTTATACTATGTCTAAAGTTATTCTCAAGGATATATGATTCATTAAGTCAGCAGCTGGCAACCTCATATTAGACTCTCTTACTGCCAAATTTTCTTAAATCTGTCTATGAAATCCAATAGAAGCCACTGTCATCAATCCTGTTTTTCCTGGCTACTTCCACTGAGAAAAAGTTGGTGACATAAGAGCTCCTGCTAGTGAGATTTCTACCTTGGGGTTTCTGAGAAAGCTTTTGCTTTCTTTGCACAAGGAACAGAAGGTTTTTGCTTTCTTCTCCTTCCACCTCCTGTTAATATGTCATGGTCACCAGAGTGAGGAAGGTATGAACAGTCAATCAAACTGGGTACTCTCCACCTGTTGAATGTACTACAAATGCCTGAAACTCTATGAATCTTACATTGTATGGGAGACTCTGAAGCCACAATGATAACAATCTCACCAGTTAATCAAGCCAAAAAGTAATCCTACTTTTCCTCTTACCTCCTCCCCACCAATAAGCCAAATTCATCCTTTTCACAAAGTTCATTTTACAGTCTCAAAGCTTTTGAATCTATCCCCTTCTCCATTTTTACTGCCTTTCTCTAGGTAATTTAGGACTTTGTCTACTTGGCCGGTTTCAACAGTTTCCTAACTCAGCTCCCAAACATTAGCCTCCCCTTCCATACCCCCGCCCCTATCCTTTTCAACATACTTTCCACATCACCGCCAAAGAGCTTGCAAAAACTCAAACATTTTTAACTCTTATTTTAAACTCTTTTGAAGATTCCCTACAACCTACCCTGACTATAAAGGTCTAGATTTTATGACTCTTGCTCAACTTTCCCAATCCCAGAGCCACCACTTCAACTAGGACAAATGACATGCAGACCTATGAATAAAATATGCTCTTACACATTTCCATGATTTTAAAACACATTTGCTTCCTTTGCTAAAAAAGCCAATACTATCATTCCTTCAACTTTTCTCAATTTGGCAAATTCCTATCCATCACACTCATCACTCATCTCTTCTCTCCACAAGTATCATCATCATCTGACACATTCCCAAGTGCAAACAGAGTTAAGCTTTTTGAAACAAGTTTCCAAATGAATACTCATGTCTATTACAGATAGGCCCTTCATCTCCTCCATTAGACATGAGCTTGTAAAAAGGTAGAGACAGAACTCAAGACATCTTTTGATCCCTATGGTAAAGTAACAAGCATATAGAAGTTATTGGGGAAAGGTGTACTGCTGAATAAATCAGTATCTTACAGGCTTAAATAACCTGTTACACATTTTCATGAAAGAATTTAATACTGTGCCCAATCAATTTATATGGAATCGTTTCCTTAATATAGTCCAAACTAGCTCTTGGACACCACAGTTCCTGTTTACAATAATATATAGCAAAAGAGGTTGTTAAAGCTCATTACATCAATCAGGTCCAAAGTTATAGCAACAGAGCAGAAGTTCTGCTTCCATGAAACTAATACAACATTGTAAATCAACTATACTCCCTCCAAAAAAAAAAAAAAAAAAAAAAAAAAAACTCTGCTTCCAAAATCTAGGCATAGTATTGTATAGTGATCATGAAATCAGGCTAGAGCAGCCATCACTCTAGCCACATGTCACATCACTCTAGCCGCTTACAAGTTAACTGAGTCATAATTTCATGGGGTTATTTTGAGGAATTAAGATCATATATGTAAAATACTTAACAACCTGACACGGGATATTTGTGAGAAGTAAAGGAGGCAATATATCTATCACCAACAACAAAACATACCTAGTACATGGTAATTGCTCAATAGATAGAATATGATACATAAAATTCTCAGGAAGTCTCACATGCTGTAAAAAAAAAAAAATTACACATAAGAAGATTCAAAAGCAAAAGAGAGCTGTGGACAAGACTACTCAAATCCCATGCAACATAAGCAGAGGATTTCAGGAGTAGTAAACAGAACCTGCAGACAGCCTGAATCACTCAAGCAAGAAGCTAGCATGGTGATAGGCTGTCATGGTCGATATTAAAAATGAACAATGAAGTTGCAATGCTGGCAATCATTTAATTAGAGCAGAGCTGGCAGGTGCTGAAATGATGAAAATAGCTATGGATGTGCCTTTCTGAGGAAGAGCCCTTGTGTTTAATTTTCTTAAAATCTAGACTGCAGAACTCCTGCTACTAGTGCAGCAATCAAGCTGAGAGTTTTTCCCTTTCCTACTTAAGTTCATACTTACACTCCCCATTATCCAGGGAAAAATTTTAAGTGAAACAAGGTTTTCACAGCATACAGACATAATTCCCTTACTTACCAATGATAGAAATTAATTTCTATTATTAATATAGTCTATTTTGCAACAACATTGTTTGCAGTCCTATTATCATGATCAGACAAAGTAAGACATTACTCAGCCTCTCTTGCAGCTGAAAGTTTTCAAATTACTACATTTTCATAAGTGAGATGTGTATGAAGGGATGTGTAAAGTCTCATGATTCCCTTCAAAGAAAGGGCTGTTGCACTCTGCTTTCTCTTCCTCTGACCAGGTCCTTGGAATGTAGAACCAGCTCCTAGGCATTAGATAAAGACAACTTAAGAAAGAAAAAATATAGACCAATTTCAATTATGAACAAAGATGCAAAGATGTTACATATTAGCAATCCCAATCCACATATAACTAACAACAATAAAAACTTACTGCTAATTTGAATTTACTTCAGAAATGCGAGACTGATTTAAGGAGAAAAAACATAAAATTATCTTAAAGGATACAGGAAAAGTATTTTCATACAAAAGAAAAATGCTGACTTTAAACCAAAAATTTTTGAAGTTAGTTGTCATTAGAGTAAGGATGTTCATTTCCATTCTTAGATTGTTATTTACTAAAAAGAAGAAAAAAGAACTTAAAGTAATCATACTCCGAACATTTAAAGTAATGTAAATTACACCTCAAAAGAGCTGGAAAGAAAAATCAGCTATTTTTGTGGAGTTAATTAGTTTATATGGAAAAACAAGCAACAAGAAAAGGACAGTCAGAGAAACCCTAAAAACAACAACGGGGAAAGGATGTTGTAGCAGTACCATACTGTGTGATGTGAAGTCACTCAGTCATGTCTGACTCTTTGTGACCCTGTGGACTGTAGCCTGCTCAGGCTTCTCTGTCCATGGGATTCTCCAGGCAAGAATACTGGAGTGGGTTGCCATTTCCTTCTCCAGGGGATCTTCCCAACCCGAGATCAAACCTGGGTCTCCTACATTGCAGGCAGACGCTTTATCCTCTGAGCCACCAGGGAAGCCCAATACTGTACTATATATGTAGTATAAACGGGCTTCCCTGGTGGCTCAGACAGTAAAGAATCCGCCTGCAATGTGGGAAACCTGGATTCAATTCCTGGGTTGGGAAGATCCCGTGGAGGAGGACATGGCAACTTACTCCAGTATTCTTGCCTGGAGAATCCCCACAGACAGGGGAGCCTGGTGGGCTACAGTCCACTGGGTTGCAAAAAGTCGGACGCAACTGAGCAACTAAGCACAGTATAAATATATTGTAAAACCTCTATAAGTAAAATAGTATAGTATTAATTCATGCATAGACTAATGAAATAGACCAGAGAAACTATAAATAGACAAATCTGCACATGAAAATTTACCATACAACTAAGGCAACATCTCAAATTAGTAGGGAAAATATGAATTTTTTAAACAATATATTGTATTGAGATAATTAAACACAGGAAAAGAATAAACTCAGATGTTCCTCACACTACAAATTAGGGATAAATCCCAAATGGATCAAGACTTAAATTAAAAACCTAAAACCATTCAAGTACTAAAAGAAAATGTAGGTGATCTGTATAACTCTGGAAGTAAGAAAAAACTATCTATGATTCAAGATGCGGATGCAATTTAGGAAATACTGAAAAATTTGACTAGATAGAAGTAACTTCTGCATGGGCAAAAACAAATACAAAAGCAAATTAAAACAAGAGGAAAACTGCAACTTTTATCTCAGATAAAGGATAAATATGCATCATACATAAAATTAGCTATATAAAACAGAGAAAGAAAACAACAGTCCAACTGAAAAACTGGAAAGAGAGATGAACAAATATTTTAAAGAAAATACGAATAGTCTTTAAACTTCAATTAAAAATTCAATTAAGAAAATGCAAGTTAAAACGACTAGAGACATGATTTCTCATTCATCAGATTTCACAGAAAGTCTGACATAGATTTTGTTAGTTAAGACCAAGGAAAAACAAGAGACCTGAAATGAGTGGCTCATTCAGTGTGTACCACTCACTAAGTTCACAGCAATCCCACTTATACCAAAGAACCACTAACAAAAATACAAAAAGAAACTTGGACTATTTATTGCAGTACTATCTGTACCAAAGAAACTGACTGAACAAACAATGGAAGAAATCCCCATGACATGAGATTAGGCAAAGGTTTCTTAGCTACAAAACCAAAAATACAAGCAATGAAAGAAAGAGTTGAAAAATTGGATATCATCACAATTAAAAATTTTTGCACTTCAAACTATACTGTTGAGACAGTGAAAAAATAAGCCACAGATTTTGAGAAAATATTTGCAAATTATATCCAATAAAGGCTTATATCCAGAATGTACAAAGAACTCTTACAACACACTAATTTAAAAAAATGTAAAAATCAGCAAAGGGTTTAAATAGGCATTTCATCAAACAATATATACAAACAGCTAATGTGGTCGTTAAACAATGCTCAACATCAGTCATTAGGAAAATGCAAATAAAAACTATAAGAAGATACTATTCCACATCCACTACAAGGGCTACACTCAAAAGCTGGACAATTTCTAGTGTTGATGAGGATATGGAGAAACCAAAAGCCTCAAACATTGTCAGTGAGAATGTTAAATGTTACAGCTACTCTAGAAAACAATTCTGGCAGTTTCGCAAAATGTTAAACATAGATTTATTTATAACCTGGCAATTCTATTCCTGATTATTTACCAAAGAGAACTGAAACTGTATGTCCACACAAAAATTCGTATACAGATATTCACAGGGGCAGTATTCACATAGTCAAAAAATGGAGACAACTAAAATGCTCATCAACTGATGAATCAAAAATATGTGGTATAGTCACACAATGGAGTATTAATAGATAATAAAAAGGAATGAAGTATTAATACATGCTACACAAGGATCAATCTTAAAAATATATGCTTAGTAAAAGAAGTCAGTTACAAAAGACTGCATATTATGATTCCATTCATATGAAAATACCCAGAAAATACAAATACATACAAAGAGAAAGTAGATTAGTGTTTGCCAGGGATTGGGCATGAGGTTTTGTTATGGTGAGATGGACAAGTCCTAAAATAACTTTGGTTATGGCTGTACAACTCTGGAAACTTACTAAAAGTCACTGAATCGCAAAATTAAAGCAGGTGAATTTTTCAGTATTTAATTATACTTTAATAAGCTTTAAAAAGACTAGAAAAGATATCGTCAATACATTTTTAAAAATTATCAAAATATACTGTTAAAACCTCTACACATCAAAAACAAAGATAAATTAGGCAACATTAAAAAAAAAAATCCACGTTAAAAATCTGAAATGGCAATTCACATGAAGAAACCCCACTGATCAGTAAGCTTATACTTAAAAGTAAATATGATATGAAAGATTAATCTGTCCAGGCACTGCTTAAACTAAGAAAATAGATTATTTCATTGCTGTGTGCAGTTCTTCATTAAGGTATCAGGGGTCCGGGACAGGGGACACATGTACACCCGTGGCTGATTCATGTTAATGTATGGCAAAACCCACCACAATAGTGTAAAGTAATTAGCCTCCAATTAAAACAAATAAAGTTTTTTTTTAATGGTTAGCTTCAGTTGTTCTCAGAGCTCCAATTACAGACAGACTATAGCAATAAAGATTTTCATTTTGCCTTCCCTTTTCAACCTAATACACCCATCTTCAAACTTCTTTTCTACCTAAGTAACAACTTAAGAAAACCGAAGAATCGTTTGTTGCTATTTGGTTTTGCTGGCTTTAACTTCCACACTTTGGATCATCTTTGGCCGATAAATTATTCAGAATAAACTAATTCTTTCAATACAAGGTAATCAAAATCACTGCAGATGGTGACTGCAGCCATGAAATTAAAAGACACTTGCCCCTTGGAAGAAAAGCTATGACTAACCTAGACAGCATATTAGAAAGCAGAGACAGTATTTGCTGTCAAAGGTCTGTCTAGTCAAGGCTATGGTTTTTCCAGTAGTCATGTATGGATGTGAGAGTTGGACTATAAAGAAAGCTGAGCACCGGAGAATGGATGAACTGTGGTGTTGGAGAAGACTCTTGAGAGTCCCTTGGACTGCAAGGAGATCCAACCAGTCCATCCTAAAGGAAATTAGTTCTGAATAGTTACTGGAAGGACTCATGCTGAAGCTGAAGCTCCAATACTTTGACTCCTTGGAAAAGACCCTGATGCTGGGAAAGATTGAAAGTGGGAAGAAAAGGGGACGACAGAGGATGAGATGGTTGGATGGCATCACTGACTCGATGGACATGAGTCTGAGCAAGCTCCAGGAGTTGGTGAAGGACAGGGAAGCCTGGCGTGCTGTAGTCCATGGGGTCGCAGAGTTGGACACAACTGAGCAACTGAACTGAATCATATAAGACAGAGCAAATCAAAAACACTCATTTTTTTTTCCAATTCCTTTTCCCTAGAATACTTTCAATTAACAAAACAAAAAAGCAAGAGCACAATTTGTTTTGAGTATAACCAGCAGTGATCTGCCAGAGAAGAGAAGGGGAGCGAAGAGAAGGGTAGGGGCATGCAAATGTGCACTAACCTTCCAGTAGTCAGATTGTAAACTGTAGTACCTCTGGTATGCAGATAATGCTGAAAGAGAGAAAATAAGCATGAGTCACAATTCTGTCCCATTTCAAAATCAATTAATACAAGTTTCAAGAAACATTAAAACAAAACTACCACCATAGCCACCTCCGAGCAGACATTGATATTTAAAATCAAACAATTTAGAACTGGGGGCATCCCTACTCATGGTCAGACAAGGTAACAAATGTCAAATATATAGGAGTTCAAGAAGTAAAACCATGGTCACGTTTCTTGAACAGAATCCAGGCAACCTCTTGAATCAACCCGACCTTCCTCAGAGACCAAATCTGATAAATGGATTAATATTCTAGAATGTGATGAGTTATTTGTTCGAACAAGTGATCTCACTCACTTCCAAAAGTGACTTAAAGAGCTCAACCACCTCAAATAGCAAAGGAACTACAGTTGACTACTGAACAACACAGAGGATAAGGGGCACTGACCTCTGCACAGCAGAAAAGCTTCGTATTAACTTATAGTCGACCCTCTATTTGCAGCTCTGCATCCTTCGATTTAACCAACCACAGATCATGTAGTACTTGTAGTATTTCCTACTGAAAAATTTTCATGTGTAAGTGGACCTGTGAAGTTCAAACCCCTGTGTTCAAGGGTCGACTGTATTCCTTTCCTGCTGTTTCCTTTCGTATTATCAACAAAAACCCCAGCCCACAATTACCTTACTCTAAACTCCAACTCAATTCCAAAATCGGGCATCTCATACCCCTAAATCCATCTCATACCCCTAAATCTATCTGAAGGTGTAACAGGCTCTGGAAACAATTACAGTACAGTTGTCCTTTGGTAGCTGCAGTGAATTAGTCCCAGGATCACCAAAGATACAAAATACACTGTGATCAAATCCCACAGTCGGCCTTGCCTGTGCAGACTCCACATCCACAAGGCATAAACACAGCAGTACATATATGTACTGAAAAAAAAAACTTATGTAAGTGGACTTGCACAGCTCAAAACCATGCTGTTGAATGGTCAACTGCAGCTCTTATCAATCCAAAAACTCAGTGTGAAGTGAAAGTTGCTCAGTCGTGTCTGACTCTTTGTGACCCCATGCTATACAGTCCATGGAATTCTCCAGGCTAGAATACTGGAGTGGGTAGCCCTTCCCTTCTCCAGGGGACTTTCTCAACCCCAGGAATCAAACCCAGGTCTCCCGCATTGCAGGCAGATTTTTTTTACCAGCTGAGCCACCAGGGAAGACCAGTGAGGAGAGGTAAGTTATACATGCACATTAGAATTGAGAGAGACTTTTTTATAAAAAACTCATGAGCAGTAAGTCATAGGGATATAATGTACAGCAAGATGACTATGGTTAATAATACTATATTGCATGTTTGTAGCTACTCAGAGTGAATCTTAAAAGCTTTCATCACAAGGGGAGAAAATTGTCACTGTATATGGTGACAAATGTTAACAAGACTTCCTACGATCATTCCACAGTATATGCAAATATCAAATCATCATGTTATACACCTGAAACTCAGTTATATATTAATTATACC
>SJXQ01002586.1:47563-71060 GCA_006408695.1 Aepyceros melampus | reverse complement strand
ACTCCCTGCCTTTTCTTGTTGTTGCATTTTTTTTTAATTGGAGGATAACTGCTTTACAATAGTTTCTGCTATGGAACAATATGAACCAGCTGTAAGTATACATGTATCACTCCCTACCGTCTTAGGCCTCCCTCCTACCCACCGCCCACATCCCTCTTAGGTCAACACAAAGTAAATAAGATTTCCAACAAGTGTAATAAAATTCTATACTGATAAAAATGAGTTGGGTAGAACTCATTAATATTATCTAAAATCTCAGGTATAATGTTTTCATACTGTTTTATCAATAAGCTGCCAAAATGATACCATATAGAGAACTTTCTGAGTATGTACCAATTAGAGAAGCATCACCCCAAATCATCACATATTTGAACAAATAACTTATTTGAATAATGTTCATCTTTTTTGCACAAAGATGATGCCAACCAACCACTGAAAATACATTTAGATTGTAATTTTTCCAGCTTTGAGGAAGAGTTGATTTGAAGCCATCTTCTGTTTTCTAGTTCTTCATATAGGAGTGTAGGTAGCTCATAAAGATCAATGATTAACTGCTTTCTAAAAAGAAAAGCAAACCAACTTATCAGGCTAGACAGAGGAGTCAAACAAGGTTTGACTGATTTTATAGAGGACAATCATGGAAAAGGTGTTTTCTCTACTAGATGTGAACAAGGAAGCATGTGTCACCAACTGCCACCACAAGGGAAACTGGTCTTAAGATGAAGCCCATGGAGGATAGCAGTGAGATGGAAAGTACCTGGATGTGTCTAGACTTTGACCTATGTCCAGTGCACAACTTGCCTATGAACTTTCAACTTCACATGTGAGGGAATAAATCTCCCTACTGTTTAAGCTAGAATCAAGTCTTCAACATTTTGGCCTAAAAACATTCTAACCAGGAGAAGTCAAGGTCCCTGACAATTTTGTGCAGTCACCATACCAAACCTGGACTGCCCTTTTAATAGGAATTTCAACAAAGTTGGAGGATATGTTTCCAATAATCTGAGTAATAATATATATTAATGATTTCATAAAATACCCATTTTTTAGAATTTGAAGAGCCCTTACAAAAACAGTACGATGTCCTCCAAAGTAACTAAAAGTGAAGTATAAGAAGCCCCTGTGATTACCAATTGGGAGACGATGATCTGAAAAATAAATACAAGCCCTCAAGTTCAAAGTAACAAACGTAAATGCTCCAAACTGCAAGTACAGATTTATAAGTAAGACACTTCTTCAATGAACATTTGTGTGTGTGTGGTGTGGTGTGTATAAGCACTACGTTCAGTCACTCAGTCATGTCCGACTCTATGTGACCCCATAGACTGTAGCCCTCCAGGCCACTCTGTCCACGCAATTTTCCAGGCAAGAGTACTGAAGTGAGTTGTCATTTCCTACTCCAGAGGATCTTGGCAGGTGGGTTCTTTACCACTAGTGCTACCTGGGAAGCCCCCTCAACAATTATACATTGCTCCAGTAGGCCTAGGATTCTATTTTAAGAAAAGACTTTAACATATTAAACACATTTCCTAATCCAAACAAATCATTAAAACTTTACAAGTACCCATCACCAGAGTCACTCTAGTGAAATTCTTTTAACCAAAGCACAATCCTTATTTCTAATCTTTAAGTCAACTATCTATCATGAAAATAAATTCCTACTACACTATAACTAGATTTTCCTGAACTCCTTAATAGAAAATGAGGGAAATTATTTATTTGAACATCCTTATATTGCAAGGAGATCCAACCAGTCCATTCTAAGGGAGATCAGCCCTGGGATTTCTTTGGAAGGAATGATGCTAAAGCTGAAACTCCAGTACTTTGGCCACCTTATGCGAAGAGTTGACTCATTGGAAAAGACTCTGATGCTGGGAGGGATTGGGGGCAGGAGGAGAAGGGGATGNAAGGAGATCCAATCACTCCATCCTAAAGGAGATCAGTCCTGGGTGTTCATTGGAAGGACTGATGTTGAAGCTAAAACTCCAATACTTTGGCCACCTGATGTGAAGAGCTGACTCACTGGAAAGGACTCTGATGCTGCAGTGATTGGGAGTAGGAGGAGAAGGGGACAGAGGATGAGATGGCTGGATGGCATCACTGACTCGATGGACGTGAGTCTGAGTGAACTCCGGGAGTTGGTGATGGACAGGGAGGCCTGGCGTGCTGCGATTCATGGGGTCACAAAGAGTCAGACACGACTGAGCGACTACTGAACTGATATTGCTTAAAAACCAGTTTCAGGATTGTAGCCTGTCTAACAGCCTTTCCTTCCCTAAACCACCTAATCTTCACTTTGTGATTCTAAGTTATTTATATTGGCTTAAGATGTCCTCGTTCATACCACTAGGAAATCTTCTTAACAGTACTTTAGGCAAGACTGCCATTTTCTTCTGCCACTTAACCAAGAATGGTGTCCTCAAACATTAATTTCAACTCTCTACCAACCGATTTCCAAAGCTCAGATCTTTTTAATCCTTGAAATCAAGTTCATTTATAGACTTAAAATTACTTTTTAAAGATAATTTTGAATTTTATTTTTAAATAAGTCAATATTTAGTCTCTGTAGATTATTTAAAAGAGGAAAAATATAATGAACTTAAATTATTATAGAAAACTGGCAAGATTTAACAAAGGAACTGGGTCTTTAAAAAGTAAATGCAAAGGAAAACAAAAAGAAAAAAATAAACTCAAATGAGAAGTTAAATTTAACTTTTATAACAACTTAATGGTTCTGTAATCTTTCTCACTCTCTTTTATTTTGTCCTTTACTTCATAAAAACAGGAGGAAGAGTGGAATCAAATAAGGAAATTGTCAAGGATAAAAGAATCACCTACACAGGTGGGAGAAGTGCTACATACACTCACCTGTCCTCTAACTTCACAATTGTGCTATACCATTTTTATGTATGAAAATGATGAAATTAAACAGTAATACTCTGTAGTGTTAAGAAAAATACTCAACAGTGGCAAGAATTCAAGAAAATAAGCAGTTTTATTATTCTACTGGTACTGTAGGTATAAATTAGCAAAAATTTTTGTAGCATAATTTAGCACTATCCATCAAAACTGTGTGTGTGTGTGTGTGTGTGTGTGTGGTATACATGCTTTCACTCAGTAAAATTTACCACTTCAAGCTATCCTTCTAAGAATATAAACACAGATCTGTGCAAAAAGTTAGTTACAAGGACAGACAACACAATGAGTACATAGTCCACGTGTTCAATAGGGAACTGTTCTATCTATATGATAGAAGACTATGCAAGGAACTGAAATGTAAATTACAAAGCATGTTTTTAAGACAGAGATTAACCTGATACAGTATGCTAAAGTTGCAGCATTTAGTTCAACTTTAAATATTGAAAGCTTACTGTTAATAGGAAAGCCTCTAAAGATTTACATCAAAAATGATTTTTAGGACTTCCCTGGTGGTCCAGTGGTTGGGAGTCCAGCTGCCAGGACAGGAGTTTTATCCCTGGTCCAGGAGGATTCCACATGCTGCAGAGCAACTAAGCCTGCACCTCACAACTATTGTGCCTATGCTCTGCAACAAGAGAAGCCACCACAATGAGAAGCCTGTGTACTGCAACCTCAGAGAAAGTCTGTGTGCAGCAACGACAAACCAGTGCAGCCCAAAAAAATAAATAAAATTTTAATTTTCTTTTTTAAAAAGATTTGCCTTGGCAGTTCTCTTGCGACCCAATGCTGAGGACTCCATGCTTCCATTGCAGGGGGCACAGGTTCAACTGCTGGTTCCAGAACTAAGACCCCACATGCAACATGGTGTGGCAAAAAAAAAAAAAAGTGCCTATAGTAGCGTGGCCAAAAAAAAAAAAAAAAGATTTGCCTCTAAATGATAAAATATAAATGAGCCATTCAGGCATTCCTACAATATTTCTTAACTATTCTTAGGTGGCTTGCACCAATAGATGCAGTGAAATACATGTAACAAAATACATGGTTCCTGCTCTCAAGCTGTTTACTTTTTATGGTTATATGTATTCTAACGCTTTTCTGTAAACAATGAACATATTATTTGTGTAAATGTTAAAAAAAAAAAAGTGTACTTATGTTAAAACTTAGAAGATGGTCAAGATTATCAAACGAGGGTCACCAGAAAGCCAACAGGATATGGTAGGAAAAAAAGCCATTTTAGGTAAACTTGGGTTCTAATCCTGACCTCACTGCTTCCTATAAGACTGACATCAAGAAATCTAATTCAAGCTATCTCCTTACAGTTCACAGGCAGCCCTAAAGTTTGTCAGTAAAAGAGAAAGATGTAACAAAGAACAAAAAGAGAAGTCCAAAGCCGTATTGTAACTCATTTGGAATTAAAAGAAAGATCTAGAGAAATAGAGCTGGAGAGTAAAGAGGGTCAAGATAAAAATGTAGTAGGTAACAGAGATTTTCTCATGCTTGGAAACATTATGGCTTTGAGTTAAGATCGTCAAAACAAGAGAAAGAGGGTGTACCTGATGACAAAATTCACACAGTACAGGAATGAAAAGAAACAACAACGTAGGTTAAGAGTGACAGCTTTGCCTGAAAAAATAAGAGTCTTCTTCAGAGTAAGATGCAAAAGAAACGCAAGAAGATCTAAAATTCAATCTATACTCATATTAGACTATGCACTAATTGCAGGCAGAACTCACCGTTTCTCTTTTCATCCCTAAGCTAACGTGTAACACTATAGACAGCAGGTTAGCTGCTCATGGGTGAGTCTATGGGTATGGAAGCGAAGGGAAAGGAAAGAAGTACAAACCTCTCAGTTGAACTGACTGTCATCTTTAGGCCTAAATAAGCTGTGATTGCCTGAGATTATTATTATTAAGTCAACAGATCTTTGATTTATTTATTATATCTGAGGCTGAACTAAAAAGCTGTA
Organism: Aepyceros melampus; assembly: GCA_006408695.1. NCBI lineage: Eukaryota > Metazoa > Chordata > Mammalia > Artiodactyla > Bovidae > Aepyceros > Aepyceros melampus. The sequence continues at coordinate 66,175 of SJXQ01002586.1, read as the reverse complement.
TTTATACCCTAGGATAAAAGAGACCTTAGAAAGTTTATACCATTTCACTGTTTATAAGTGACTGATGCACCGAGCTCTCTAGCACCTTTCTGCCTTCTCAAATCTATGACTGCCTTAAACACATCTTCTCCTATATGTAGCATTAATACACATTAACATTTGAAAAACCATTTGGATAGCATCACACAACAGACCTTTGTCCCTAAGATTAGAAACAAGCAAACAGGAAGCTGGAAAAGCAAAGAAACAAATCTGCATCCTTTTACTCCCTTATCAGCATCTTTACTGAGGTTTTCAAGTCAAATTAATACATCTAGTGAAATCTCAGATTTACTACTACTTCATTATTAAAGTAATATACTCTTCAAGATCTTTAATATCGCACATTTGTTTTACTACAAGAATCATCAAGTAGCTGTCTGATTTGTAGTCCTTCTATCTAGTCCTGTCTAGTCCTGTCTAGTTCTTGAAATTACTACAGCCTTTGCTTGTTTTCTAGATATGGTGTTCTGATAACCTGGCTTATGGTTACTAATTTTCTTCCTTAGGTTATTTCTCAATTGTATTTTCTAATTCTAAGCCATAAACGTGTGTGTGTGTGTGAAGTCGCTTCAGTCATGTCCAACTCTTTGCAACCCCATGGACTGCAGCCTGCCAGGCTCCTTGTCCATAGGATTCTCCAGGCAAGAATACTGGAGTTGGGTTACCATGTACTCCTCCAGAGGATCTTCCTGAGTCAGGAATCAAACTTACGTCTCTCATGTCTCCTGCATTGGCAGGCGGGTTCTTTACCACTAGCACCACCTGGGAAGCCACAAATAGACTGAACAAAATCAATGATTCTCAAATGGTGTATATATATACACAACCACACTAGGATGGAGTGTTGTCATTCCACCCAAGAAACACAGATGGGGGGAAAAGAAGCTTGCCAACTCTAACTTACCACATAAGCAATTCCTGGCATGTAACTTGCCCTAGCTATTTATAATTGGGCTTCCCAGGTGGAGCTAGTGGTCAAGAATCACCTGCCAATGCAGGAGACATAAGAGACACAGGTTCAATCCGTGGGTCAGGAAGATTTTCAGGAAGCTATTTATAATTACTGAGGAACAAAAACAACCAAAACCTATTTTGCTCAAAAGTTATAGACACTGCAACAAACGACCAATCAGTTGAGGGAAGGAAGAAAGGGAGAAAAATCTATCCTCGGGTGCAATTTCAGGGAAACTTTCAGCTCACACAAACCATGAAGAAATTATCTGTAAAAAGTTTCAAGTTTTTACACCAGTATCAGGAATGCCTCCTTCAATAAATATTTTTACTTCTGGAATTTTTACTATGTATACACCAAGTCTCTTAAAATATAATTTCTATGTTTTCATGTTGCTGTGTATTCTGAGGTACTTTACTACTTGATTTTTTAAGCAATCAACAATGACTATTTTCTCTTATAATTTCCCATACATACTCACAAATATTTACATATAATTTCTATTAATTAAACTGCTCCTATAATCCATCACATGTATTCACAAGAATATATACTCCTGTCCTTCAGCCCTGGTCTCTCAGGGGTTCTTCAACCCAAAGAAGAGAAATCACAGTACCATCTACATGGCTTAAGTCTATCTGACAGCCCCATGAACTGTTCAGTTCAGCTGAGGGTGATGGTTTAGCTATGGGTGTAGGAGTGGAAAGGAGGTATGGTAGACACTTAAAAACCATTCGAATCCCATTTCAAGGAAGACCTGTTGGCAGTCATGCCTACAAAAGAGAGCTTCTAGCAGTGACTGCTCTAAGCTGCAGAGAGCAACCCTGCCTGAATCACACTCCTTTCCACGTCCAATATAGAATGGATGGAGTATAAAGGCATGAAGGGACTTCCCTGGTGGTCCAGTGGTTAAGAATCTGCCTTCCAATGCAAGGAATGCAGGTTCAATCCCTGGTTGGGAAATGAAGATCCCACGTGCCTTGAGGCAACTAAGTCCATGAGCCACACCAAAAGATCCTACATGCTGCAACTAAACTAAGATCCCCAGTGCAGCCTAGATAGACAGACCAACCGACAAGACAAGACAGATGAAAAAGGCCTGGTCATCATGACCCAACTTGTGATAGCTTTCTGAAAGACCATTCTAGCTCGAGCTCTCCATGGAGTTGACCAAGGCTGTCACAGCTTAACTTCTCCCTCTGTCCAATTCTGGTTCCATTTCCCACCTTCCACTTAAGTGTTGATCCTAAAGGTACTCCTTTCTAAACATCTTGTAAGCTAAACTCACTTCAGAGGAATCCAACCAAATGAGGCTAAGTGCAGTGAGCCTCCATCCTCCATTTTCCCACAATTCTCTAACCTATTACTTTCTTGGGGATAAATTCCTAGAAACCAAATGACCAAATCAAGTGACAAAAATTGTTTAATTCTTCATAAATACTACCAACCACAAGAGTTTAAAAAAAGGGCCTGTTTTCCATCTACTCCAAATTCCTCTGAAATGACAGAAAAGATAATTTTTAATGAATAAATTCATAACAGAAATAACTTAAGTATACTATATACAGATCAGAAATTTTTAGAAATTCATCCTATCCTATCTTAATAAGGAAGCAGATGAGATCAGAATAAGAAATAAGGGCAGAAAAACCACAGTACAAAATATTCACAAAACAGGTTCTACCATTTTCTACTCCAAAAGTAGAAGCAGTTTTTCATAAGGAACCCCAAACTCAGAAAACTTCACATACGAGAGGACTCAGAGCAATATATAAAGAACTGTCCCTCAGAATAAACAGGGCTAGTAAATCTTCTACATAAATACATCTGAGCGGTTTACTCACATGTTCACTGAGTGGTTTATGTTTATTTCCCAAGAAGTTATGGTTTATAATCTGTTCTCTAAAAATAAACATTTAGCTGGAGCTGGGGAGGTTCTCATCTTGCAATGCTTTCAATGAAAAAAGGAGGAAGTAGCCTTAAGGTAACAAATGACTCCATAAATTTGCAGTGATGGTGACGGTGTGTCTAACTGGTTACTAGAGACTGGCTCTAGTCGGGGACTTATAGCAAGACAGTGAAGAGAATGGATACAAAGAATTCAGTAATTAAGTATTTTTAAAGGATTTTTTAAGTGGGAATGTGGTCAATAAAGCCTCAAGGATGAATTCAAACACCTCACATCTTATTTCCTAAGAAGCCATCAGCTTGAAATCTGAAATACAAATGTATGCCTCTGCATCCATTCTCTCCTTCCTCTTCTTCCTATTACAATCAACCTACTGCCTACCTATTAATGGCCAGTTCATCTACACAGTAAGTAAATGGGCACAGAGTAGATCTTTTCAAAGGCTTAAACCCTTAGGTTATCCTTCTCCTCTCCCATCTATTTAGATTATTCCTACCAACTAGGCTGTCAACACTGTCTAGTTGCAACACACCCCCATCCCACCTTCAAAACAAATATGCCCTAGACTTCTCATTACCTTCACAGCCAAACATTTTATAAAAGGAAAACACAGCTAAATCCATAGACAATAAAATTTTAAGAGGTAATATAGGTTTTAAATGACCACTAAGCAATAAGGACATACAGCCTCATATGCAAACCTAAGTCTGGGTCTCTGTCTATATTCTCTAAAACTAGTGCAGTCTCCAAGCACAAAGTGCAGCATTGAAAAATCAAACCGCACAGAACTCTGTATTATTTCTTTTGTATAATGGTTTCCTTTAAGTAAATGTTTTAATTAAAATTAAAACATCCAACAGATTAAACTAATTGTTAATATCTATTATCCTGAAGTCATTTTCCTAAGTACTAACCAGTTTCACAGAGGAATCCCAAAACACCTGAGCAGCTAGTACTTCCTCCCCTCCTTTTACAGATTACAGACAGAAACTTAGGGATACTTATATAATCTGTTAAAAGTAATGCAACTGAACCGTAGAACTGAGCTGGGAAATAAGCCTAACTTCAAACTCCATGGTATACCTGTCTCAAAGTAAAATCACATTTTCAATAGGAAAGTATTTGATCTATTATAAAAGAAGCATAATTAAACATCAACAATTCTTTGCTCTAGACCGGAAACAACCTTCTAGTTTTTCAGCCTACTAAATACTTTTGTGGAAAACAAGCATAAGTCCATCCACTCCCATTAAAATGTTTACTATCACCAAAGTGTTAAAATGTTATTGGTTATAAAATGTTACTGGTTTGCTATGGATTTTTGCCTTTGGTATTGAGGTGTATGGTATTTGCGGGTGCTTTTAACTTCCCAAGTGGATAGTGGCCTGTGTCAGCAGCTTGGTAGCATAAAAAGGATATATCTTGGGGACTACCTTCAGTTATTAACTCACTTATTTCCAACAGGAAAAAAAATCTTCAAATGAATAAAAAAATGTTTTATCCACTGTTCAAGCTCATGTGTGACCATCTCTGTTACTTACCTTTGTAATAACATGGCTACAGATCAGATTTTCATTTAAATATTTTCAAGCTAAAATGGAAGTTAAAAGATAAAGAAGAGAAATACAGCGTTTGTGTTACTTTCCCAAATTTGTCCATCAATGGCTCACTTTCTATTATGGTCAAGCCTTTAAAACACAGGCACCTTTCACATGGCAAAATAAAACAGCAGTAGGTGTTTTATTTAAATGAAAACCACATGTAGGTGGTTATCACTTAACTGAATGGTCAACTTGCTGATTTACATGGAGTCGTGTGAACTTTTTCCATTTCTATTTTTTCTACTTTTTTTTTCTCACTGTTTAGGGGTGTTCATAAGTTTGCAATTTCTTAGAAGTAAGAATAGTAATACCTTCGACAGAGTACGATTACAATTATTTTGAATACATATATAAATCAAACAGTAATTAACAAGGGGAAAAATTACCTTTTGGATAATCTTCCAATAAGAGGTTGAAGTGACCTAATTGACAAAAGAAATCAGACTCCACTTTTCCTTCAGCTTTTAAGATTAGAGATTCGTAGCAGCGAACAGCCTAGAAAAAAAACACAAACATTTAAGAAAAAGACAAAACCCTAAAATGTATTTCCTTCCTGAGATTATCCATATAATCCTCCATTCAATCACCTAAGAAATCAATATATTTTATTTCTACCTCAGATGCAGCCAAAGCATCAATCTTCTAAAATACCTACATGTTTATTAAAAGAGCCACTAATTATGGCATAAGTCCTTTTCCTATCTGTTAGATGGAAATATTTGCCAAAGAAGATAATGAAGGAGCACTTTGATAGCTTCATTCATTAGCTGTAAATCTAAATTTTTACTGTGGTCCATGTTGATATAAACAAATATATCCAAAGATGGGAAGAACTTTATTGATTTATGTGAGAATTCACAGAACTCCAGAGTAATAATAACTACCATTTATACTGAGGAGCTACTTTTTACCATAACCTTTACCCATTTAAACTACCATATAAACTATCTTTCAATAACAATACACTTCAAACCAACCAACTCTTAACTCTATTCCAAATTTTACCCCCACTCCAATATATCCATACATACTCACTCTCACTGCTTCTTCCCTGAAGAAAATCATATTTTAAGGATATCATTCTTTTTTTGTAATCCAAGAGAGTACAGGGAAAAAATGAATGATGGGAAGAAAAGAATTCTGGAGTTTGACAAATTCCAGTTGTCATTAGCTACAGGAGATCCTAGGGAACTTATCCTCTCTGATTTTCAGTTTTCATAACACTCAAAGGGCTTATCAAAGAATTAAAATTAGAAGACTTCTCTTAAGGGTTTATCACAGTGCTTGCTGCTAAGTCGTTTCAGTCGTGTCCGACTCTGTGCGACCCTGTAGACGGCAGCCTATCAGGCTCCCCTGTCCCTGGGATTCTCCAGGCAAGAACACTGGAGTGGGTTGCCATTTCCTTCTCCAATGCATGAGAGTGAAAAGTGAAAGTGAAGTCGCTCAGTCGTGCCAGACCCTTAGCGACTCCATGAACTGCAGCCCATCAGGCTCTTCCGTCCATGGGAGTTTCCAGGCAGGAGTACTGGAGTGGGGTGCCACTGCCTTCTCCGTGTTTCCCTATAAAAGAGTCTGAATGCTACACTGACATCTCAGAAATTACTATAATTGGTAAGAATGAAATTTCAGATCCTATTTATTTAAGTCATATATAATCTGATATGGCAGATGGTTAGAGTAAAAATATAATTTACTTCTGTGTTTCTCATAATTTACTTTTGTGTTTTTAGTATAAATGAAATTTATAAAATTATAGCACTATGAAAATTCTTAATTTCACACTAAATAAATAGACTTTTTAAAGCTAAAAATGGCATAAATAAAGCTAGTTATAGTCTTTGTTTTTTAAAATCTTAGTAAGATATTTAGAAACTTTTGCTACTCCCTCCGATAATTTCTTATGGATGATTAGCATTAACTTTACAAGCAAATAAAGTTTCATGGTGAAAAAGGATTCAAGACATAAACATGAAGTTTTAATAATCTAAGCAAAAAGATGGCAACATTCTATATGGCCTCTTATCACCAAACATTGATACCACTACCATGATACTCTATTACCTATCTTCCACTTCCCAAAAAACAAAGAAACACATCTACAGTGAGTACTATACACAACTCTGATCATCACAAAACACACCAAGTAAAAATGAGAACAAGCAACTCATGTACCAATACACTTGGACTTGATGAAGAGATTCACAATAATTTCCAACAAAGCCAGCATGTACCTAAATCTACCAACTAAATGTTGATTGGTGGAAGAGGATGCTGACAGAGCCAAATATCAAATGAAATGAAGATGAGCAAAAAGGCAGGATAAAGATTCCAAGCACCTGTGTCACCATTTCACGGTGAAACCTCATGAATTCATTTGAAGTGTTTAAGGTAAACACTGACATTAGATACAGGCAAACAATTTTTTAAAAGCATTTAAAGGAAAGTAAATAAATGGAGCAAGTTTCCAATACTACTAACTCATAAAATAATCTAGAATGAAACAGTATTTTTATAATAAAAGTTTCAATAAAGGGCTAATTTTAAACATAGAAGATATGCAGTTAGTTTAGATTTAGAACAAAGTTCAAGCAAACTTCTATTAAGTAAAAATATTTGTTAGAAGGGTTACTTTTATATTCTCGACTTAAAAAAAATTTTTTTTTTAATGTGCACAAGTAAAATCATCCCCTTTCCTCTAGGATTCATAGTACTTTCAGTGTTCAGTGTAAAGATACTCAGAAATTTGAATGAAAACCATTTTCCCCAGATCAGCATCATTCAACAGAGCATGTTCTGCAATGACAAAAATATTCCATAACTTGTGCTGCCCAATATGGTAGCCATTAGACATATGTAGTTATCAAGCACTTGAAACATGACCAGTGCAAGACAAGCAAATTTTTTAATATTCCATTTTAATTTGTATTTAGACACATGGCTACATATAGATGCATGGCTAATGGACAGTGTAGACTAGATAATTTTTAAAGCTTAAAGACAATAAATTCTCAACTCATATGCTAAACACTAAGAAAGCAAAAATTTCTTATTTTTATAAGTTATAGGTATATCTTGCACTAAGGGATGAGCAAAGCCCTCCATAAAAATCACTTTTAAATCCTGTAGTTGTTTATAGTTAGGAGCTTACATACCTGTAATCTTTACTAATTACTAGGGGAAAAAAATTGAGAAGGAAAACAAAGTTAATCATTAAATACTAGAATCAAAGGAGAGTAAAGATTCTCCCAGGCTTCCCAGGTGGCTCAGTGGTAAAGAATCTGCCTACCAATGCACAGACATGGGTTCAGTCCCTGGGTCGGGAAGATCCACTGGAGGAGGAAGTGGAAACCCACTCCAGTATTCTTGCCTGGAGAATCTCACAGAAAGAGGAGCTTGGTGAGCTATAGTCCATAGGGTTACAAAAGAGTCAGACATGACTTAGCCACTAAAAAACAACAAAGACTCTCCCAGCTAAGCAGAAAGACTGGCTGTCTTCCTCTCACTACAGTGCTATTATTCACAATGTTCAATATAGTTTGTGCTTGGTAGCTGCTTTGCTTTTATTATTTGAAAAAAATCTCAGAATACTAATATTATCATGATCCTCTATTTCTAAGCTTTGAAAGATTAGAGCTCATAAAAAAAAAAGACATAATTTGCCCTTTTATGTTAAGCATTAAAGTACTTTATGATAAGCTTGGTATGTGCCTAGCTAAAATGAGTTGTTCCTATTTTAGAACTGTTAAGCAACATCTAAACAAACAATTTTTTTTTCCAATCTGAAAGATTAGCTAAGTACCTGAACATACAAATGGTAGAGAAAACCAATGTACACTTAAATACCTCAATGGTTTCCTTTTTTTCTTCCTTTTTCATTCTTTCTTCTAGCATTCTTTGTGTGCTCAGTCATGTATGACTCTTTGGGGCCCACGGACTGCAGTCCGCCAGGCTCCTCTGTCCATTGGATTCTCCAGGCAAGAATACTGGAGTGGGTTGCCATTTCCTTCTCCAGGGGATCTCCTCCACACGTCTCTTGCACTGGCAGGCAGATTCTTTACCACTGCGCCACCTATCTCAACACAGTCCTAGTTTGGTGGTTCCCATTCTGAAGCACTTCCTCTTCTATCAGGTTCCCAGATGCTTACTGCCTCCCCCACCTGTAAGCTCCGTCTCCGTCAGGCGAAGGGCCATATCCCAACCCATGATCACATGATAGGGACTTAATAAATATTTCTTGAATTAATGAAGCAATGTCATGTTATTATTTTAGGTTCTCAAGTGACCTCTTCTTTGTCTTACATTTCCATTCCTTAAGAGCTGCAAGTCAAGATGCTAAGAATTAATCTTAGTAGTTAGTTAAACTCATTCCCATTAAGATATAAATCACTGATATGTTAAATGAACCAATGGCTTTTAAATGAACCAAACTTTTAGGTTGAATATAATAAAAGCAAGCATACAGTCCTGCCCACAATTTCTAAAAGCAGACACAGACGTAAAAGACAATTTAACAGCTGACTACGTACAGAAGATTAAGGAAATGAAACAACTACAGGTCAACATGCCATCCATGAAATAGGGCTACTAAAAATGTATTCATGGTTCAAAATAATGAGGCACATTATACAGATCAACAACAATAATCAGCTCACCAAAGTCTGCTCTGACCAGATCTCTAAAATTATCTTTTAAGTTTTGCGTGCCACACTTTAACAGGTAGTAACATAAAGAAGGTTGTAAGTGTGGTGAAAGATGGATAAACTATCATATGAAAATTATTTTAACTGAGTTGAGCTGAGAAGAATCACCAGGGATGCTTTAACTTTACTTAAATACTTTAAAACCTGTCACTTAGGAGAAAAGATTAACTGCACTCTGGATAGCTCCAGACGTCAGACCAATGAATGGGTATAACTAATAAGCAAGTTTAATTCAGTTCAATTAGAAAGGATAACACTTAATGTACCAAAAATTAAAGAGGCCACCTTTTGGGGGTATTTTTTTGGCCACACCATGTGGCTATGGGATCCTAATTCCCTAACCAGGGATCGAACCAGTACCGTCAGCAGTGAAAGCTTTGAGTCCTAACCACTGGACTGCCAGGGAAGAATCCCCTAAATGGGTCATCTTTCCTTGGGTCATATTAATGCAAAGAATTAAAGAATAAATTACTAAGGTTATCTTTGTGGAGGTAAAAAGGAGACTTCTTACTTTGGATATAATTCTGCATTTTTTAAAGATTCCTTGGGCTTCTTGAATATAAGCACACAATGTGTAGTATTATAATATATACCAACAGACAGACATGTGTATATGTGAATGCATCTCTCTTGACTTAAATCCATGATTGCAGTTTATTCACTTTGAATTTCCAGAATTTCTAAATACACACACTATCTTGAACTTCTCCCCCAAAACCATAAAAATGTCTGCTTCATTAATGCTTCTCAGTCTTCTGAGAAATCTGGCTCATAAATCAGAATTCTTCCCCTTCCCAGACACTCAGTGATGCCTTTGCTCGTTTTTAAAATACCTTAGTTATCTGAAAAGGTTGAAAGTACCTGAGTCTAAACCATTTTTTGAAATTTCAACACAACATATATAAAGTTACACAATTAAATGATAATCTTAAGTATTATTGATTCTTAATGAAGAATAGATATTCTTGAACTTATATATCAGACTTTCATACTTCTGTTTTTAATTTCATTTACTATTTAAGTTAAAATTAACACATTACCAATTCTAAAGGGTATGTAGTAAAGTCTCCCAGTCCTGATCCAAGCCACCCAGTCCCCTTTCCCAGAAGCAACAAGTGTAAAAACTTATTATATTCAAGACTATTTTGTGCAGATGCAAGCACATATATTTTTCCCACTTTAGTGTTAATATTTAGAGATTTATATGAACAGTGTTTATATAAACTTGCTTCAGATTCTAGGTGTCCTTGATATCCTTTCTCTTTTCCTCTGTAACAGAACCTCTAAATTTAATTAGACATATGCTGACACAGAATACTGGGGTCCCCAGTCATCGCTATGGGTGTGGCCTGATGATTAAGTTCTGGCCAATGGGATCCCTAGCTGGAAATTACCCAAGTGGTAGAAGCTACAAGCTGAGGATAGAAAGTAGAAAAACAGGAGCCCAAGTTCCTGGAACAATAGAGTTCCTGAGCAGCCCAAAACTGATTGCCTGTGAGAATTCTCTTATACAAGAAATAAATGAGTATGCAGCCTTCTTTTCTCATTTAAAACAAACAAAAAAAAAAGCAGTCTAATGAAATAATCATTAACACATACCAACAGGATAAATGAAAATTAAAAGAAATCTAGTTAACTGTCACCTATACCTGACATTTTAAAGAAGATAAAAGAACTTACACATTTGTTACTCTACACTACCTCCTTCACTCCAACTTTCAATTAATACCCATCTTTTGCATGAAAACAAAGTTAACCAAATTTAAGCATATCAACCTCGATTTTGAATTTCTCAGCCTCTCTGGACTCTGCATTCAGTAAGAAAGCATCACTCAAGAAAATATCACAGTACCTTAAGTACCATTCTTTACAAATAAACGATTGAAAATGCTTTGCTATTGCAAACATTTTCACAGAACTACACTACTGAAATCAAACTAGATAATTTCGTACCTCAAGTGCTGATAACTAATATCTGAGCTCTTGATACATACCATGCACTACTCTAAGCACTTTACATATACTTATTCATTTAATCCTCACAATTACTCTATAAGATAGGGAGACCCTACTTCACAGATAGGGAAACTGAGACATAAAGTAAACCCTGTGCGCAAGGTCACAGAGCTAATAACTAGGAGAAGTTGGATTCAAACAGTAGAGTTCCAGAGCTTGGAGTAAGGTGTTAAATTCAGGCCATGCCTAGGACCTAAAGTCATTTGCAACAAAGAGGACCTGCATAGGCAGCTCTTCCTCTTAACACTCCAACAGCCAGTTCCTTCTACAACTCTACCTCACACCAAACAAAAGCAACACAGGAGACCACTACTTCCTGCTCCCACCATCCCACAAGGAAGATTTAGCCTCAGTTCTTTACTATACTTTCTTACCTTGCCTTATTTTACACTATATAAAAAGCAATCATATCCCCTCCTCCCCAAAAGACACACACACACAACAGCAAAATAAAACAAAACAAAAAAATCAAGTTCCCATATTCAAAAGCCACCTGCGACAGAAAAACACTACTGCTCCTATGTATAAATGACTATGTATGTATGTATGTATGTATGTGTGTGTACTAAGTTACATCTGACTCTTTGTGACCCCATGGGAGCCCGCAGGCTCCTCTTTCCATGGGATTCTCCAGGCAAGAATATTGGAGTGGGTTGCCATGCCTTCCTCAAGATCTTCCTGATCCAAGGATCACACCCGTGTCTTCTGCATTGGCAGGCAGATTCTTTACCACTGAGTCACATATTATGCACACATTATGTGCATAATAAATGCACATAAAAAGGAAGGAGTTACACTTCATTGTGGGGGGGGGCATATATTACATTCATGATCTTGAGCTCCACTGAAAATAATCAACCTTGAATTTTTAAACTTTTAATATGCAATAGGCACCTAGAATTTCTTAAATAAATGAACAATCTCAAAACTAGAAAAACTACAACACAGTAAAGGACCCTCCCCAAAGATAAGTGTTTTAAAGAAAAAAAACTTCTAATCTATCTCAATACACTCTTTCAGACTTTGTTCTATGCATACAGTCGTGAATGCAGAACTTGCTGATATGAGGGTCAAACTGTATTAAGCCATTTTATCTAAGGGAATTGAGCATCTATGGATTCTGGTATCTGTGGGGGTCCTGAAAGCAATCCCCCTCAGATATGGAGGGATGACTGTATATGCAAACAGTACAAATCTTCATATGCAGTTTATAAACTATTTCTTTCATTCTATATATCACTGTTTACTGTGTCAAAGTGGATAGATTTACACCAAAATTAACATCTTCACATCATTTTAATATGGTTAAACCATAACTTGCATCTACTGAAGAGTATCTGGCTATTAACCAAGTTTTTACTATTATCATTAACCAATGAATGTAATTTGGCCTATTTATATTTTTTCAAAGTAAGTTCCTCACAGTTGAATGGAAAGTACAATTGAAGCTTCTGATAGTTGCACAAACAAAACTAAACCAAAATAATGTTCCACAAGCAGTGCTCGTTTTCAGTTCTCTAACTATTTTTCCAAATATTTATTGGCTAAAGTTATTACTTCTTTCATGAAGTATCAATCTGTTTACTGATTATACACACACACATTTACTGGATTATGAACAGCTTTCTCCTAAATGATGTCAGGTGCTATTCATATACAAAAGATTCTTATATAACGCTATTATAGAATACCTCTTCCCAGTTTGCACTTACCAATAAACTTTTTACAGTTTTTAAGGTAAAAACTTCCCTTTCTCAAAACCAACCACCACTTCTTTTACAGTATGTTATGTTCAGAATCAGAAATCTCAGCCCCTGGCCTAATGAACATCCACCAATATTTTCTTCTAATCAAAAGAAAGAACCGAATACATTTTTTTTTCCTGTATAATTCTGTACTGGCACAGCAGGATTCAAGATCTGTAATTCCCCCATTTCTCATGAACTAAAAAACTTAATATACACATAACAGCTCTGTTTCTATGGTTTATATTCTACATCCAAAGCTTTCAAACAAATGTTCTAGGAATGGGTAATAGGACTGCTAAGACAGAGATGACCTCAGCCTCTGGGGCTGAGAAAAAAAAAAAAGCCAAAGTACCAAAGCAGCCTGAATCTCTCAGCCAGAGAGCCCTTCTTTATGTACCATCTCCAATCCTGAAAGTGAAAGTCAGTCAGTCGTGTAGGACTCTTTGTGACCCCAAGGACTGTAGCCTGTCAGGCTCGCCCTCTGTCCATGGAATTCTCCAGGCAAAAACACTGGAGTGAATAGCGACTGCCTTCTCCAGGGGATTTTCCCAATCCAGGGATCGAACCCAGATCTCTGCACTGCAGGCAGATTCTTTACTGACTAAGCCACCAGGGAAGCCCATAGCCAATCTTAAGTGCCTTCAAGAGTTTTTGCTGGTTATCAGTACAAACTATCATTTAGAAAATACTGGGGGAAACTTGATATGACTCTGTGTTCCACAAAATGAAAGAATGAGCAATAATGCAAAATACAACCAAATTATGCGCTGATTAAAAAAGATCAAGGGGCAAATAGTTGCATTACCCATTCCTTAGATAAGTCACAAGGGCTGACGTCAACTAACCACTAGAAGATAACCCCGCTCTATCCTACCATAACTATAAATTTTTTCAATGACTCAAAAGGCTTTTGGCTCAGGAACTTAAAGGAACTGAAATAAAGGATCTAGCAAATTCAAGTATTTTCCCTAACTAGTGGCTCTTTTAACAATCTGTTTCACTAAAAGTTCATCTGAAAAACCAGTCCTAAAAGAATATTTTCCCCCAAACCTGTAAACCGGCTTAACACTAAAGAATCACATAAAATATTTTCATATAAACTATGAAAACTGACTTCCAAAATACTATTTCAAATTAGCTTAAGTTTCTAATAAGCTCGTATTAAATTTCTATTTTAAATCAGTGAAATAAATATCAGCCCACTTGTCTAACATCAAGTTTTTTTTAACTCCATTGCCATGCATACTAATGATGCAAAAGTAACGGTGAGTGAAGCTGTTTTGGGAGAGGGGGCCCAGAGGGGCCTCTAGTCTAACCCTCAGGAATGGAGTGTCAGAGCAGACACACGTGCCCGGGTAGAGAGCAGCAGGGTCAGGGAATCCAGGAGAACTGCTCTGTCACGTGGCTCATGGTCTCTGGTTTTATAGTGATGGGATTAGTTTCTGGGTTGTCTCAGGCCAATCCTTCCCACTCAGAGTTCTTCCTGGTGGCACACACATTGCTCAACCAAGATGGATGGCAGCCAGAAAGATTCTAGGAGGTGGTCGGACATGAGGTGTCTCCTTTTGACCTTTCCCCAACTCTTCCAGTTAGTGGTGCTTATTAGTTCCAATTTCTTACCAGGACCTCCTGTCCTAAAACAACTCATGCGAATGGTTACTATGCTGCCTGGTCAGGGTGGGCAGTTTCAGTCAGTGTGCTTCCCCTAACAAAACTGCCGGCGCCTCTGCAGGAGTCAAGGCAGACACACCAAACTTAACTTGAAATTACATACTCTTCACCATCAAGCACTTACAGGGTTTTTTAAACAAGAGTTTCATATAAATATTCTTGATGAAGCAGTAAAAATCATTTCATTAAATGTCACCCCTTGAGCACACATTGTTTTTAATAATCTGGGTTGGCAAAAAGCATTCTCCATATTGAAATACAATGGCTACACTGAGTGGTAAGTACACGAGTGATTGTTTCAGTTGTAAACTGAACTAGCCTTTTTTTCATGCAACACCATCTTTTACTCAAAAGAATGAGTGACAAACTATGTTTACTCAGACTTAAGTACTGGAAGACATTTTCTCAAAAATGAATGAAGAGAGTGTCATTTCAAGAAAAGCAGCAAACAGTAATTTGTTGCCAATGATCAAACTCGAGATTTCAAACAAAAATCAGAATTTTGGAAAACTTTAATCTACCGCCACAGAGAACCTGACAGCTCCCCAAAACTGAAAATATTTTTCTGATGAGATTGGTGTAATATTAATGAATACAGTTTTTTGATATTTTATAATAATATGTGTTGACTTCTGTAATAATTGGAAGTGCTCTCCTTTTTTTTCCTTCATGCTCACTGAACTGCTCCCAAGCAAATGTTATCATTTGTGATGCTCTAGTCAAGGCTGTGGTTTTTCCTGTGGTCACGTATGGATGTGAGAGTTGGACTGTGAAGAAAGCTGAGCACCAATTGATGCTTTTGAACTGTGGTGTTGGAGAAGACTCTTGAGAGTCCCTTGGACTGCAAGGAGATCCAACCAGTCCATCCTAAAGGAGATCAGTCCTGGGTGTTCATTGGAAGGACTGATGCTGAAGCTGAAATCCAACACTTTGGCCACCTCGTGTGAAAGTTGACTCATTGGAAAAGACTGATGCTGGGAGGGATTGGGGGCAGGAGGAGAAGGGGACGACAGAGGATGAGATGGCTGGATGGCATCACCGACTCGATGGACATGAGTTTGAGTGAACTCCAGGAGTTGGTGATGGACAGGGAGGCCTAGCGTGCTGACTCAGTCAGACACGACTGAGCGACTGAACTGAACTGAATCCACCAACGTGTCCTCCCTACTATTCAGGGGCTACAATGTCATTTCAGTATCTATCAAATATAAAACAAATCTTACAATGTAAGACAGGGAGAAAGGGAGTATGGTATATTCTAAGCAATATCTTACTGAGTAAAAAGGTCAACCAAACTCTTTCGCCTCTTTGGAAAAATCTGGCCCTGGGTTCTTTTACTACTAAAATCTGATAAAGGTGGAATGTCAATTGTGTTACTAGCAACACCGATTATGGTAAACGTTACCCAACTGATGAAATAAATCTAGAGCGAGAATACTGAAAATGAACTATAAATATCTGGTAGAATGACAAACCTTTGAGAATCCCTCAGAATATAGCGACTCTTTTATAGTTGGGCATGTTTCTACAGAAACTGCCCAGAGAGTATGCCCATAAAATTTAGAAAACATATTGGTTCCTATTTGGGATGGAGATGTGGAGGTATGTGTGTGTGGTGTGGTGTGTGAGTGTATGTTCTACACCAGGTGTGGTGGACTGAACAGAAGATGACCTTATGTGGTGTCATTCATTAGCACATTACTGGTTTTTGAGAAGTGCTAAAACAGAGACAAACTTTACACTAAAATTTCCTTAACACACTTGGTCCACAGAACTCATTTGTTGTGAAAAACCAGTTAAAATTTAGTGGGATAGAAGTGTTCCATGGAATGGAAGTAGAAAGCCCTGAACTAAAGCATGCATTCACCATAAATTAAATGTATGGCCTCAAAACTAAAAATATTTGTGTTTGCATTAAGGACACTGATTCTATGTGACACCTGATCTAAATTATTTCACTCTTACACCATCCTTACTCCCTTTCACGGCACATTACTCTATACTTCACATATTAGCCAATTAAAGCAAAAAGGCATTCCTAGGTTAAAGATAAATGAAGACTTGCCCTTTATTCTACATAAGCAGATTTAGACACAAAATCAAAACTACAAATTTGTTAAGGATTTCTTCTAATGGCAAAAACAGAATAAAGGGGATCATATTTACTCTGCTACTTTAATAAACCAAGCAAAATATGTGAAACAATGTCTTTGGATATTGGACAACAAGCAACGCACGGCAGTGATCCCTTAGAGAGGAGAGGGACTTCTCTGGTGGTCCAGTGGTTAAGACTCCACACTTCCAGTGCAGTGGACCTGGGTTCGATCCCTGGTCAGGGAACTAAGATCCTACATATCACAAGGCATGCCCTCCCTCCCAAAAAAGAAGCCTCCTTTACCTTACAGAGAAGAAACAAATAAGGTAACTCCGATAATTCCCCCTAGTTTACTCTTTGAACTGAGTTGCCATGTAAAGGCAAAAGGGTAGAGAAATGCAGGCAAATCGCAATCTCCCAGAGTTAAAAATGAGGAGCTTTGAATTTGGATAGGTCAAGGCACCAAGTATACACAAGGTAAGAAATAAAGAGAGAAGAGAGGGCTCCAGAGATCTGTACAGGTTCCCCCTTGGGTCCTCAGATGAGCAGCACTGAGCATAGAAAGATAAGAAATTGCCCTAGAAGCACCTGAAACAAACAAGTGGAAAAATCTACCTGACTCGAACAGTGCCAAAAATAGTTACTGTTCCCACAAGTCAGAGTGAAAAAACTTCATAAAACAAGAAGCATTCGGAAGAGTCCTTAAGAAGAGTATCACCTCAATAGTTGAACAAAATTGGCCCAAGACTAAAGGCTGCTCTGTTTCCAGCTAACAGAGTGTACAAGCAAGCCTCAAAATGAGCAAACTAGTTCCAACTAGCTTAACTGCATACCAGAACAAAGTTCAAAACTAATAATAATATCTAGACACTAGCAAGGTAACTATCCAGACACAACCAATCAAGAAATTATAACCCATAAAGAGAAAAACCAATCAAATAAAAATTAATCAGTCACACCAGTCAGAACAGCCATCATTTAAAAAGTCTACAGATAACAAATGCTGGAGAGGATGTGGAGAATGGGATCCCTCCTACACTGTTGGTGGGAATGTAAGTTGGTGCAGCCACTATGGAGAACAATATGGAAATCTAGATCTACATAAAGGAAGACGAATGGAAATAGTAAATATGTGACTAAATATAACTTTTTCATGTTTAATTAAATCTCCTTAAATGATAACTGTTTATAAGCAAAAATAACAACAATGTACAGGGGCTGTTAACAAATATAGAAGTAAAATGAATGACAACAATAACACAAAGTTCATGAAAAGTGAAATGGAAGTGTACCTTACTAAGTTTCTTACAGTATTAATGAAAAAGTATATTACTACTTGAATGTAGGCTGTGTTTACCTGAAGCAAACATGTATGCTTTAAATCCGAAAACTACTTAAAAAACAGACCAATTAGCTAAAATAAGCTACACGCCCCCAAAAAAAGAATCATAAAAACTATTCATCCCATCCATTAATCCAATAATAGGCAGCAACACAGGAAAAGAGAACAGAAAACAGAACCAACAGAAAACAAAGAGCAAGATTATATATTCAAACCCAGCCATATCAGTAATCTTATTAAATGCAAATAGTCGAAACATCTGAATTATAGCTGCTGGTTGCAAGACAAAATGGCACACACTAACTTCCCTGCTACTCCCTTATAAACCCAAACACCTAGAAAATTATTCAATAAACACCACTAAAAGAACTCCAAAAGCTTTAAAGAAGGTGGCAGCCCGTCTATGGATCTTAGGACTTGAGGAAAGAGAACACAAATTCCCTGGGTTTTCTTTTTTTTTTTCTCCCATGTATCCTGCTAGAGACATGCAACCAAGAACCAACAAGCACGGAAGAAAAGGAAGAAAATCACAACTG
>SJXQ01002586.1:34045-47387 GCA_006408695.1 Aepyceros melampus | reverse complement strand
GTGCACAAGCAGGCAGGCCAATTCTCCCTCAGCCCCAACCAGGAAGCCCCAGACCGTCCCAAGCCCACCCTTACTCCCCAACCCCCCTTGCCACCCACAACCACATACTGGTGGGGGCCTCATCCATCTCCAGAGGCAACAAAACCCATGGCCAATCCAACTTCTGCTCCACAACCAGGAAACCAACAGATAATCTGATCCACCTGCAGCAGCACAGACTAAAGAACTTCCAAAACTCAACATCTAAAAAATAATCAAAGAAGAAAATGGGCAAAAGATGTCAACAGACATTTTTACCAAAGGGATATACAGATGGCAAATAAGCACATGAAAAAATACTCAACTTTTTTGACTACAAGAGAATGTAAACTAAAATCCCAATGAGTTATCACTGCACATCTACCAAAATAACTTTTTTAAAACACAGTGATGACACCAAATGCTGGTAAAACTGGACTGCTCATACATTACTGATGGTAATGTTAACTGGCATAGACACTCTGGAAAAGAGTTTGGCAGTTCCTTTAAAATCTAAAAATGGATTTACCACTCAACTAGTGATTACACTCTTAAATATTTATCCCAGAGAAATGAAAATTTATTTTCCACAGAAATATAAATGCAAATGCTCAGAGCAGTTTATTTGTAATAGCCAAAAAATGGAAACTAAACAATGTCCTTCAATGGGGGAATGGTTAAAACAAATTCTGGTACATCCATACTATGGAACACTACTCAGAAAGGAAAAAAAAAAAAAAAAGACGACTACTCATATACAGAATTATTTGAATGAAAAACAAATAAACTACACATCTCAAAAGGATGCATGCTACCTGATTCTATTTATAAAATAGTCATGAATAATGATTTCCAAGAGTTAGGGATGGGGGGGTGTGGGGTGGTATAGCTACAAAGAGGTGGCACAATGCAGTCTTGTGATGGAGTAAAAATCTTGGCCATATACACATGATTAGACTGCAGAGGTATACATACACACACAAATGAATACACACACACACATATCGGTGAAATCTGAATGAACTCTATAGTCAATTTCCTGGTCTTAGTAGTCACACAAGATTTATTAACACTGGGGGAGATAAGGTGATAGGTACACAGGACTTCCCCTGTATTTACTTTCCTACAAAGTCGTAATTATTTCAAAATAAAGTTTTAGAAAAAAGTTCTGAAAGTAAAGATCCCCAACTACATGCTACCCATAAACAAAGTTTTCTTTAAAGACACAAATAGGTTAAAAGTAAAACGATGGAAAAAGATTAATACCATGCTGACACTAAACAAAGAAAACTATAGAAACAACATTAAAATCAAAGTGGATTTCACAGAAAATTTGAGACCAAGAATTGAGAGGGTCATTTCATAAAGATAAAAAGATCAGTCCACCAGGAGGCTGTAACAGTCTCAAACATTTACCCACCTAATGATAGAGTTTTGAACTATATTAACCAAAAATGACAGAAATGAAAGGAAAAACAGACAAAACTACAATTATAGTCAGTGAACTCAATCCTTTTTCAAAGACTGATAGAAGACTAACAATTATAAGCAAAACTCAAGAGACATTGCAGGTTCAGTTCCAGAATACCACAATAAAGCAAGTATCACAATTAATCAAGTCACATGAATTTTTTGGTTTCCCAAGTGCATGTAAAAGTTATGTTTATATTATACATACTGTAGTCTATTAAGTGTGCAACAGCATTATGACAAAAAAATGTACAGACCTTATTTTAAAATACAAAGACAATTACAATAGTAACATGAAAGATCAATGATCACAGAACACTGTAACAAATATAATAATGAACAGGTTTGAAATATTCCAAGAATTACCAAACTGTGACAGAGACACAAAGTGAGCAAATGTTGCTAGAAAAATGGGGCTGATAAACTTGCTTGATGCACGGTTGCCACAAACATCAATTTGCAAAATACATAATATCGGCAGAGCTGACAACAAAACAAAATATCCCTGTATCCCTGTAGGAGGGTAGAGAAGACTTGAGAAATGCAATCAACCAAATTACCTAATTGACATTTTTGCCATAGAATATACTCTTTTCAAGTGCACAGAGACCATTCAGCAATGTAGATCATATTGTAGACTGTAAAACAACTTTCAAAACTTTTGAAAGCAGTCAAATCATACAAAGCATATTCTCTGGCCAAACTAGATTTAAATTAGTAATATGTGGGAAATCCCCAAATATCCAGATACCAATACCCTAGGCACCCTTCTTTAAAAATCCTTGGGTCAAGGCAGAAATCAAAAGGCAAATTTGAAAATATTTTTAAGAAAATATAAATGAAAACACAACACACCGAAATCTGTGGAATGGAGCTAAAGTACCACATTAATAAATGGAGAAGAGACAAATCTCCTTGCATAAGATTCCCAAATAATTTATGTAGATCCTCTACCCTCAAAAGGAGGGAGGAGTAAAACTTTTGATATGATATGATAAAAATGTTACTTTACTTCTGTATCTTCCTCTGAAAATCCCATAAATCCAGTCTAATCATGAGAAAAACATCAGGCATATACCAACAGAGGTGCATCCTACAACATACCTGACTGATCACTACTCTGCAAAACTAAAGTCAACAAAACACAAGAAACGTCTAGAAATTCCCTGGTGGTCCAGTAGTTAGGATCTGGCACTGTCACTGCCAGGAGCCCAGGTGTGATCCCAGTCAGGGAACTAAGATCCTGCAAGCCACACACAGTGACCAAAAAAAGAAAGAGACAGGAAGGGAGAGTCTAAGAAAATGTCACAGCCAAGAGAAGCCTACAGACATGACAACTAAATACAATATGGTATCCTGGATGGAATTCTGGAACCAGAAAAGGACATCGCTAAGTTGTGTCTGACTCTTCGCAACCCCAAGGACTATAGCCTGCCAGGTTCCTCTGTTCATGGCGTCTCCCAGGCAAGAATACTGGAGTGGGTTGCAATTTCCTTCTCCAGGGAACCTTCCCAATCCAGGGATCAAACTCAAGTCTCCTGCATTGCAGGCAGATTCTTTACCACTGAGCCATCAGGGAACTTAAAGAAATTACATACTTTAACTAATAATAATATATCAGTATAGGTTCATTAATACACTAATAAGGGAAACTGAATGCAAGAATTCATTGTACTATCAATTTGCCTGTAAATCTAAAACTGTTTTATAAAAATGAACTCTACTAAGGAAAAATTACCCTGCACCTAAGAAGACTTCCATTCTCCCTGCCCAGAGTAGTTTCTCCTTTTTATTATCTGTCACAGTATTTATTTGTACTGTTCAAGACATACCTTTCTTAGAGTTACATGTATTATAACAAAGATCATGAATCACACATTTTTATGAACTGTCACCTCCCCCTTTTCCCTCCACCTAAATATATTGCCTTTCTTCTAATATGTAAATAAAATTTTAATGGTTAACTTAGAATTTTGAGATACTTTACAACTGTGATTTCTTTAAAATCATTCTAGCTTATTAAGTTCATACTGATAATTCAAGTACATAAAAACTGTACAAACACAAAATGAAATTTGACTTATATACTATTATATAAGTTAGTGTTTTTCAAACTGGGATATATGTATTCTCTGGGATCCTAAAAGTCCTTATGGAAATTTTCAATTGCTTTTTTAAGTTTCTATGATAATTCAGAAGTGACTGACAAAACATTCTCAACCATACTAATGACCCAAATCCAAACACTGACATCAATGCTAACTCTCACATTTACTTTCACAACTATACTGATGCCAAGAAAGCAACTTTTATCAGCAAATTATTTATTCCCCAAAAGTGAAAACCAAATGAGACAAATGTTAGGGTTTCAGTCAAGTTCTAATAGAGAAAAATTGTAAGAATGAAATCCCACAGCACACAGCAGTACAGGTATGCTAGAACTTGTGATATCAAAACCCTCGACTCAGTCAAGTGATCCATTCTGACAAAATAATATCATCTACTGTATTAGTGTCAATTTCTTAATTGGCTTTAGTTATTTATAAATGTAATTTTTAGCTGTGATCTGTTTTTCAGTTATGGCAAAGATATGCATAAGGAATTACTTGGAGATGTCTGAACATTAAGTAACAGTGACTGACACTATAAACCCATAAATGAAAACCTACATTTACTGAAGAATAGGTCCAGTGGTACTGTTACCCAAAAGCACTCTAATACAGACACTACTTCACAGTTGAAGAGCTCTAATATTTAAACATCACTTTAAAGGCAAACTTCAATTTTGAACATTGTAAGAACATAAAATTTTGATTTATCTAGGTATTATTAACTGAACTTTTAAAGCACAAATTAAAAATAAAACTCAAGTACTTAAGGCTGTGTTTAAGCCCCAGCTTCATATTTGATAACTGTAGGATCTTAGTGAAGCCATTTAAAACGCTGGGCCTCAGTTTCCACCTGTGTAAAAATCAAAATACTATCTGTCCTACCTATCTCACATAAGGAAGTGTAAAATGAATAAAAGCAATCCACATTACTAATATGCTTTCTTTTCCTTCTGGACAGAAAGAGTCAATTAACAGAAACAGTTCACTTCAGAAGTACATCAAAATATAACAATCATGTCATCATTTTTCAATGAAAAGGTTTTACACATTTGAACATTTACTACATGGCTACGAATACAGACATTATTTGGAGAAGGCGAGGGTGGAATGATTTGAGAGAACAGCAGTGAAACATGTGTATTACCATACATGAAATAGATCATCAGTCCAGGTTCAACGCATAAGACAGGATGCTCAAGGCTGGTGCACTAGGATGACCCAGAGGGATGGGATGGGAAGGGAGGTGGGAGGGGGGTTCAGGATGGGGAACACATGTATACCTGTGGCTGATTCATGTGAAGTGAATGTATGGCAAAAACCACCACAATATTATAAAGTAATTAGCCTCTAATTAAAATAAATTTAAAAAAAAAACAGACATTATGATACACCGAGAAAATACAAAAGGAATAAAAACCCATGCTCTCAAGGTATGTGGCAAGGTGAGGAGGTGGGTAGGGTAGAGGCACTTTCAAAAACAATTCTAATGTGTTGTCATAAATATGATCAAGAACACATAGTACTATGGAAACTATAAACTTCTGGGCATCAAGATTTAAAATGTTATTCAAATATAAGTTAGAAGTGATAAAGTAATTTCTTATTGGGTACCTATTATGTGGCAAGCACTGTGCTAGCTGTATGCATGTTCAGTCACTCAGTCATGTCCAATTCTTTCTCACCCCACGGACTGTAGCCATCCAGGCTCCTCTGTCCATGGGATTTCCCAGGCAAGAACACTGGAGTGGGTTGCCATTCAGGGAATCTTCCAGACACAGGGACTGAACCCTGGTCTCCTGCACTGCAGGTGGATTCTTTACTGTCTGAGCCACCAGGGAAGCACTGGTGCAATCTAAGGAAACATACAATAACAAGGGGAGCAAATGCATTTTTCCTTTATATTTTTAATCTTTTTCAAAAACATAAAGACAGCCAAAAGACTGGAGAGAATTTTTTAATTCAAACAGAAAGTTCAGGATTTCCCTGGTGGCTCAGTAGTAAACAATCTGCCTGCCAATGCTGGAGACACGGGTTCCATCCCTTGTCTGGGAAGATCCCATATACCACGGCGCAACTAAGCCCATGCACCACCAGTGCTGAACCCGCGTGCTCCAACTGCTGAAGCCTGTGCGCCCGAGAGCCCATGCTCCGCAACGAGAGGAGCCACTGCAATGTGAAGCCGTGCACAGCAACCAAAAGAACCGGCCCCCGCTCACTGTCACTAGAAAAAAGCCCTCGTAGCAATGAAGACCCAGTGCTGCCAAAAATTAGTAATCTTTCAATTAAAAAAAAATACAGTTCAGGGTTGGTAAGTGAATTGAAACGTGATAAACTGAAATTTATCTCTTACTTCCTCCCCTCAAACATTACTACAGAAACCCATATTCAACTTACAGTACTGTATTACAGCACTCATCATGGTACAGTCGACAGGGGCAGAAGTATTTACTCCCTACAGAGGACGGAACTTACTATCTCTAGCCTGCGTGGTCCAAAATGAACATTAAATGTTTATGAGAAATTCTTCACCCCTTTGGGGGTGAAGCATAAACAGCATTATAAAACAGGTCAGCTGTACCTCTCTGCTACTCTGCTAAGGGAAAATGACAGCAAACATTTCTTATTCCCAGCAATAGGGCAGAATACCATAGGGTAACGAACAGAGACAGTGAAATAGGGCTTGATTTCAGAATGAAAGAAAAACCACTTTTTCCTCGTACTGGAACAAAGGCGTATCATTTTTGGCCAGTGCTAACATTTTCCAAAACTACCCTTTCCTCTAAATTGTTTATTTAAAGAGAAACAGCAAGTGTGAAGAACGGATGGGTTGGGAGTTTGGGATTAACAGATGTAATCTATTACATATAAGATGGAAAAACAGCAAAGTCCTACTGTATAGCACAGAGAACTATACTCAATATCCCATAATAAACCATAATGGAAAAGAATATGAAGACGATATATGTAACTGAATCATTCTGCTGCATAATAGAAGTTAACATGGTAAATCAACACATTTTAATAAAATTAAAAAATGAAGAGGCAACATAAATTCATGACCAGCAACAGAAAAGGTTAAAGTAAATAATCATTCTTCTACAGACCCACCACATCACCATCATACACAGAATTTTTATACTGAGCAGATGACTCCTGACAAGGAAAGAACTCAGAGCTAAGTTCAATGTCTAGGAAGCACACACAAAGTGGAACTGACCAAAGCACTGTCAAGTTTCTGGAAAAGCCTAGTAAGCTGAAGAATGTTCCTGTCAAGAAAGTATGTGGTAGGACAGAGAGACATCTTAATTAGGTTTACTGTTATGGGTTAAAATTTAACCCAAAAAGAGAGTGTAAGATAGCAGCTTTAGGACTTTTCTTAGCTACAGAATGTTGTTACTTCATATTCACATGATTAGCTTTGCTAATGCCATTCACTTTTTCCAATTACTTAAAACAGCATATAAAACTCAAACTCTTAAGAAGTGATATTATTAGCAGAAAATAGAAATCACAAACTTTAGTACTTTCGTTAGTAGTTAATCTATCCGGGGTCTCACGCTAATGAGTGGCAAGATCTGGAGGCTGAGACAGTGAAAGATCTGAAGAAAAAACACCTCAAAGTATACCTAGAACTCACAATCATCAGAAATGTGTGTGCTTAGTTGCTCAGTCGTGTTTGACTCTGTGTGACCCTACAGACTGTATCCTGCCAGGCTCCTCCGTCCATGCGGATTCTCCAGGCAAGAATACTGGAGTGGGCTGCCATACCATCCTCCAGGGGATCTTCCTAACCCAGGGATCAAATCCAGGTCTCCCGCATTGCAGGCAGATTCTTTACCATCTGAGTCACCAGGGAAGCCCACAAATACTTGAGTGGGTAGCCTATCCCTTCTCCAGGGGATCTTGCTGACCCAGGAATCGAACCGGGGTCTCCTGCATTGCAGGCGGATTCTTTACCAGCTGAGCTATCAATACTACCATTCCTTTCAGTCTATTCCTGCAAATCAAATAACACCCTTCTCATGATTCACTCGATAGTGTTCTTCCTGAAATCTCTTCCATTATCTGCCTAAATCTGGGACATAAACTTCTGCATTAACCAGCCATCATTGTAACATACCCTATTCTTGGTCACCAAGATTAATAAGAACACTACTTATTAAGAACACTAACTTCTAAACACTGTGCACTTTACATGCATTACCTCAATCAATGTATACAAACCTATGTGTTAAATACTAGTATCCCTATTTTACATATGAAAAAAACCTAAGGCTTAGAAGTGCTAAAAGACCCACGGGGAGGGGGAGGAAGGAGAGGGTGCAATATATGGAGAGTAACATGGAAACATAGATTACCATATGTAAAACAGACAGCCAATTTAACTTGCTGTATGACTCAGGGAACTCAAACCAGGCTCTATGACAACCTGAAGCGCTGGAATGGGGAGGGAGGTAAGAGGGAGGTTCAGGAGGGAGAGGACATATGTATACTTATGGCTTAAGAACACTAACTTCTAAACACTGTGCACTTTACATGCATTACCTCAATCAATGTATACAAACCTATGTGTTAAATACTAGTATCCCTATTTTACATATGAAAAAAACCTAAGGCTTAGAAGTGCTAAAAGACCCACGGGGAGGGGGAGGAAGGAGAGGGTGCAATATATGGAGAGTAACATGGAAACATAGATTACCATATGTAAAACAGACAGCCAATTTAACTTGCTGTATGACTCAGGGAACTCAAACCAGGCTCTATGACAACCTGAAGCGCTGGAATGGGGAGGGAGGTAAGAGGGAGGTTCAGGAGGGAGAGGACATATGTATACTTATGGCTGATTCATGCTGATATTTGGCAGAAACCAACACAATATTATAAAGAAGTTAACCGTCAATTAAAAATAAATTAATTTATTAAAAAGACAAGGCAGGCAGATAATGTTGCAAGGTTTGGGTAAAACACATGGTATATTTATTTTGACCATAATTATGTATTAATTCACATCCAGGAATAAGAAATGCTATATTATAACCAACATGAAGGGGGTGGAGCCATGACAATCAGATAGACAAAAGCTCTTAGGAGAAAACAACTCTTGAAATTTTGTACCTATTTTAAAAGGATAACAGTAGCAAACTGCTTCTCTCTCAAGTGTCTGAGGGTTTTTGTACCTAGTATATTCTTCTGAACAGCGCTTTCCACAGTCTTCCTCAACTCTGTTCAGTAGCTCATTAGTTTAGACCCCACTGATACACAATTCTAGATTAACTCCAATTGAAGAGAGATTTACCTTAGCATTCTGAAGCACATTTTCCAAAGTTTCATGAAAAAGAAACTTCCCATTTATAAAAAATATATGTTGCACAGTGGATGACAATGTAAAACACATTTCTTCCCATTGTCATGATGGAAAAAAAAATTCTGATAAACACTGCTCTGAAAATTTCCCAAAGAAGTTACCTTCATTCCTATCCTATCTATATTAGAGATTGAGACATTCCACTTAGATTTAAAGACAACTGCATGCTTCCACTATGCTACTTTTTAAAACTATGACGAATACCATCTCTTCAAGATCTCATCTCCCTAAAACAGAGTAGAGAAAACACAATTCAGTTTCTTTGCCTAAATAATTTAACCAATCATTAAGGGGAAAAAAATGATTATACTGTGCTATATTAATAAAACAAGGTCATTAGGAATTCATCCTAAACAGCCATAAATTGCTATGCATTTATCTCCTCTGTTCTTTTCACACAGTCATCTGATATGCCTACTACACTATCTGACATCAGTATGAAAGTTCTCTAATTCTTATCTTCTGACCTTTGTAGGATAGGAAAGCAAATTAGTAGCCATGTTTATGAGACTAGCACCTGAATTAAAAATGAATAAATTCACAGTACATGCACTGAGAAACATATTCTGGTTTAGAGCCTTATCCTTTTGACTTACTTCCTGATTTCATCAAGTCAAGAATGGTAAAGGTCCTCCAGACAGTGGAGATAGATAATAAAAATATAAACATAGGAAGAGGAAGAGAATTAAATTAAAATCACAAACATAAAGAAAAGCTATTAACTGAAACCTAAAAGAGACAACTACACAAGTAAACAAAAATGAAAATGAAGATCCATAGAGAGTTTTAACCATTATAGAAGACATCAGCAACAAAACGTGTCAGTTCGCTTCAGGTGCTCAGTCGTGTGGGACTCTGTGTGACCCCATGGACTGCAGCACGCCAGGCCTCCCTGTCCATCACCAACTCCCAGAGCTTATGCAAACTCATGTCCATTGAGTCAGTGATGCCATGCAACCATCTCATCCTCTGTCGTCCCCTTCTCCTGCCCTCAACCTTTCCCTTCTCCTCCTGCCTTCAATCATTCCCAGCATCAGGGTCTTTTCAAATAAGTCAGCTCTTCACATCAGGTGGCCAAGTATTGGAGTTTCAGCTTCAGGATCAGTCCTTCCAATGAATATTCAGAACTGATTTCCCTTAGGTTTGACTGGTTTGATCTCCTTGCAGTCCAAGGGACTCTTGAGTCTTCTCCAACACCCACTGTTCAAAAACATTAATTCTTTGACGCTCAGTTTTCTCTATGGTCCAACTCTCACATCCACACACTACTACTGGAAAAACCATAGCTTTGACTACATGGACCTCTGTTGGCAAAGTAACATCTCTGCTTTTTAATATGCTGTCTAGGTTGGTCATAGCTTTTCTTCCAAGGAGTAAGCGTCTTTTAATTTCATGGCTGCAGTCACCATCTGCAGTGATTTTGGAGACCAAACAATAAAGTCTGTCACTATTTCCATTGTTTCCCCATCTATTTGCCATGAAGTGATGTGACCAGATGCCATGATGTTCGTTTTTTGAACGTCGAGATTTAAGCCAGTTTTTTTTGCTCTCCTCTTTCATTTTCATCAAGAGGCTCTTCAGTTCTTCACTTTCTGCCGTTAGGATGGTGTCATCTGCATATCTGAGGTTATTGATATTTTCCCCAGCAATCTTGATTTCAGCTTGTTTCATCCAGTCCATCATTTTGCACAATGTACTCCACGTGTAAGTTGAATAAACAGGGTGACAATATACAGCCTTGACATACTCCTTCCCCAATTTGGAACCAGTTCACTGTTCCATGTCTGGCTCTAACTGTTGCTTCTTGATCTGCATACAGATTTCTCAGGAGACAGGTAAAGTGGTCTGGTATTTCCATCTCTTTTAAGAATTTTCCACGGTTTGTTGTGATCCACACAGTCAAGGGCTTTGGCATAGTCAGTGAAGCAGAAGTAGATGTTACAGCCTTGATGTACTCCTTTTCCAGATTGGAACCAGTCTGTTGTTCCATGTCCAGTTCTAACTGTTGCTTCTTAAACTGCATACAGATTTCCCAGAAGGCAGGTAAAGTGTTCTGATATTCCCATCTTTTGAAGAATTTTCCAGTTTGTTGTAATTCACACAGTCAAAAGGTTTAGCATAGTCAATGAAACAGAAGTAGATGTACTTCTGGAATTTTCTTGCTTTTTCTATGATCCAACAGATGTTGGCAATTTGATCTGTTTCCTCTGCCTTTTCTAAACCCAGCTTGAACATCTGGAAGTTCACGGTTCACATACTGTTGAAGCCTAGCTTGTAGAATTTTGAGCATTATTTTGCCAGCATGTGAGATTAGTGCAATTGTGCAATAGTTTGAGCATTCTTTGGCATTGCCTTTCTTTGGGATTGGAATGAAAACTGACCTTTTCCAGTCCTGTGGCCACTGCTGAGTTTTCCAACTTTGCTGGCACATTGAGCACAGCACTTTCACAGCATCATCTTTTAGGATTTGAAACAGCTCAACTGGAATTCCATCACCTTCACTAACTTTGTTCACAGTGATGCTTCTAAGGCCCACTTGACTTCACATTCCAGGATGTCTGGCTCTAGGTGAGTGATCACACCATCGTGGTTATCTGAGACATTAAAATATTTTATATAGTTCTTCTCTGTATTCCTGCCACCTCTTCTTAATATCTTCTTCTGTTAGTTCCATACCGTTTCTGCCCTTTATTGTCCCCATCTTTGCATGAAATGTTCCCTTGGTAGCTCTAATTTTCTTGAAGACATCTCTAGTCTTTCCCACTCTGTTGTTTTCCTCTATTTCTTTGCATTGATCACAGAAGAAGGCTTTCTTATCTCTTCTTGCTACTCTTGGGAACTCTGCATTCAGATGGGTATCATCTTTCCTTTTCTCCTTCGCCTTTAGCTTCTCTTCTTTTCTCAGCTATTTGTAAGGCCTCCTCAGCAACCATTTTGACTTTTGCATTTCTTTTTCCTGAGGATGGTCTTGATCCCTGACTCCTGTACAACGTCACAAACCTCCATCCATAGTTCTTCAGGCATCCTGTTTATCAGATCTAATCCCTTCAATTGTTTGTCACTTCCACTGTATAATTGTAAGGGAACTGATTTAAATCAGACCTAATGGTCCAGTGGTTTTCCCTACTTTCTTCAATTTAAGTCTGAATTTGGCAATAAGGAGTTCATGATCCAAGCCAGTCAGCTCCCAGTCTTGTTTTTGCTGACTATATAGAGCTTCTCCATCTCTAGCTGCAAAGAATATAATCAATCTGATTTCGGTGTTGACCATCTGGTGATGTCCATTTGTAGGATTGTCTCGTGTGTTTTTGAAGAAGGTGTTTGCTATGACCAGTCCATTCTCTTGGCTAAACTCTTTTAGCCTTTGCCTTACTTCATTTTGTACTCCAAGACCAAATTTGCCTGTTACTCCAGGTATCTCGACTTTCTACTTTTGCATTCCAGTCCCCTATGATGAAAAGGACATCTTTTTTTTGGTCTTCGTTCTAAAAGGTCTTGTAGGTCTTCATAGAACTGTTCAGCTTCTTGAGCATTAGTGGTCAGGGCATAGACTTGGATTACTGTGATATTGAATGGCTTGCCTTGGAAATGAACAGAGATCATTCTGTTATTTTTGAGATTGCATTTCAGACTCTCTTGTTGACTATGAGGGCTACTCCATTTCTTCTAAGGGATTCTTGCCCACAGTAGTAGATATAATGGTCATCTGAATTAAATTTGCCCATTCGTGTCCGTTTTAGTTCAGTGATTGCTAAAATGTCAATGTTCACTCCTGCCATCTCCCATTTGACCACTTCTAATTTACCTTGATTCATGGACCTAACATTCCAGTTCCTATGAAATATTGTTCTTTACTGTATCAGACTTTATTTCCATCACCAGTCACATCCACAACCTGGCATTATTTTCACTTCGGCTCAGCCTCTTTCTTCTTTCTGGAGCTGTCTCTGCAATCCTGGGCACCTACTGACGTGGGCAGTTCATTTTTCAGTGTCATTGTCTTTTTGCCTTTTCATACTGTTCATGCGGTTCTCAGGCAAGAATACTGAAGTGGTTTGTCATTCCCTTCTCCAGGGACCACGTTTTGTCAGAACTCTCCACCATGACCTATCCATCTTGGGTGGCCCTACTCATCATGGCTCACAGTTTCATTGAATTAGACAAGGCTGTGATCCAAGTGATCAGTTTGGTTAGTTTTCTGTGATTGTGGTTTCCATTCTGTCTGCCCTCTAGTGGATAAAGGCAAACGGAGAAGCCCCAACAAGATGGTAGGAGGGGTGAAATCATGTTTAGAATCAAAGCCCATACCCGCCAGAGACGCTCGGAGGGCTCAAACAAAACCTTGTGTGCACCAGGACCCAGAGACCCCACAAGAGAC
>SJXQ01002586.1:21842-33414 GCA_006408695.1 Aepyceros melampus | reverse complement strand
GTGGATCAACACAGGCCTGTTGTGGGGTTAGAGGCACTGAATACAACAGTCCTGGCAAAAGTCCTTTTGAAGGAGATCCATTATCCCTTACCCTATGCATCAAGAGAAAATTGGATTAAATATTTATTGAGCATGGCCTCATCCATCAGAATAAGACCCAGACCCTCCACAGCCAGTCCCTCCCATCAGGAAGCTTCCACAAGCCTCTCATCCTTATCCATCAGAGGGCAGAGAGAATGGAAACCACAATTACAGAGAACAAAATGGATAAGTAAGTTCAAATATATTTATGCTGGAATACAATTCAGCAATAAAACTGAGTGATGTGGTGCTTTACATAGGTGAACAACATGGATGAATCGCAAACATGTCCTTCAGCAAAAGCAAATAAGAGACAAGAGTACACACGATTCCATTATATAAAATTCAAAACTAAGCAAAACTAACTTTTGATAACAGAGGTCAAAAGAGTGGTTACTTCTGGGTAGGAGAATGGAGATAATAGCTGGGAAGAGGCATGAGGAGGAAGAGTGTTGAAACTGTTCCATTTCCTGATTTGGGGTGGTATTTACAAAGTGTGTTCACTGTGAAAATTTACTGAACTGCCAGCACACTTAGGTGAACTCAACTGTATTCATGTTATACTTCAATGAAGCCAAGTTTACTTGAAAACAAAATTCATCACGCAAGGGACTTCTGGTTAAACAATTCAGCTGAACAACTGAGTTTATCTCCGCTCTCATCTAACACTTCTGAAGTAAAAGAGTGAAGAAATTAAAAGACAGCCACCCTTAAGAACAAACAGAAGTATGGCAGACCATACTTTCCAACACTGACCACAATAATAACCCCCAACCCCATCTCACACACTTTTCTGCAATCTCATCTTACCACTCACTCCCTCACAGAAATGGAGTTTCTGTCCCCTCTCCTGGTTGGGGCTTGTGTCTGTCTTGACCAATAGATTATGGCAGAAATGGTGCAGTGTGACTCGAGGAAAGATCATAAAAGGACACGCAACTTCCACAGATCTTAACTCTTGAGCTGCCAGGTAAAAAGTCTGCAAGGTAAAAACTGCCTCAAGGACACCATGCTGGGAAAGCCACATGTAGCTGAGCCCAGCCTTCTAGCCATGCTTGCCAAGGTGCCACAGGTCTATAAGGTAGCCACCCTGAAAGCAGATCCCAGCTTTTTGAGTTTCCCTCTGCAATGAGTCATCACAACTGAGGCCCCAAACATGGTGGGGGGAAGACATCCCTGCAGTACTCTCTGCAAGTTCCTGACCCACAGATTCTATGAACATAATATAATGCTGGTTTGCGGGTGGTTTGTTATAGATTAAGATAACCAGATGAGAGAGACAGCAAGCACGCAATAGACAAAGCAAGTCAATAAAATTCTGAAAGACAAAAAGCAGATGATATGCTAAGTGTCATAGGTTTCAGACAAGTCAGAAGCCCATTCAAGCAATAGAACCCCAGAAAAGTATGTAAGAAATGGTAGCAGGGGTTGAAAAGAGGAAGATTATGAAAAAACTGAATGAGAACTAGTTAAATTCCTAGCTCTGCTCCTCCAGATCAGGCTGCTAGGGTACACTCTTTTCCATATTATCTCCTCCCCAGAACAAGACCAAAAATTTGACTCTAGAGATGTTGGACAGAAACAGAAACACCAAGATAGATCAGGGTGAGGAATGGCCACGTAGTCCATTTCCCTATTTTGGCTACGAAGACACTAGCTCGTGTGTCTTGGAGCACCAGGATGAGAGTGAGAGAAGTCCCAGAATGCTATTTATCCAACAGGCCTAGTGGCTTACACAGTCACAGAAATCTCTGAAGGATATGACTAATTTTTTTTAAAAAACACCTAATGTGTTTGACCATACTAGTGTTACATACATGAAAGACACACAGAAAACTAAAACAAAAAGCCAATTTACTCCTTTAAAAAACACTCTGTACATTAAAAAAAATAATAATAATCACAGTGAACAGCATTTGTTTCTACAGTCTTCATAATCTAAACATTAACTTAATCCAAAACCATAACCTATGGAGGAAGCAGAAAATACGTGGCAAATGGAGCACATACATGGGTGGTTATCTTCTGCTGTAGAAAAGTCTCTAAAATTTTAGAAATCATGAAATAGTAGCATTGGAAATATAAAATGCAATGATACACACCAAAGAGCTGAAAGAATGAAAAAGGGGATGCTTTAGAGGAATGGAAGCATTCTTCTTTTTTAAAAATATAGTAGAATTTTATGTGCTGTGCTTAGTTTAGTTGCTCAGTCGTGCTCTACTCCTTGTGGCTCCCTGGACTGTATAGTCTGCCAGGCTCCTCTGTCCATGGGATTTTTCAGGTAAGAATACTGGAGTAGGTTGCCATTTCCTCCTCTAGGGGATCTTCCCAATCCACGGATGGAACTGCCCACATCTCCTGCACTGCAGGCAGGTTCTTTATTGCTAGGTAGAACGCTATACTTGATGTGAATTAGGTATCAATAAAGCTGTCACTAACAGAAAAAGAATGAATTAAATTCTAAAAGAGAAAAGATACTGGAAGCACAGAGAGCAATTGGTTCTACTTCTACAGATTAAGGGAAAGCTTTGTAAAAGGGAAAAGGGGACCGTGTGACCAAAGTCTTGAAATACAAAATAAGGAAGAATAGAAAATGAAGTTTAAAAGTTTTGGGGGGGACCCAAACATTGAGGGACATCAGATGTCACTCCAGTCAATAGGAAGAAATCAGAGGTTTTTGAGTAGGAAGTTATCACTGAGGGAAGTTCAGAGAACCAAAATCTAGAAGAGTTGAACTACTACAATACCTAAGCAAATCAAGAGGCAGAGAAAAACAATTATAGCCAAAGTACAGACACAGAAATGTCTGTGCATTTGTATGTCTCTAATTTTTAAAATAACACTCTAAAGTTGGAATTTTTAAATGGTCAGAGGGAGAATATGATAGTAGGCTTGATTTTAGAACAACATAATTATTTTTTAACCATGTAAATACTTTAAATATTAACACTGTAAAAAAGTTGTAAGTTAAAAAAGTAATCCCCAAAAAGCAAAAGCAAAATCAAACACACAAACCTTAATGCACGGGGCTTCCCAGGTGGTGCTAGTAGTAAAGAATCCACCTGCCAAGTTTGATCCTGGGGTCAGGAACATCCCCTGGATTAGGAAATGGCACCTGACTCCAGTATTCTTGCCTGGAAAATTCCAGAGACAGAGGAGCCTGGTGGGCTATAGTCCGTGGGGCCGCAAAGACTAAGCGAGTGAACACACACACAAACCTCAGTGTGTAGCCAGTCAATAACATGACAAGACTGAATAATTATTTCAAAGAATTTTAAAACACAGTAATTTGAACAAACATTCCTGTGGAAGATACCCTAAAGACAAAAAAAAAAAAACAACAACGATAACAAAAAAAATCCTCAAGCAACAATTAGCAACCATAGTAGTGTTGACACTGTAACTCTAACACCATTAACGTGTGTACTCTGTGATAAAGCAGTGGAGTAATTACGCTACTGTCTTTGAGAACCAAAATTTTCAGCATAGGATAAAGACATTTTTTTAAAGATCAATGACAAACACTGTAGTTCTAAATATGAACTGAAAGTTCTGCATGAAATCATAAATTTACCTTTAAAAGAGAACGCTGAGTGACATCAAGGAAAACAGTGGAATTGGACCCCCACCAATTCTTCTCCAATAAGAAAACTGACAAATAACTCTAGAAGTCAACCAAAACCTGTCAGCAATCTGGGCAGGATTTGCTCAAGAAAAATGGCTGAATCTTGGTAAAAACAGAGCTTTCTAGCTTTTTAACTTGATCTGGTCCCAGCCTCCCCAGTCAACTCCACAGTAGACCTAAAAACTAACAGCACAGATTTGCAATACAAACCCCAACCTGAAAAGCCAGCAAAGAAGGCTGAAACTCTTTAAAGCTTCATTTCCAGGAAATTTGTAATTATTTGACTTGTCTGATGGTTCCCTAAAGAGGCTACTTACAAGACTATTTGTATTCAACTTGATTTGGGGCTTGCCCAATACAAAGGCATTTTACTCCAGGGGCATTTGTAAAAAAAAATATTCCAGGAAGCTGTTTGACTTTGTGGTTTTCTGAAGCAGTGAATAACAACTGGAGCAAACAAAAGAATAAGCAAAAATCCTAAAAGGAAAAGCGGGGTAATGAGATGTCCCTAACAGCTTTGAAAAGGGCCAACAAATATAAAAACCCTGAGACTCAAGAAAGCAAAACACAAAGATAGGCTTTGCACATATCCAGAAAAGACCTGAGAAGTCCCTAGGCTCTCTCTGACCATGAGGCTCTGCCCAATCATGAGAGTGAAGGTTATGGCAGAGCTGTCAACTGCCTGCACACAGACCACTCTTTAGCAAAGACTGGAAGATTTATTGGTTCCAGACAGTTACCTAAACACTGGAGTACACAGAGATTTCAGTGGCAATATAGGACAAAGAATACAAACTACAAAATTAGTTCAGAAAGTCACTGTAAACAATGAAACAACTATTCCAGTAGATAGTAACAATAGCAAATGCTTCAGAGGGAGAATAGTCTGCTTTCCAGAGTTGCTCTATCATATAAAAATGGCCAGTTTTCAACCAAAATTATTAGATATGCAAAGGAATAAAAATAAATACGGTCCATCCACAGAACAAAGGGCAATCAATAAAAACTACCAGAGGAAGCCCAGATGATATGCTTACTAGATAAGACTTTAAATCAGCTATTTTAAGTATGTTCAAAGAATTAAGAGAAGCTATGTCTAAAGAACTAAAGCAAAGTGTATATATAAGAACAATGTATCAACCAATATCAATAAACAGAGAAAAACTACATATATATACATATAAAAGATCAGAAGGAGAAGAAAGCATCAGAGGATGAGATGGCTGGATGGCATCACAATGGATGTGAACTTGGGCAAACTTCAGGAGATGGTGAGGGACAGGGAGGCCTCGCATTCTGCAGTTCATGGGGTCATAAAGATTTAGATACGATTGGGCGCATGAACAACATGAAGATCAAGTAGAAAGTATGATAACTGATATTAAAAATACACTAGAAAGGCTCAAAAAATATCTGAGCAGGCAGAAAGAATCAATGAACTTGGGAATAGATCAACTAAGATTATTCAGTCAAGCAAGAGAAAGAAAAATGAACAGAGCCTCAGAGACCTATGGGAAATCATGAATAACAAAATGTGCAAATCAGAAGTCACAGAAGGAGAGTTGAGAAAGGGAAACATTTTATGAAAAAAATGGCTGAAAAGTTTCCAAACTCAGTAATTTTAAAATAATAATAATCTCACAGCCAAAATGCTCAATGAACTCCAAATAATTAAATTCAGACCTACACTAAAAGCACTGCAAACTCAGAAAAAAAAAAATCTTGAAAGCAACAAGAAGTGATCTATCATATATAAGGGATCCTCAATAAAATACCTGATTTCTTCATCAAGATACCACAGAGGCCAGAAGGCAATGGGATGACATGTTAAAGTGTTGAAAGAAAAAGCTAATCAACCAATAATCCTACATCCAACAAAACTATCTTTAAACATGAAGGAGAAATCAAGAATTTGCCACTAGCTGACACGCACTGCAAGTAATATAAAAGGTAATCATTCATGTTGAAATGAAAGAATATGAGACAATAACTCAAACACACAAGAAAAAGAGCACCATGAAAGGTTAACTACCTAAGTAAACAAATACATTTTTGGTTGTTAAATTTTCTTCTATGTGAAGTAAAAACACCCAAGTAAGTGACTTCCCTGGCAGTCCACACTCCAAATGCAGGGGGAGCCCAGGTTCGATTCAATCTCTAGTCAGGGAACTAGATCCTGCATGCATACAGCAACTTAGAGTCTGCATGCCACAACTAAAGATCCCACATGCTGCAAGTAAGACCCAATGCAGTCAAAATATTTTTTAATGTTAAAAAAATGTTTTAAAGAAACACGCAATGGGGCTTCCCTGGTTGCTCACTGGTAAAAAAAAAATTCTATACCACCTCTCTCCTACTAAAAACTTCTCAATCATGTTGTCTGTTTTAAGTGTTTTCAAATTTGGAAAAGATTATATTGTTCTGCTGGCTTAAAATGGCAAGCGAAGTAGAATGTTCTATTTGTATGTTTGTCTTGGGAATCTAAAGAGTTAACTGCTGTGTGATGGCAAACCAAAACAGTAACATTCTGCTATAATCCAGCTCATCTTTCCATTTCTTGCTATACATCTAAATATATGCTTCCTTTAAAGAGTGTAACAGAAACCACTTGGGTCAAAAGCAAGCACTGTAGTTATTTAAACCTTGTCCCCAAAATACTAACAGCTATAGGTCAAGCCCTGATACAAGGAAACAACTTTGTAATGCAAATGTTATGATCAAATATGTTATGATGATATTGTCAAATTAAATTTTTAAACACTTACTTCATATGATCGAGTATCTTGAGGTAAAAATTTTCACAATTCAAACCTGAATTACCATAGAAGTCAATGGAGGACTTGAAACACCACCAAAATGGAGTAACTTCTGTCCTCTCAGGTACACCCTCTTAGAACTAAAAAAATCCTGGATGTAGATAGGAGACATATG
This sequence comes from Aepyceros melampus, assembly GCA_006408695.1. Taxonomy (NCBI): domain Eukaryota; kingdom Metazoa; phylum Chordata; class Mammalia; order Artiodactyla; family Bovidae; genus Aepyceros; species Aepyceros melampus. The sequence goes on along the minus strand of SJXQ01002586.1, from coordinate 26,777 downwards.
AGATACCGGCCAAAAATAAGAGGTATCTGAAAGATGAGGAAAAGGCAGTGGACTTTTTAGAGACATCAAAACTTGAGGAATGACAAGGCAGTTAAGCTCCCTGGGTTTTACTGCCTCCCTTATTTCCAGGACAGGATGCTGCTTCACCATCACAAGTCACAGGCAAATAAGCCCCAAGAAAAGGCTTTTACCTCCTAACCCTAAGAAATCTTTTCCGAAATACCCACCATACTCCACCCAAACCCCAAACCCTCCATGCAAACCCTTCAGTTTCGGTGACGTCAAGCATGCAGCTAATCTTCCACACTCTCTTTCTCTCAGCCAGACTGGGGAGCAGGTGTCAATCCAAGTCCCCTACTAGGATAGTGTTGGCAGATCAGAACAGGCAGTTGATCTTCTATCCCTCACATAGGGGTGCTCTAGCTCCCCTGCCAAGATGGTATGGATGAGGAAAGGAGCAGCAGATCTTCCAGGCCCTCCAGAACCAGAGGGGTGGCTCCAATATTCCTTTGCTGGGTGACACAAAACTGAAAGAGAGCTTATCTTTTTTCACACTCAATGGTGCTCAGGTTCACCCATTTAAAGTAGTGTCAGTGGGGTCAACCAAGCTGGGCTGCCGAAACCACCACCCAAAAAGCTGTGTGAGGCAGGATTACTACATTGGAATACACACACACACCTGGTATCGGCAAGAACCAGATAAGAGCTGAACCAGCACTCTATGTGGCATCAACGAGACTGAACAGTGTTCTGAGTTGGAGCCAGTCAGCAGTCTACCCTCTCCCCATCCCTGGAGTCAGCAGGGACTAGTGGAAAGGTGAACCGCCACACCCAACCAGCAGTGAGACTGAATGAAGAAGTCAAGAGATGACGCAGCCAGCAATCCACGTCACACATTCTCTGGGTGCCAGAGGTGCCCAGAGGGAAATGAGCTCCCACCACCACTTGGCATCAACTCAGGGGAAGTGGTACCAAGTGAGGAGCTTATGCTCCATCCTGCAGCACCAGAGTGCTGTGAGTTAGCCCTCCACTACTTCTCTCTTGCTGAGAAGCATGACTCAACAGGAAGCTGTTCTTATACCCCCCTACTCAGAGGCAACAAAGTGGTGTAAACTGGTGCCCAACTTTTGTCAGGAAGATTATCAGTGAAGGCAGCTGGTGAACTTGCATCCCATCAGTCTATACCAAGACAGTATGATTCAGTGCTTTACTTTCCCAGGCTGGTTGTTAGTAGGGCCCAGTCAGAAGCTGAATCTACACAGCCACCCAGTCCTGGCATTATAGCTCAACAAGAATTTTTACCTATTATAAAAATAGAATGCAATCTAGAGTTCTTATAAAGTGATATCAAATATGTCCAGGATACAGCTGAAAATCACTCACCATACCAAAAGCCAGAAAACTATAAAGTGAATGAGAGAAAGCAATCAACAGATTCAACAGTGAGATGAACCAAGTTTTTGATAAACTATCTGACAAAGATCTTATTTAACCAATCCATTTTTTAATTTTTAAATTCTTGACATTAACAGAACTACACTGAATTTATTAACTTTCCACTCTTAAATTTCTTATTGACAAACAGGGATAAAACTAAGCCAAAACCCCCAAACAAAACTAAAAATAGGGAAAAGCTTATAAAACTAAATATGGATTCCAGCATTAACAGCTGAACAGAGAATGATTTTTAAATTAGTAGCGGATGATAACGTTATGCAGAAATTGAACACTTACAACTTATCTAAAACTTGGAATCACTGACCGGAAATTACATAGCTGGATCATGGGAAAACAGCAGAAAGAGTTACAAGTAAACCTACACTGTTCCAGCTGCATCCCATGCCGTTCTCAGAAGAAAGCCTGGCACTGACTAGATATTGGGCCAGACTAATCCTGGCAACAGAACCAGTGACAGTAACCTGCCTACTAGAAGAGCCTTCCATTGAGCTGGCAATTTCGATGTGGCGGATCTCACTAATGTTGGCACCTTGGTGTCCGACTATGCAGGAAAGTTAAGTTATTTGGAATGGTGAGTTTACAGGTGGTTTGAGTAGATACAACCAAATTTGCCCAATAGCTTTTCGCCTCTGGGGAGCGGGAGTCAATTATGGTGAATCCAGTCCTGCCTTGCATCATAAGTCTGACCAAGGTTTCAGTCAATATAAATGTTTCAACAAGCTATTTTAACTGCTCTTGAAACAAATTAGAAAATGCTAAGTCTCAGGAAAGTTGTTTTAAAAGAACCAAGTGGAAATTACAAAACTAAAAAATATAATACTCAAAATAAAAACTCTCTGGACAGGCTAAACAGAAGTGTCAGACAACAGAGACAGCAAACAGATTAACAGAATTTAGCCAACCTAAAAGCGAAAATGGACTGGGGAACTGGAGGTGGAGGACAGAGTCTCAGGGACCCAAAAACAGAAGCTCTAAAATTCTTATCAGAGTTCCAGAAGAAGAGAAGGTGGGATTTTAAAAGTATTCTAAAACATAATGTCTAAAAAATTCCAAGCTGTGGCGAAACACATTAACTCAATGAAAGAAACCCACACCAAGATAAATAAAATGAAGACATCCACACCAAGATACATTGTAAATTAATTTCTGAAAACTAAAGGCAAAGAAAAATTCTTGAAAGCAGCCAGAAAAAAAAAACAATAAATTACTTACAGGGGAACACAGATTCTAATGACAACAAATTTCTGATTTGAAACCACAGAGAACAAAAGAAAATAGCATGTTTTTCACAGCTAAAAGAAAAAGAACGGTACATTGTGAATTCTATATACGGCAAAAATTCCTTCAGGAATGAAGGGAAATAAAGTTATCCTGAAAAAATGACTTTAAAAGTTCTCTAAATAGAAAGGAAATGAAAGCAGAAGGCTGGGACTTCAGAAAGGAAAAAAGAACATTGGAATATATAAGATCATGAGTAAGTATAATAAGAATATTATACAATGCATGAGTTTCATAAATCATATTTGCTGGTTGAAGCAAAATTTATCACACCATCTGGTGTGATGTTCAATGTTACTAAGAGAAAACACTTAAGAAAATTACATTTCATAAGAGGGCAGACAAAAGGACCGAAATGGAAGTAAAGGTCTGCACTTCACTGGAAGTAGTAAAACATCCACAACAGAAGATAGGGATAAATTACATATGAGTATTCCAGTACCGAGAACCACCACTAAGAAGTCTATACAAAGAGATACACTTAAAAACACTACAAATCAAGACGGAATCAAAAAATATACATCCAGATAACCCACAAGGAGGAAAGAAGAATGAAAGAAACCAGAAAGAGGAACAAGCCATAGTACTAGCAGACTTGAAGTTCTAATGTATCAACAGTTACCTTAAGTATAAACAGTCTATACCAATTAAAAAAGACAGGAAGAGTGGTTTTTTTAAAATGATCTAACAATACGTTGTACTTCCCCCCCCCAAAAAATTCAACTTAAATACAACAGGTAAAGTTAAAGTATGGGCAAAGACATACCATGTAAATACTGATTTTTTTAAAAAAGCAAGAGTGGCAATATTATTATCAATAAAGTAGACTTAAGTGTAAATAAAACTACTAGCATTTTAGCAAGAGCAAAAGAGATACTACATAATGATCAAAGGAACAACCCACCAGAAGATATGACAAATTTATGTACACATCAAATGACAGAGCCTCAAAGTACAGAAGTAAAAACTGATAAAAGGAAAAACAGACAAATCCACAATTATAGTTGGAAATCTAGAAATACCACACTCTCATTAATTGGTAGAACTACTAGACAGAAAATCAGTAAGCATACAGAACTGGACAATAAAATCAGCCAAAAAGATCAAATTCTCATGTATATAACACTCCATCCAACAGAATACACATTTATTTCAAGCACACATGGAGTGGTCATCAAGATAGACCACATCCTGGGTCATAAAACACATGTCAACTAAGAGAATGAATATTATACAGAGTAAATTTCCTTATCATAATAGAATCAAGCTAAAAAGTCACTGATAGTAAAACTAAAAATCAGTGACAGTGAAAACAGGAAAATCTCCAAATACTCAGAAGCTGAGTAACACACTACTAAATACTAAATATTCCAAGGACTGAAGAGGAAATTTAAAAACCCATAGAACTGCATGAAAATACGAGAATATGTGGGACACAGCAAAACAGTGCCTAAATGAAAACATATAGTACTAAATTTGTACATCAGAGAAAAAGAAAGGTCTCAAATCAGTAATCTAAAAGACATGAACAGACATTTCACCACAGAGGTGAATTATTTCCTTCTGAAAACAGAAGGAAAATAAGGACATGAAAGACATTCAACATCACTAGCCTTTGGAGAAATGCAAATTAAAACCACCTGAGCTATCACTACACAGCTATCAGAATATGGAAAATTAAAAAAATAATAACACCAAATGCTAGGAAGAGTGCAACAAAGCTAGAACACTGGTGGGAACTGCTGATGGGAATGGAAAATGGTAGAGCTGCTCTGGAAAACAATTTGGCAGTTTTTTATAAGACTAAACAAGCAACCAGCAGCAACTGTACTCCTGGACATTTATCCCAGAAAAACTTAGGCTCACAAAAACACTGTACAAAAATGTTCAAAAAAAAAAAGAAAGTTCACAGCAACTTTATTTACAACAGCCACAGAATAAAAATTACTCAAAGTATCCTTCAACAAGTAAATGGTTAAGGAAACCATGGTACATCAATAACACAGAGGAACAGACTATACGATACGTACGCTGATCCCACCTATATAACTTTTTTTCAATGACAAAATTATAGCAACAGAATAGATCAGTGCTTGCCAGGAGTTAGAAACTGGGGGTGGGGGTGGGGTGGGTGAATATGGCTCTAAAGGACAACATGATGGATAGTTAAGATAAACAGGTTTGTATCTTGACTATCTC
>SJXQ01002586.1:9916-21700 GCA_006408695.1 Aepyceros melampus | reverse complement strand
CTATTTCAATGTCAATATCCTGGTCATGACATTGTACTAGATTTCTTATTACTGACAAGTGCATGTGAATCTACAATTGTTTCTAAATAGTCAATTTTTAAAAAGCAAATAGAAAAAAATTGCCATTTACAGAAATATATACACTCGATTATGAATCAGTCATGGTACTGTCCACTTCTGTAAGGACAACCAAATCCAACAAAACAAATGTTCAGGATCCAGCTACCTCTTTTCACAGAATCCTGACTAAGAGTTGAATCATCTTTATGGGTAACAGTAAATATTATCCTTTGATGTCTGAATGCTGTCTACAACATCCTGGCCAAGTAGTGTCAATGAGCAAACTTGAATATCTTCAATGACAGAAGACTCACTTATCTATCCATTTATAGATAAACACTTTGAAAAAGTGTTACAGAAAAAGTTTCTCCTTAAGAGTTATACTCTGAACCTAAGGTACAAACTCCAGACCTATCTTTTTGACTAACAAGCTAAGAGTAAACATATAATCACAATATATTCATACAAATACACACACAGAGCCAAATTCAACAATAAAAGTTCACATTCAATAGACTGGAAAGTGCCTCAATTAAAGCCAATTCTTGCTACTTTTAGGGAAACTGAGGGGCCTTACTATCTCTAATACCCAAATGTCTCTACCTAATAGTACATATTTACTGTGACATTTCTTATCAATTCATGTCTGACAATTCATCTAGCCCTGTCATGAGTTCATAATAAACAGGTAAACACATAGTAATTCTACCCATGTTCTAGAATTAGAAACATCAGATTTGACCTAAGAAATAATTTCAACTATAAAAAAGTAGTAGTTTTGGAGAAATCAAAACACCATTAATAAATAAGACCAACTTTCAAATCAAACAAAGGCTAACTGAATAATTTATCATACTAAACTAACCAAAACATACAATTCTCAGTTACATTATGTGCTTGCATTCATTTCTCGTCTTGAAAGCTTGAGGCTGAAATCAAAGAAAATTACAATCCAGAACAAATTCCATTGTGCCCTTCTTTTGGATCAAAATCTCCAAAATGGAATCAATCCTAAAAACTCAAATGAACCACCACCTAGAATTCTGATGCTAGACAGTCACTTTGGAAATTCCTAATCTGTAGCCCTTCATCTTAACAGACGGTGAAACTGGGGACCATAAAAATTAAGCAAGTTGACAAAGTAGGCAGCAGACTCAAACACCGGTCTTCAGTTTTCGATCCACTGTTCTTTCCAGTATATCACACAGCCTCCCAATCAAGCCAGTATTTTGAACACCCAGGCTGAGAAACAATTCTAAGGCCTATTAACTATGTTAAGGGAGCATGTGCTTAAAACGATTTTTCCAGTTAGAGCAATAAGTTCTCTAGGGATCAGTTCACATTCTCTTCCCCTAGCACCCTTGTAATCAGTAGAGGAGAATTTGAGAGAATATGGCAGTGATCATGGAACACCACAGAACCGTGTGATATAAACCATGGCATCTAAGCCTAACCGATCCAGTGGTATTAAAGCTTTTTTATCTTCTCAGCACACTCCTATTGTTAACACTTCTACCCAAGAATAGAGAAAACTAAATAGCTGAAAACAATGGAGTCCACAGTTGGGCTTCAAAGGAAACCACACACTCTCCAAAATTACATACAAAATCTCTACAGCTACACTGGCCCTCAAATGGTTAATAACCTCAAAAACCTAAAGTACCACAATTCCAACTCCACCACCAGTCAATATATAATGAAAACAAAGGTATTCTGCTACAAATGACTAACACATTAGAGAGCTTCCCTGGTGGCTCAGACAGTAAAGAATCTGCCTGCAATGCAGACCTGGGTCTGATCCATGGGCCAGGATGATCCCCTGGAAAAGGGAATGTCAACCCACTCCAGTATTCCTGCCTGGAGAATTCCACGGACAGAAGAGCCTGGCAGGCTACAGTCTGTGGGGTCACAAAAAGTTCGACACGACTGAGTGACTACATAAAATAACATACTGCTGCTGCTGCTGCTAAGTCACTTCAGTGGTTCCAACTCTGTGCGACCCCATAGACAGCAGCCCACCAGGCTCCCCCGTCCCTGGGATTCTCCAGGCAAGAACACTGGAGTGGGTTGCCATTTCCTTCTCCGATGTATGAAAGTGAAAAGTGAAAGTGGAGTCGCTCAGTCGAGTCTGACTCTTCACGACCCCACGGACTGCAGCCCACCAGGCTCCTCTGTCCATGGGATTTTCCAGGCAAGAGTACTGGAGTGGGGTGCCATTGCCTTCTCCAAATAACATACTAGTAGTGTTAATTGCCCAGTCATGTCCGACTCTATGCAACCCCATGGACAGTCATGCTCTTCTGTCCACAGGATTCTCCAGGCAAGAATACTGGAGTGGGTTGTCATTCCTTTCTCCAGATCTTCCTGACCTAGGGATGGAACCTGTATCTCCTGCATTGCAGGCAGATTCTTTACCGTCTGAGCCACCAGGGAGGCCCATAACAACACACTAAGCCCTGTACTATTTATGACTAATCAAGAATACAAGTTTATCTATTATTCTTTTTCTATACTAAAAATCAAGAATACGTCAAGAAGTTGAGTGACTCCTGCAAATATAAGATATTAAGTGATATAAACTATGGCTTAAACATTCAGGGAGTAAATTAAATCAGTCGTACCAATAAAATCAAAATATGAAGGCAAATTTTGCCCATTACTTCAACTGAGTTCACAGCATATAAAATTAAGCAACTGCTATCGTAGGAAAAGCCATACGAACATACTTTCAATTAAAACTTTTGCATGTTGAAGAATTTCTACCTTTTATACCATATATAAAAGTAGTAACAGGGCTTCAAAGTAACTTAATCAACCAAACCAACCTCCTCACTGACATCTCACTATTTCAATGAGAGAATTCTCAAGTCCAAGACAATTCAATATAAAAACAAATAATATTTTCATATGGCAAGCAGCAAAATTAACAAAGCATTTTAACAACTTGAATATAGTATGGTCTCATTTGCCTGGAGAATCCCAGGGACGGGCAGCCTGGTGGGCTGCGTCTATGGGGTCGTGCAAAGTCAGACACAACTGAAGCGACTTAGCAGCAGCAGCAGCATTTGTGTGGGAAAAGAGATACATAATAGAATATACTTGTACGTGTTGAAATATGAAGTTACCCAACAAAGCTTTTATCAGTGGCTGCCTGAGAATAAGAAACATAACCCAGAGATTGTGTGGGAAAGAGATTCTCTTTTTACTGCAACTTCCTCTATGTAACTTTACAGTTTTGCACTATTCCAAGTATACCTATTCAAAAAAATCTGCATGCAAGTATTTCAAAAGTCAAAGATCGGATCATGGCTGCAATTAGAATGGTGGCATTGAGGATGGAGAAAAACAAACATTTGAAATTTAAGATGTAGAAATGTCAAGATTTGGTGACTATCAGGACTTGCTAAGAAAAAAAAGGAGTTAAAAACAGCTCTAAGGTTTCTGGCAAGGGAAATAAGTGACACTTACTAAGACAGGGAACATCAAAAGCAAAGATAAATTCAGCTTATATATGTTCAGTTTAAGATGTCTTCAAGATACCAGGTAAAGTAATCAAGTTCGGTCAAGCATACATGCAAGTTGGGAGCAGACAGAGTAAAGATCTAGAACAGAATTTCCTTGCAAAGGAGACTGAGATGCAGAAAGCCAAAGTAGTCAGATGTTAGGAAAGTCAAGGAAGAGTGTTTTCAAGAGATCTCAAATCTGCCTCTACCCCCCACTCCCCACTCCATTCCTAAACTACAGACTGGCTTTAACAATTGTCTTTTCTGAGGCAGTAACATCGTCTTGTGTTGAGCCTTCCACAGCAGGCCTACTGCCACACACTTTACATCTCTTTTCTCCCTAAAATGCTATAGCCTGACAGAAACCTATTACCACCACTTCCATTTTATGGATAAGAAAATCGAGCCTCTGAAAGATGAAATAATTTGCCCAAAGATCATACGTCTAATAAGTAGCAGCAAAATTGTATTCTAAAATTCATGTAGTCTTACCTATCCATCAATATTTAACAACTGGATCCCTTTCTCTCCACTTTATCCCTCTCACTGGAGTCAATAATATCCTGGTCATGTCACTTCCCCTGATTAGAGAGTTGAATTCAGTCACTCCCCAAAACTTCCTATGGTCTACAGTGATGGGGGCCACATGCTCAATTACCTCCTGAACTGAACTATCCCACTCAGTTCAGTCGCTCAGTCATGTCCGACTCTTTGCGACCCCATGAATTGCAGCACGCCAGCCTCCCTGTCCATCACCAACTCCCGGAGTTCACTCAAACCCATGTCCACTGAGTCGGTGATGCCATCCAGCCATCTCATCCTCTGTCGTCCCCTTCTCCTCCCGCCCCTAATCCCTCCCAGCATCAAAGTCTTTTCCAATGAATCAACTCCTTGCATGAGGTGGCCAAAGTATTGGAATTTCAGCTTTAGCATCAGTCCTTCCAAAGAACACCCAGGACTGATCCCCTCTAGGATGGACTGGTTGGATCTCCTTGCAGTCCAAGGGACTCTCAAGAGTCTTCTCCAACACCACAGTTCAAAAGCATCAATTCTTCAGTGCTCAGCCTTCTTTATAGTCCAACTCTCACATCCATACATGACCACTGGAAAAACCATAGCCTTGACTAGACGGACCTTTGTTGGCAAAGTAATGTCTCTGCTTTTGAATATGCTATCTAGGTTGGTCATAACTTTCCTTCCAAGGAGAAAGCATCTTTTAATTTCATGGCTGTAATCACCTATCCCACTAGGACAACCTTAATCTCTCTGGGTCCACAATAAATTATTCACAATTCCCCAAACACCATTCAACTTTATACCTCTCTCTGCCCTCTTATTCCTCTTGCTCAAATTCTATTCACGTTTGATAGCCAAGACCAAAATGCTACATCTTTGTGCAGTTTCTCTTACCCACTTCTCCAGAAGTGGGTAAACTGCTCCAAAACGTTGGGAATTTGTAGGGACAGTTTAAATTACCTACAATCAAAAGTTTTAAATGTTTTAATTGCTCCATCATTTGAGAGCTCAAAGAACTCTACATATACACCTGATTACAGCACTTACAATATCAAATAGTCACTCTGTCCACCTCTCTCCACAGACTGCAGGGGCAGAGGCAAAGTCTTACTTGTTGCCCCAGGAGTTGGGAGAGTCCCTCACTCACAGCAGTTTAGCAAATATTTCACAAACCAATCAAGCAAAGTAAAAGCTTTTCTAGTTTTCATTGTGATACCTGAAATTCTAAAACCTAAAATGCTAAAAAAAATAAATAAGTAAATAAAAAACCTAAAATGCTTATTTTATCTTAAAAATAAATTGTCCCTAAATAATAAACTATCCAAACAGACTCAAACAACTAAGATTCACAAGTTCTTTGAAAAAATTATCTCTTATCATGTATGGTATCTATTAATATTACAGAGTTCCACAATATTATAATACAAATTCACATATATTCAGCTAAATATCTGTTTGCTACTTATTTCCCAAGCAACTAATTCTTAACTTCCATAAGGCAAAGAAATTAAGACTCAATCATATTTGATATTAAGAAGTTACTTTAAGCCCATGCCCCACAACCAAGAGTAGCCTCTGCTCACCACAACTAGAAAAAGCCCTTATGCAGCAATGAAGACTCAGCACAACCAAAAATTAATAAACAAGGTATTTTTATGTGTAATAAAGGCATTGTGGCTATGTTTCAGTCGTTGGCGTCGTTTTGTCTTGTCCGACTCTGGCAACCCCATGGACTGTGGCCTGCCAGGCTCTTGTGTCCATGGAATTCTCCAGGCAAGAATTTTGGAGTGGGTTGCCATTTCCTCCACTAGCGTATCTTCCCAACTCAGGAATCGAACTCAGGTCTCCAGCACTGCAGGCAGATTCTTTTCTGACTAAACTATGAGAGAAGCCCTCTGTTTCAGAGACAAGCTGAAATATCTATGGATTAAGAGATTTCCTTTACAATAATGGCAGCACAGGGTAAAATACAGATGAACAAGACAGGTTATGAGCTGAAAATTGTTGAAGGTGGGTAATGATTGGTGATGACTGGTTGATTTTCTCTGCTTTTAAAATATTGAACCTTTCCTCTAATACACTGTTTTTCTTTTTTTAAAGAAAAAGATCTAGTGAACACAATACAATAGAATTCATAACAAAGGTAAGCATTACTACAAAAAGAGAAAGAGACAAAACACAGCAGATGACCGTCTGAACGTCTGCTAAAAGCAAAAATCTGATTTTAAACCATGCATTCCTAAACAAAATTAAAAGATGCCTTGCTAATAAAGAAGTCAAGAAAGGCCATCTCCAATAAACACAATCAAGAAACAAGCCCAATCTTATTAATAGGAGACATTCTACTAAGGCCCAATGGCGGGTAGAACTTTGAAACTCAACTTACAACTGCCCCAAGAGTAAACTGAAAATGGGGATCCGAGAAAGCAAGGAGTGTTTTTGCAGGAGCCATCAACGTCCTGCCCATCTCCAGAAATACCTATCTAGGGAAAGAAGGTGCAGATTACAATAGTCCCCAGGTACAAGGAGCTAAGAGCCTGGTTTGTCTTTCTCTACTGGGGTCTGGTGTTCAAAGTACATAATTTGTTGAAATAAATTGGTGTTCAAAGTACATAATTTGTTGAAACAAATGACCAGATAAATGGAAAACAGTGTCTGTAAATCAAGGTGGCCCAGAAGCCATTGTGCAATTATCTCACAAATATGAACACCCCTTCCCCATTTAACTCATGTACTGTAAAATACTAATGAAATAATTGAGTTTTAAATGTCTGATACAGAATGTTACATAATATAAACTCTCATTTAATGTTTCAAGAAAAAAAAAAAAGAAATATATCAGGATATGCTGTCTCATGAGCTTTCATTAATTTTAATCTAGCAACTATTAGATAATTTTTCAAGTTAACTCCAATAATCTAAAATTCAGGGGCTCTTAGTTAACTTTTAAAATTTCCAAATCAGGAATACACAGTCCAGAAGAGTTAAATCTACAAAGAAGAGACCTGAGGAAGACAGGAGCCAGGACAGCACCCTATAAAGCCTATGCTTCTCCTGCCTTTACTTTTAGGAAGCTAAGGAATGTCAGAAGTACGTTTTCATTAGTGCAGTGAATGATATTCAAGTTAATGTGGCTTGGCTCAAAACACTGCAAAGGCATATCCACTTCTGCATAAACGGGCCTAAGAATCAGCAAATCCAGGATCCCAATACTGTCCACAGTGCACACATAGCCTAAAAGTCCCATCCAGCCCTGTGTTCCACCACTGACCACGTGATTCTGGGGCTAATGTCTACTGCTGGTAACACTGTGTTTAACAGGTGCCACCAAAGCACCTTTCCAGCAAGGTCCCTGATAGACACTGGTACTCCCTTAAGCTTCACAAACAGGTTCCTGTGACTGCTTTTGTGCATGCTTGCTAATCAATGTTTTTAAGATGGCCAAAAAAAAAAAGCCTTTCTAACTTGTAAATTGTTAAATTGACCTGTATCGTAAACCTTCAGGATATTCCACTTTCCTTCAGCCACTGATGTTTTTGTGATAATCATCCTCATACTTATCTGACCCTTTAAGGGAGCGGTAAGTTTTCAATGCAGGCAAGGGATATCTTCATTATCTCCATATTTCCTGCAGAGATGACTTGTATTCAGTGTACTCAAATATTTGTTGCCTTAATTTACTGTTGACAAATTACAAACCAGTAGAGAAAACTGATAGAATTGTATGTGAGGCTTTGATATGAGTACATATCAACCAAAAGTAAACTTTTTCAAATCTGCAAAATAATACTATTATTACATAAATAAAAACTAAATGTTACATAATCAAGTCCGAAAAAGATATTTTTACTCTGTAGCTAGCCAAGCACTGAACCTTCACTTTGGTTCAAAGTGCATGGCCCACCATTCCACTTTACCACCTACATCACAAAAACTCATCTCTCACAGTTTCTAACAACCTGAAATGTACAGAGGTGGCAGTTAAATGTTCCCATGTCATTTCAATTTGTAATTGATTCTACAAAAAGAGCTATCTGGTGAGGGGAAAGAATTCAGAACTTAAAGTGCATGTTTATATATTCCTGCAATTCTAATATTGGCCAGATAAGTAAGCACTTTGTATAATCTCTTACTATAGCTTTATTACCAGAAATGTATCAAAATCTTAGGAAATGTATAGCAACTGCCTGAGACTTTGTCCAGGTAAATAATAATGACTATAATTTATAAGACAACTTTCCAAACTTGAAAATACTTTTATAAGATGCATCAAATTAAAAACCTAATTTTGAAACAGAGAAGTGTGTCATAATTCTGCGGTTACTTTTGTAACCCAAACACTCATCTCTTTTAGCGCTGGAAATGAATATATTCCTTTAAAAGTGCCAGCAAACAAAACACATACATAGAATATAATTTTAAGTATCAACATCCAAATATTATAGTATAAAAAAGTCACCTTCTACAACTGACCTAATAATTTTCCCTTACCATATACATTGGGCTTCCCAGGTGGCGCTAGAGGTAAAGAATCTGCCCGCCAAATGCAGGAGACATTGGAAACACGGGTTCAATCCCTGGGTTGGGAAGATCCCCAGGAGTAGGAAATGGCACCCCACTCCAGTCTTCTTGTCTGGGAAATCCCATGGGCAGAAGAGCCTGGTGGGCTACAGTTCATAGGGTCGCTAAGAGTCGGACACAACTGAGCACTACCACAGTGGTAGTTTAGTCACTAACATGCAAGCAAACCAAATTTAGGAAAATATATGCTTTAATCGATCTTAAACTACTTCCACTGCCCCCCGGAATTTTAAATTCCAACTACTTTCATGCTAATTATCTCCTAGGAAAAAGAAGTACGTATTTTTTTTTAAAGTACATACATTTTAAGATAGTAAATGATCCATGGGCCTCCCTGGTGGCTAAGACGGTAAAGAATCTGCTTGCAATGAGGGAGAAATTACTTCCAGGTATTCTACATAATCTATTGATTAGAAGAATTACCAAAAAAAAAAAACCCAAGAAGAGTATTTAACACAAACTTAAAAATGATATAAAGGTACTTCAAAGTGAACAACTATGTATTTTAGTTTCTTGACAAAAGATTACAACCCTTTAGATTATATAATTACTATAAATACAAATGTAGTATCACTATCAATATATTCATGCTATATATTAATATATATTTTAACACATATCCTTATTAACTGAAGAATAACCCAAAAGATTTTTTTAAATGTGCTAAGTCACCATAGTTAATTCCTGTTAAAATGTTTCACTTCTTAATTACTTTTCAATAACTCCACTGTAATTTAAAAAAATAAGAGTCTTGAATTATGATACCAAAAGATGGTCAGCATTAAAGAAAAAATTGGTCAAGATCATGCTGTTTCAAGAACTCTGATTAAGCAACCACTTGCTGTTAACAATCTTTTAAAGATATTTTAAAGGTACTACTACAAAATAATACACTGTACTACTAATTTCTCTTTAATCCAAACCCCCAAGCATTGTATACCAAATGGAAATCATTCAAAAACAGAAATTCTTTCAATGACTCCAATATAAATTAGTCTGACAAATGCATTCAGCTACTAAAAGAAATCGGCAGTTTGGATCAAGTATCCTCCCAACTAGAAAAGGAACCTGCAAGTTGGGGGAAAGGAAGAGATACTTATTAGTAAATGTTTTAAACTTTCCAAATCTTTTAAGTCAAGAGTTAACCTTTCTTAAAACTTAATTTAAAAACTTGAAAGAATATTCAATAATGTATATGAATAAATGTTAAAAGCAAGTAGTAAGAGCTAAGTTTCTGTCAGAAAGAAAAGTTATACAAGGTGGCGATTAAATTTGATGGATGGACGGCCAGATGGGGTAATGACAAAAATCATAGCTAAAAAGAGTCCTGTGATTTATTTAATTCCAGTATCTGCCCTTAGGTAAGCAGCCTGAACCTACCCCAACAAAGAAAAGCCAGCTCTCATTTTTAAGACTTTCAGGGAATAAGAATTCTGAAACCAACACAGCTCAACATGTCACAAAAAAACATACTGTTTACCAGGGCTGTTCAGAAGATGGATGAAACTAAATAATTCAATACTTCCTATAGCAAGATTCCAGCTCATTCATTCTATTCAGATCCAATTCAAACTCATGGTGAGAGATCATATAATATCAAGCTTTACATCACACATTTCACTGTTATGTTCAAGCTCACAAAGATGCAACCAAGAACTGCATGCGGTTGCAAGCACATACTCTAGAATGTTTTATTTTAATGTTAAGGCTAATGAGTCTTGCCCTAAATAGGACCTCACAGGCATGGGGTCTAAAGTAATGAAGATTTTTTTTTCCCTTTAGCTCAACAAAATACTTAGTAGTTTATCAAATTACCCAGTATTTTATGAAGCCTTCATTCTGCCACAAAATATAATGAACCTTCACAAGTTTCTCATTTATGTTACTGCAGTCAAACATCAAGAAAGTAAAGCACATTTTCACAAATACTTGAAAATGTCATTTTACAATTTAAAGTCAGTAGTGCACAATAACTACAGAGTTTAATATTACAATCTGAAATACAATGTTAAGCACGATCCACTCACTGTGAATCCATCTAAATACAAGCATTCTAAGACATAAAATCAGCTAGCATTTTACACGTTATCCACGTATAACATCAGATTCCATTTATTTCTTCATAATCCTAACCAAAACAATAGATTTGGCCAAACTATTCCAAATGTATTATATTTGCAGACCATTTTACCAACCCCCTACCAGACCGGAGACAATCACTCCAAAATACAATGCTTCTTAAATTTAAGTATTTTGCTTAATCTTTTGGAATGACAACTTTGACAGTAGTTAAGTATTTTTAAGTAAAATATTTTAAATACGCAGGTTGAAAAGAAATTTTAAGGTTTAAATCATTTATGCTTAAATCATTTCAGAGCTAGTCGCTATTCATTTTTCCGGCGATAGTTTTAATGAAGCCAATTAATACCTACATAGTCAAAGTTTAATTCAACTTTTCTCTATGGATCAAAGGGACTGAGCTTACTGAAAAGGATTATTTTAGTTTAGCTTTTGGGTCATTATTGTGTTCGAAACCCCTTACACTTAAGTTACTTTGAAACAAAAACAGAAGTGTAATTACAATAAAAGGAATTAGTGACTCCAAACTGCAGACAAAAATTCGGAATAACCGTATTTTTTTTTAAATCAACTTAATAAAATGCAAGGCTTTAGTCATTTCAAACTTCCTTCTCAATTCCAACAATAAAGCTAGGTATCAAATGCAAAGCTACTGATTTCAGCTAGAAAAGAAAATGTTTAATGGATGCAACACCTATCGCGGCACACTCCAAGTTTCACGGTCCCAATTAAGAACCGAGCATTCAAATATAATTTCGATCAGATTCTGGTCAAGAGACACAAACTGATGCAGACAGATCGAGACTCCGCTGCCTTTGTTCAATAGCTTACGGATGGATAACTAAATGTGCTACAGGTTGATAAGCATTTACCAGGCTTATGAATGCGGCTTCCAAGCTTGAGAAAGGTGCAAGAATGCTAGATGCAAATAATCTTGGATAATTTTTATTAATCACCCACCGAGCTACACACTCCGAAGGAGAGGCCTATTCATCGCTACTATTTATTTCCATGTTTACCTCTCCTCCCTCCCCCAAACCCCCCC
>SJXQ01002585.1:178816-392583 GCA_006408695.1 Aepyceros melampus | reverse complement strand
TTTTTTCATTTCTTTTCCATGGGGATGCCCTTGATCCCTGTCTCCTGTGCAATGTCATGAACCTCATTCCATAGTTCATCAGGCACTCTATCTGTCAGATCTAGGCCCTTAAATCTATTGCTCACTTCCACTGTATAATCATAAGGGATTTGATTTAGGTCATACCTGAATGGTCTAGCGGTTTTCCCTACTTTCTGCAATTTGAGTCTGAATTTGGCAATAAGGAGTTCATGATCTGAGCCACAGTGAGCTCCTGGTCTTGTTTTTGTTGACTGTATAGAGCTTCTCCATCTTTGGCTGCAAAGAATATAATCAATCTGATTTCAGTGTTGACCATCTGGTGATGTCCATGTGTAGAGTCTTCTCTTGTGTTGTTGGAAGAAGATGTTTGCTATGACCAGTGCATTTTCTTAGCAAAACTCTATTAGTCTTTGCCCTGCTTCATTCCGCATTCCAAGGCCAAAGTTACCTGTTACTCCAGGTGTTTCTTGACTTCCTACTTTTGCATTCCAGTCCCCTATAATGAAAGGGACATCTTTTTGAGTGTTAGTTCTAAAAGGTGTTGTAGGTCTTCATAGAACTGTTCAGCTTCAGCTTCTTCAGCGTTACTGGTTGGGGCATAGACTTGGATTACTGTGATATTAAATGGTTTGCCTTGGATATGAACAGAGATCATTCTGTTGTTTTTGAGATTACATCCAAGTACTGCATTTCGGACTCTTTTGTTTACTATGATGGCTACTCCATTTCTTCTGAGGGATTCCTGCCCGTAGAAGTAGATATAATGGTCATCTGAGTTAAATTCACCCATTCCAGTCCATTTTAGTTTGCTGATTCCTAGAATGTCGACGTTCACTCTTGCCATCTCTTGTTTGACCACTTCCAGTTTGCCTTGATTCATGGACCTGACATTCCAGGTTACTATGCAATTTTCACCTATGTCTTTTTCAATTCACCAGAGTAATGCTAGAGTATATATTCAAGGGAATCCTTTATTACTTTTTCTCTTCATCTTATTTCTCTTCTACAGTATCCAATATGATGCCATCAAAAGATACACTCTGTCACAGTAGAGAGATAAAAATCTTCATTTATGTCTTCTTTGACCTTAATATAAATTATACTATATTAATGATTAGGATAGAGCATTTTATAATATATAATTAGTATGAAATATAGCACATTATTACTGGTTAGTCAGCTCCATTATATACAAAGTATGTGTTACCCTTGAATAATAACCAGTTTTAGAAAAATATTATATTTAGTTTGAAAAATCTGAAAAAGTAATAAAATAATAAGATTAATAAAACATATAGTTGAATAATAAAAATAATTATTTTAAATTCATATGTGTATGTTGAGTTCTTTGTTTATATTCCCAATTGGAAACAGCTTTCTCCTGAAAATTTTCTGTTTAAATACTTAGTATTTTTGTTTGTATTGAATTATTTTTCACCACCAGACATTAAATATAGATGACTTACAAAAATAAAATAGTAAATGGTTGTAAAGTCATAAATATGTTATTGCCTGAAACGTTTGTACTATATGATCTGCATCAGTGGACTGTCATATTTGAAATCATTAACCAGTTGAGCTATTACTCAGCTGCCAAACACAACTTATGGAGTGTCTATCTGCCTGTCATTACCTACTGTCCTTGGCACTAAGCAACCAGTTTGAACACACCAGGGAAGAAGTGGGAACATTAAGTCATGCTTTCCAAAAGACCTGAACTTAATTGAACTTAACTAACAAGAGCTTCCATTGATTTATTTTTGTCATGTTCATAGGTGCACTTTAAAAGCCATATTGACTTTTCTTTTTTTTCTTAATGTAACCTTTGATGGGCTGTTTATTGTCATATTTTCCTAAGCACAAGTCTTTTTCCACTTTTAGCTTGAATTTAAGTAGATAGTTCTAGAACTCAACTTCATCCTTTACTTTTTTAGCCTTTTTGCCTTTCTTGAATGATTTGTACAGTGCCTAAATGTAATCATTACCTCTGCATGCTTTTTCATTGAATCATTTATTCCTGTTTTTTCAAGTTTCAAAATGATTTTTTTTAAGAAAGGAGAAATCTGTCTTTTGTAAAGTAAAATGAAACTCTTGTCTTTTTTTTTTTTTTGTGAAAGAGCTGACACATACATTCTTTCTCCTAAGTTAATATTTTTTAAACAGGGGAAAGTTATATTTTTGATATTGTCCTCTACTTGAAGAGAATTTTTTTTTTTCTTTTTTTGCATGTTGACTAGCATCACAAATGTTGTTGGTTTTTTTTTTTTCCTCTCATTGCCTTTCAAAACCACGACTCAGTCTCTGGAAAGAGTATTAATAGAGGAAATAGAAAGTTAATTTACTGCACTTGATAATGTTAGGCAAGTAACAGACTGTCAGCTAAAAGCTTACTTGAGTTTTTTGAAGTAATTTCTATTTTGCAAAAGAAAGACTATTAAGCAAGTTTCCTTTTTCCCCTGACAGGTGCTTTTTGATTGCTGTGTGTTTTTCTATGGATGATATTAAAGTTCTTTTTTTCCTGATCAACTTCAAGAAATTTTCTTGATCCTGCTCCTGTATAGGTGTTCTTATCTAGTAATGTTGACCATTCACATACAAGATACCTCTGGGCTGCACATAACTTTGTTTTCATCTGGTTATGTTTTAGTACTATTATTTATTCAAGAAATTCTGTTTTTAATGCTGACTTCTTATATAGTGAAATTGCACAAAATTACTGTCTCCAAGAAATAACATTTTCTTCCACTGAACACAAAAACATCTTTGCACTTTTCTTTGATGTTTTCATGTAGTTCTTTCAAGGGGAACTAATGTTGATGACTTCCAGTATTAAAGCATCTAACTGCTTCTGTAGCTTTGTAAGTTTTATAAAATACTTTTTTTTTTTTTAGTTATTTTTGGTTTGTTTTAATCCATATTGTTGTATCTACATGTTGCAAGCTGAACCTGAGTTTTCCACTTCATCATAAGGCTGTGGACAAAGCATATTCCTTGGCATCATGGAAAAACTCTGCAGCCCTGGAGATGTTCAATTGACACTGTGACAATTCTAGCAACATAATTCCTTTTTGCCCTTCCTAATCTGTTAATATTTATTCATTATTGTATACTAGCTATTGTGGTTCATGAAAGGGACATAGATCATGCAAGGGATGTAACAGAATGTCCATTTTCTTAAAGAAATGCACAGATCAGTTGGAAAGATAAGATGTCAACTTATTTAAAGGATTAAAAAAAAAAATCAAAGACTTCCTTTCCCTTGGCAGGTTTCAAATCCAGTATGTCTGTTAGATGAGTCAGTTGGGGGTAGTTAAGAATGTTCAATATTCAGTATGGATTTTCAGTAAATTTTTGGCCAATCACTCAATGATCAACTATTATCCTTTAAGGTGAGATTTCTGTCTCTCTTTCAAGTGTTTAGGTATGTAAGTTAGTGTAGAGTAGGGGTTTCCCTGGTGGCTCAGTGTTAAAGAAGCCGCCTGCAATGCAGGAGATCTCTGGATCAGGAAGATCCCCTGGAAAAGGAAATGGCAACCTGCTCCAGTTTTCTTGCCTGTGAAATCCCATGGACGGGAGGCCCTGGCAGGCTTTAGTCATGGGGTCATGAAAGAGCTGGACATGACTTAGTGACTAAACAACAAAAAAGATCTTTTCCATTTCCATTGGAAACAAATAGCACATGAGCCTAATTGTGTGTTATTTATATGTGGATGTTGTGGTTAATTTTATGTGTCAAATTGATTAGTCCACAGGATGTTCAGATATTTGGCTAAACATTATATCTGGGTGTGTCTGTGAGGATGTTTTCAAATGATGTGGATGAGATGTGTATGTGAATTGATGGAATGAGTAAATCAGATTTTCCTCCATAAGACATTGATATTCTTGTGCCCACAGACTGAACATCATACACCATTGGCTCTCATAGTTCTCCAGTTTGTGGAAGGACAATTGTAGGGCTTCTAGCCTTCATCATCCTGTCAGCAATTTCTTATAAGTGTTTTTTAATGTGTGTTTATATATATACATATATCCCTTATTGATTATGTTTCTCTGGAGAACCCTAATAGAGTAGAAATGCCAAAAATATAGCTTTTACATTTATGTAGAGAATATACACACTATTCCTCAAAGTTTTATGTGCAATCAAATCTAATAAACATTTTATTTTTACTTATATATGACATTTATTCATGGTTTTATATATAAAATATGCATGTTTCATATTTAAATAAATATAATATGCTCTGTTTATATTTGAAGAATATAGAAGTGTTCTAATTTTGTTCGTGGAATGTATGAATATCATATATTTATGGAGTATAAGCACATATGAGTGATATATATAACATACACACATATTCTAAACCAGTATTCTTCAAACTTTCCTGAAGATAAAAATTATTTAAAGTCATTTTTTAAAAACAGAAAAACACATTTCCAAACTCCAGTCCATATCTACTAAATCACAATTTTCAGGAACATATTCTGGTTATCTTCATATTTAATTATTACAAAGGATTCAAAAATGGGTCTACCAGACTCTGGATTTGTGCTCTTAACACCATACAAAAGGATGTTGTAACACCTCTTTGGTTTTATAACACCAACACTGATGGACAGTAACACCAATTTAGAAGAGTGAGAGACTCATGTTGATGTCATTATTGACCAAAGCTCATTTATTTTCTCAATAGCTGAATAAGCTTATGTCATGGGGAAAATATTATTCAGATATCAATGTATTGCTTGTTTGCACATTATCTGGAGAGAAAATGAAAGTCTTTATTCTAGACCAGTTCTGATACTATACTGTGACCTGAAATGAGAATCATGAGGTGGAAACTGTCTTGATCTATAAATGTTGAGAATTTGATGCTGCCATTGTTGTAGTGTTAGTACTGTTCCTCCTGAAACCAGTGAGACTTGTGTCTACGTTCTACATCTGCCACCTATTGCTTGTTTCAGACTATGACTAAGACAGAATTCAATATTTTCATCAGTATATAGAATTAATAATTTATAAATGATTTTATTTCTGTTATTTTTTTCTAATTTTGGAAATTTAAAACTATATACAAAAATTAAAGGGAAAGGTCTATTATATGGTTATCTGCCCATGACCAGTTTAAACAATGATCAACTCATTGTCAGTTTTGTTTCTTTATATCTTCCTAGTTAGGATTATTTGAAGATTGCAAGAAATAATTCTCTCATGCATGGTGCCTGGCACATGATAGGTGTGTAATCAAGTTGAATTAATTTTATTTTCTAGTAATGAACATTGAGTTATATTTTACGGCCCATTTTTCAAACCCATTTTCCATTTGTAGTCAAGTTTTACTTTGAAAATTGGAGAGAAGTAATAGAAAGTAAAAAGTAGAAAATAAAAGCAGGATGTTTTCTGCTATTTTCATTCACTTTAGTCAGATGCCAGAGTTAAAAACACATTCAGGTACCCCATATACAACTACTTAAATGAAATAAGCTCATCCATCAGAACTATAGGGCTTTTCATATGGATTTCCCATATGCCCTCTTTTTTTTTTGAACTGGAGGATAATTGTTTTAATTGGAGGATAATGTGGTGGTCTCTTGATCTGTGTCCTCAGTTTCTCTGCCAGCACTCTTGATGTTCCTTATCTGGCTACTGCTCTCTCCGCATCACATGCCTAGTATAAACTTCTAGCTAATTACTACTTACTCCTCAGGACTTCTCTTTGATGTTGGTTTCCATTTTCATCCACACCTCTATTGTGCTCTTAACTGTAATGCCCTGTAACTTAAAGGTTTGATTCCCACCCCCTTATGTTCTCATTGTAAATTGGACCCAAATCTCCAACAAAAAACTTTCCAGCTATTTTTCATTTTCTCATCTGCTTTCTTGGCAACCAGTACTGAGAGCCCTATGTGAGAAACACTGTCCCTTCTCTTCTCTTAAAATTTCCTTTTTGTCTCCTAAACCTACCATTCTTGTTCATAATACACCAAATGTTATAGAGAGTCAGAGAGACAGAAGAAGGTTTCTCGTAACTAGATGCCAGAAATATTTTGCTTGTACAGGCATAATGGATATCTAAAGAGTATGCCAGTAGTCACTGAATCAGGACATAAATTACTAAAAGGGAAGAAAAAGTAATTTGACTGCACTTAACCTTCTTTTCTGCATTGTTTTTCTCTAGTTCATCAAGCTTTGAGGTACATTTTATATATGCACTCTGAGTATTGAAAACAAATCTCAAACACATTCTCACACAATCACGTCTTATGTAATTATGTCCATTTTAGCTATTTATATAAAGAGATCACAAATATGAGTGAACCCTAAGCAAAATTTTACAGTAGGCTTAATTATCAACCTCTAATCAATACTAATTCCTCTACATCCTTCAATTTTACCCTATTTGAGACAATTACTAAGCATTCACAGAGATTCCAGTATATTTGAGTTTTTTGTCATCTTACTTCCAAGCCCATCAAAACTTGAAATCAAAATAGAGCTAATATCAGAGCCATAACTTTGGAATCAGATACTTCTGACAGCACCGAGTCCTGACAGTTGCTACTAGTATAACCTATACTCATTTATTTATTCCCCACTCTTCATCTTAATGTCTCTTATCATTTATTTTCCTTCTCTATAATTGGGGATAATAATAACACCTATTTCTCATAAAGTGTTGTGAGGACTACATGTAATATTACATTCAAAGTGCCAGATTATATTTGGAGTGCAAGACACTGGGATGCATGGGTTGATTCTCAACCAGAGTCTTTCTTCCCTCAGAATATATATACAATATGTATAAATATACATAGATACACATTTGCATATATGTGCATATTCATATACACACATATATAGATAGGTATGTTTGAATATAGTATGTATATTTATAGTATATATATACACACACACATATATTTGACTTTATTTACCACACATACATATATAAATCTCTTGCTATGTTAGAGTAACAATGTTTCACATTTCCCTGTTAAAGATGTTGATTGGTCCTGATGTGAATGGACCTTTCTTTGATATTGTTATGGAAGAAATCAGTCCTGTTCCCAGTATCCCTAAAAGCACACCTTAAAAGCTTTACTCACTTCCATAAAGGAAGCTGTCTCTATTGTGTTGCTGTCACATTTAATTTTTGTCTTCACAGTAAAAATGATGTTTTAACAGTGAGTGAGAAAAAATTATTGCCTTTGCAAAAAAAAAAAAATCCTAGAACAGAGAAAGCTATTAAAAAGAAGTGTGTGGGGATATTTTCATTATTATTTGAGTTTATTTTTTTTAAATATTAAGTATATCACCTATAAAACTTCGCATATCTGGACACTTACACTCAGAAGTGGGATTTTGAAGCTTTTTAGGCTGTTTCAGTAGCTTTACATGAAGAGTTTTAATGACTTTTGATCACTTTGATCAAACTGGAGAAAATACACCTTCTGCTTTGAAAGCACAACTGACAGCAAGAAAGATAGAATTCACTAGTTTTAATCCAAATCTTGCATTAACTGGTGTGAGGTTGGAAAATGAGTTCCATGATTTAGTGAGAACAGTCCGCAAAGTCCTTTCATCAGTGGATCCATGCATCTTTCTGAGGTTCTGGGAGTCATTACCACTAAGTACTGGAACACAGTGAATCTGAACCAGGGCTTCTCAAAGCTTTGTTACATAGTGCTAGAGCAAAATTTAAGAAAAAAATATTAGATCACATACAATCCAGTTGTTGTCATTGGAAATGTTATGATTAACAATATGTCATACAATAGCAACTTAGTGGGAAAAGTGACTTTATGTATTATTCTGGGCTTCCCTAGTAGCTCAGCTGGTAAAGAATCCACTTGCAATGCAGGAGGCCCTAGTTCAATTCCTGAGTCCAGAAGATCTGCTGGAGACGGGATAGACTACCCACTCCAGTATTCTTGGGCTTCCCTGGTGGTTCAGACAATAAAGAATCTGCCTGCAGTGCAGGAGACCTGGGTTTGATCTCTGGGTTGGGAAGATCCCCTGGAAAAGGGAATGACTACCCACTCCGGTATTCTGGCCTGGAGAATTCCATGACAGAGGAGACCGTCAGGCTACAGTCCATGGAGTTGCAAAGAGCTGGACATGACTGAGCCACTTTCACTTTCATGTATTTTTAATAAATACAATGATATTTAAAATATCCCTTTATTTGTTATTTCATCACTAGTTTTATTTACTTACGTTTAATAAAGGTTACTATGTTAGCACAGTTGTCTATTTATACAAAGATGAGTATGTATAAATGGCATATATCTACTCAAACATTTTTATGATGATCAATTTGAAAAAAGGCAAAAATGTTTCAAAACCTATTGACATGGGCACCAAAGATATTATTGTCTGTCATGGTTAAACCGAGACAGTTTATGACTCCCTTTGCAAGAGAGAAAGGCTAGTGGTCAAGTGAGGTCCTATGCCTGTGTGTTTCACAGCTGCAGCATGTCTGTCCTCCCTCCATCTTTCCTTTTATCTCCCTCTGAATTACTTTCCCAGGGTTGCTGTAGCAAAGTACCATAGGCAGGGCAGCTTAAAACAGTGGAGATTTATTCTCTGACAATCCTGGAGGCCCAAAGTCTGAAATTAAAATGTTAGTAGGGCTGCATTCTCCCTGGAGGCACTAGGAGGTATACTTGCTTGCCTCCTCCTAGCTTCTTGTGATTCCCGGCATTTCTTGGTTAGTTACTGCATCACTCCAGTCTCTGCTTCCATCTCACATGGCCTTATTCTCTGTAGCCTTGAGTTCAGTTCAGTTACTCAGTTATGTCTGACTCTTTGCGACCCCATGAATTGCAGCATGCCAGGCCTCCCTGTCCATCACCAACTCCCACAGTTCACTCAAACTCACATCCATTGAGTCGGTGATGCCATCTAATCATCTCATCCTCTTTCGTCCCCTTCTCCTCCTGCCTCCAGTCTCTCCTAGTATCAGAGTCTTTTCCAATGAGTCAACTCTTCGCATGAGGTGGCAAAAGTACTGGAGTTTCAGCTTTAGCATCATTTCTTCCAAAGAACACCCAGGGCTGATTTCCTTTAGAATGGACTGGTTGGACCTTCGACTGGGTTGGGAAGATCCCCTGGAAAAGGGAATGACTACCCACTCCGGTATTCTGGCCTGGAGAATTCCATGGACAGAGGAGACCGTCAGGCTACAGTCCATGGAGTTGCAAAGAGCTGGACATGACTGAGCCACTTTCACTTTCATGTATTTTTAATAAATACAATGATATTTAAAATATCCCTTTATTTGTTATTTCATCATAGTTTTATTTACTTACGTTTAATAAAGGTTACTATGTTAGCACAGTTGTCTATTTATACAAAGATGAGTATGTATAAATGGCATATATCTACTCAAACATTTTTATGATGATCAATTTGAAAAAAGGCAAAAATGTTTCAAAACCTATTGACATGGGCACCAAAGATATTATTGTCTGTCATGGTTAAACCGAGACAGTTTATGACTCCCTTTGCAAGAGAGAAAGGCTAGTGGTCAAGTGAGGTCCTATGCCTGTGTGTTTCACAGCTGCAGCATGTCTGTCCTCCCTCCATCTTTCCTTTTATCTCCCTCTGAATTACTTTCCCAGGGTTGCTGTAGCAAAGTACCATAGGCAGGGCAGCTTAAAACAGTGGAGATTTATTCTCTGACAATCCTGGAGGCCCAAAGTCTGAAATTAAAATGTTAGTAGGGCTGCATTCTCCCTGGAGGCACTAGGAGGTATACTTGCTTGCCTCCTCCTAGCTTCTTGTGATTCCCGGCATTTCTTGGTTAGTTACTGCATCACTCCAGTCTCTGCTTCCATCTCACATGGCCTTATTCTCTGTAGCCTTGAGTTCAGTTCAGTTACTCAGTTATGTCTGACTCTTTGCGACCCCATGAATTGCAGCATGCCAGGCCTCCCTGTCCATCACCAACTCCCACAGTTCACTCAAACTCACATCCATTGAGTCGGTGATGCCATCTAATCATCTCATCCTCTTTCGTCCCCTTCTCCTCCTGCCTCCAGTCTCTCCTAGTATCAGAGTCTTTTCCAATGAGTCAACTCTTCGCATGAGGTGGCAAAAGTACTGGAGTTTCAGCTTTAGCATCATTTCTTCCAAAGAACACCCAGGGCTGATTTCCTTTAGAATGGACTGGTTGGACCTTCGTGGAGTCCAAGGGACTCTCAAGAGTCTTCTCCAACACCACAGTTCAAAAGCATCAATTCTTCAGCACTCAGCTTTCTTCACAGTCCAACTCTCACATCCACCCATGACTACTGGAAAAACCATAGCCTTAATAGATGGACCTTTGTTGGCAAAGTAATTTCTCTGCTTTTCAATATGGTATCTAGGTTGGTCATAACTTTCCTTCCAAGGAGTAAATGTCTTTTAATTTCATGGCTGCAATCACCATCTGCAGTGATCTTGGAGCCCAGAAAAATAAAGTCTGACACTGTTTCCACTGTTTCCCCATCTATTTCCCATGAAGTGATGGGGCCAGATGCCATGATCTTCATTTTCTGAATGTTGAGCTTTAAGCCAACTTTTTCACTCTCGTCTTTCACTTTCATCTAGAGGCTTTTTAGTTCCTCTTCACTTTCTGCCATAAGGGTGGTGTCATCTGCATATCTGAGGTTATCGATATTTCTCCCAGCAATCTTGATTGCAGCTTGTGCTTCTTTCAGCCCAGCGTTTCTCATGATGTACTCTGCATATAAGTTAAATAAGCAGGGTGACAATATACAGCCTTAGTAGCCTTAGTCTGTAGCCGTAGTCTCCCTAATAAGATCTGATCTATTCTTAAGTTATTTACATCAGCAAAGATCCTATTTCCAAATAAGGTTGAATTCACAGGTACAATGGGTTGATACTTGAACACATTTTTGGGATACACACAGTTCAACCCATTGTATCCTTTCTCTTCCAATCATTCCTTCTCTCCCTGCCTTTTTCCATCACTGACTTAGTTTTATCTAGGACCAGAGCAGCTATTGAGTTTTCTGGGACATCTCCGTTTGCAGAGAGCCTTGGACAGACATACAGGATGATGTGGAGCTCTCACCTGGGAGACGGATTGGTCTAGAGCAGGCCGTGGAAGGACAGTGCGGTGTGATTCTGGCATCGCAATATTTCTGGGCATATGTAGAGGGGAATGGGGTTGACTACTTTAGCCATAATCACATGCATCCTTTGAATCTGATATCTTGAAGTTTCTACCATCCGTTTCAGTCTATTAAATAGAAGTGTTCCAAAACTAACTTACTTATAAACCAGAAATAGACTCATAGACATAGAAAACAAACTTCTGGTTACCAAAGGGAAAAGGAGAGAGAGATGATTTTGAAGTTTGGGATTAACATGTACACACTGCTATACATAAAGCTTCTCTAGTAATTTGCTTCCCATAGCTCAGTTGGTAAAGAATCTGCCAGCAATGCAGAAGACCTCCGTTTGACCCCTGGGTTGGGGAGATCCTCTGGAGAAGGGATAGCCTACCCACTCCAGTGTTCTTGGGCTTCTCTTGTTGCTCAGCTGGTAAAGAATCCGCCCACAATGCGGGAGACCTGGGTTTGATCCCTGGGTTGGGAAGATCCTCTGGAGAAGGGAACAGCTACCCACTTCAGTACTCTGGATTGGAGAATTCCATGGACTGTATAAGTCCATGCGATCAGACACGACTGAGCGAGTTTCACGTCAGTTCACTTCATAAAACAGATAAACAACAAGGACCTACTGTATAGCACGGGGAACTATATTAAATATCTTCTAATAACCTATAAAGGCAAAAAATCTGAAAAATGATACATATGTGTATATATATAATAATCACTTTACTGTACACTTGAAATTCATACAATGCTAAAGTCAATTATACTTCAATTAAAAAAAAAGAAGTGCTCCCATTTTCCTGGTAATCCAAAGACAGTTTTCCTTTTGGTTTAGTAACATTTTCATGCACTTTTGTAATCTAATACTTATTGTGCAGTCTGGGTATAGATACTGCATAGAAATGTGTGCCTTAATTAATATGCTTAAGTTGATGAGCTTTATATTTCAACTCTAAATTCCATAACTTTTCCATCTTTTCCTCTCTCTCATGACAAGGTTCCTGATACTCATTCTGGCAATACATTACATTTCTCTCCTTCATGATTCTTATGTCTCCCTATCTTTTAAACAGTACTTGGCCCTCCCACTTCCACTTTCTGTCTCATCTCTGTAATTCATTTCTTTCCATTATATGAGATCTATCTAGCCTAGTACCATTGTCAGTTTATCTCGTTTACTTTTCTTTCCTCCATTGATACTCAGTCATTTCATGTTTTATGCTTTGTTTCAACTATGCTTTAGACGTGAGCATTTCAGTAATACAAATTCACTTGTAGGTTATCTCTCCCCTTTAGGCCCAGGGACAATTGCTTCTTTGTCCTCCTTATCTTTGAGACTACCTCAATATTAATGACACTCTTAATAACTGAGCCTCCTGGCCCAAAGAGATAATTTGAGAGAGCCAATAGGTGGCAGACATTTAGTTTTATGAAAGGCAGAAATTGTTTCCCATGGGAGAACATAGAGTTCTTTCAGTAAAAAATAGGGTACAATTTTACTTCTCAGGGCTAAAGGACATGTCTGCTATTCAGACCAATTGTTATTCAAGCTGTGACAGATTCTACCCCTTATATTGTAATAAGAGTACAATTTTTCACAAAACCCTTACTTCTTCCCACTTTTTTCCCCTAAGAGTTGTTTTATGAGATAAAAAAAAAGATGTTTAAGATTAGTGTATGTAAGATAGGGGCTTCCCTGCTAGCTCAGCTGGTAAAGAATCCGCCTGCAATGCAGGAGACCCTGGTTCAATTCCTGCACTGGGAAGCTCCCCTGGGAAGGGGTAGGCTACCCATTCCAGTATTCTTGGGCTTTCCTGGTGGCTCAGATGGTAAAGAATCCAGCTGCAATGCAGGAGACCTAGGTTTGATCCCAGGATTGGCAAGATCCCCTGGAGGAGGACATGGCAACCCACTCCAGTATTCTTGCCTGGAGAATCCTTACGGACAGAGAAGCCTGGGGGAGCTACAGTCTATGTGGTTGCAAAGATTCGGACATGACTGAGTGACTAAGCACAGCACAGCACAGCGTACATAAGATAAATTTCTTGAAGAAGTATTAAATATATTTCTTTATATTTTCAACCATTTGAATCAGAAGCATAAATGATAACCTAATTTTTCTAGTCTCTACCTTCTTTAATTTTTACCCAGTTGCTCCAGAAAGGGATGTTACCTCTTTTTCTTTAAAAATCTCAATTCCCTATTTTACCTTGTCTTCTTCCAGGGAGTAATGTGGCTGCTGAAATACTTCTGCAGTATTTCTGGTGTCTTATTCCCCAGCTTACTTAATACTTACAGTTCTCTACTGCTTTCTTTACTTGCCACTACAATCCTCACAAATTTTCTGTCTACCTCCTTTATACTTGGCATATTTCCTTGGAGTGTAACAGAAAAAGCATTTTTTTTTTCCTTTTTAAACTATTGCTCTGTTTGCCACATATAGCCATTCTTTTAGTGACTGTCATAAAGCCAATCTCTGCAAAGGCTTTACAGATTGAGTTCAGCAACAGGAATGCTTTTCAATTCTGTTGTTTCCAGAGTCCTCACATAGTTGATGGGCTTTGTCTCAAGAATTTTGTATTTCCCGTGTCTTCATAATGGGCTATCCTGAGCTTGCTTAAACACTGCAAATTCCTCATGATGTATGGTAGTGAGCACATTTTTTTTCATTGTTTTTGCCTTGCCTTTAACACCTTATTTTTTTTTTTTTCTTTTCTCCAAAATTCATGTGCCTTCATGTATTTGGTGTTTCGTCCAGTAAGTAGTATTATAACAATAAAGAAGTGGTTAATTGAGGTCTTTACAGCCTGACAGAACTGGATGGGAAGCCTAGTTTTGCCACCGATTGACTGGGTCACCCTCAGGAGTTAATCAGCTGCTCTTATCCTTAGATTCCTCCTCACCTGTGAAATGGGAATAGTAAGTGTCTCAATCATAGGATTAGTTGGAGGATATTATATGATAGAGTTCATGACTATGCCTGACACATGAGGAGTGTTCAATAAATGTTTCCTATTATTTTTTACATATAAATCTGGGGCTTTCTCCAATATCTCCCAGTTTCTATTTCTCTAAGGAAGCAAAACATACTCTCATATCAATATTTTCTTTTGCTACATCTTAACTTATTTGCTGCTGCTGCTGCTGCTGCTGCTAAGTCGCTTCAGTCATGTCCGACTCTGTGAGACCCCATAGATGGTAGCCCACCAGGCTCCCCCGTCCCTGGGATTCTCCAGGCAAGAACACTGGAGTGGGTTGCCATTTCCTTCTCCAATGCAGAAAGTGAAAAGTGAAAGTGAACTCGCTCAGTCATGTCTGACTCTTAGCGACCCCATGAGCTGCAGCCTACCAGGCTCCTCCGTCCATGAGATTTTCCAGGCAAGATTACTGGAGTGGGGTGGCACTGCCTTCTCCGCTTATCTACATAGGCTTTTACAACCTTTTTGGTTTCCTCTTACCTGGGCTTCCCTGGGGGCTCAGAGGTTAAAGTGTCTGAAATACGGGAGACCCAGGTTCGATTCCTGGGTCAGGAAAATCCGCTGGAGAAGGAAATGGCAACCCACTCCAGGATTCTTGCCTGGAGAATCCCACGCACAGAGGAGCCTGGTAGGCTACAGTCCATGGGGTCGCAAAGAGTTGGACAAGACTCGGTGACTTCACTTGCTTACTTACCTCCTCTTACCTAAATATGTGTATATGTATTTCTACTGTTTATAAGTAGATCTTTATGTAATGCTTTACCATTTTTTCTTTTTTTATTCATTTCTGAATGTGAGCTTTAAGCCAACTTTTTCATTACCAAGAGAAAAATATTTTCCTACAGTTGATGGTGGTATCACCAGTCATTTTGTTATGCTTATAAGTATGGCTGTCCCTTATTATCTGTCGGGGGAACTGGTAGCCGGACTCCCTGGCAGATACTGAAGTCCCCAGATGCTCTAGTCTCTTACATAAAATTACATAGTAGTTTCATATAACTTAGACACAATCTCTCATATATTTTAATCACCTTTAGGTTAGCTATAATACATAATGCAACATTATTGCTATGTAAATAGTTGCCATTGTGCAGCAAGTTCAAGTTTGCTTCCTGAAAACTCTGAAATTATATATAAATATATTTTCTCATCTACAGTTGGTTGAATCTGCAGATGTAGACCCTGCAGACACAGAGGTTCAACTGCATATATTATTTGCACTTGTATTTTTGTTTTAAATCTATATTTAACAAATTCATCCTTTATATTAGTAATTAGTGCCTTTCCTTAGGAAATTTCCCCTTTCTGTTTTTGCTTCGTGTGATGCTACTTTCTTGTAGGTCTTAAGTAACTAACTGCTAATATAAAAAAAAAAAAAAAAAAAATCATACAAGGCATATATATTTCATTTTCAAGTTTTCAAAATGTTTTTCCATGTCCTATGTCATGTAGTTCTCACTGCCATGCTGTAAAATGGGAAATAATATCCCTAATTAATGGAAGTAATTAGGGATATTAGTAAAAGTCCCAGCAGTTAAATAATAGATAAAAAATGTGGCTTCCAAGCTAGAGTGTTAACCTTTGAACCTCAAATCCAAACACATTTTTGAGTGAAGTGCTTAACCATGTTCAACTCTTGGTTTTATTTTTATACACCATCTCTTGCAGCCTGACATGGAATCTTCTTATCACCTATATTCCTTTATATTGAAAAATTTCAAGGTAATTCTTATACTTCTCTGACTTCTCCAAGTTACTTTCTATCATTAGTGTGATGAGATCTGAAAACAAGTGCAATATCTCACTTTCTTAAATGCAAAACTAGCTATATTTTTTCTAGAGGTCATTTACATTGTTCTCATTATTAATACTGGAACCAGAAGCAAGCAGTAAAATTGTGTAATAGTTAAGATACAAGCTCCAGAAACCTAGTGCCTGATTTCAAATCCTGATTCTAAGACTTCTTAACTGTGTGACTTTCGTTTGATCCTCCATTTCTCTATGTGTAAAGTGAAAATGGTCATACCCCATCCTATGATTGTAGAAATGATTTTAGGCATTAATATTAAAACAATAATAGTACTTCATCTATAATGAGTACTAAGATAATGTTAACCACTCTTACTATTAAGATAAAAATAGGGCATAAGATCATCAGGTAGCTTTCCCAGGTAGTCTTAAAAATCCTTCCCAGGCCAATGTGGTTTTTACCAAATAGTTTTGTATATCTGTCTTACAGTAACTAATGCTAGTTCTTCATAGAGAGAATGTCAGGATTTTACTGCATTCTTCTAGTGTTCCTATAACTGTGAATGAATTGATAAGACTGTAAGCAGATATTTGACATAACAAATTGTAGTTATACTAATATCATCAATGCATATACTCTAAATAGCCTATATATATATAGCCTATATATATATATAAAATTTTTGCTGTAAACATTTATTTTTATGATTGTTATGCACTTTTAGAATGTTTGATAAAGCAAATTTTTATAGATAAGAGTATTACATTGTAATGTAGACTTTTTTAGGATAATGGAATATATAGCTTCTGGGGAAGAGAATGGCAACCCACTCCATTGTTCTTGCCTGGAGAATCCCATGGACAGAGGAGCCTGGTGGGCTACAGTCCATGGGCTCACAAAGAGTCGGACAGGACTGAGTGGCTAAGCACACATATGTAGCTAGTGGCATAGATTTATGAAGAAAGCAAGGGCTAGAAATGCTGGGGTTCTATCTACTTCTATCTGCCTTTAAGTGCATGATGTATTCA
The DNA here is from genome assembly GCA_006408695.1 of Aepyceros melampus. NCBI lineage: Eukaryota > Metazoa > Chordata > Mammalia > Artiodactyla > Bovidae > Aepyceros > Aepyceros melampus. Next base: position 375,676 of record SJXQ01002585.1, on the reverse strand, counting down.
TACAAAGGTCAATATATTTAGAGCTTCACTTCTTATTCTTCACTTGACTTGGCTGGTCTGAGGTACGTGGTCTCCAAAACTACTGTCAGCTCTGACATTTTAGAATCTTTCTGAATATTATAGTACCTCATCTCATAATTACAATTATTGATAAGTGTGATGTGAACTGTGGAAGTGTCGTCTTAAAATACTGACCTAAGTGGTACAGGAACTAGAAGACATCCTCTCCCGAGGAGGATATCCATCTACATGATTTGACACACTGGCATCTAGCAATTACCATCCTAACTCTCCACTTAAAACTCTGAAATACCTCTCCTCTGTCCTTAAAAATAAAACCTAATGTTCCTAAAACAACTGCTAGGCAGTATAACTGGGATCCAACAGACAGCCAATCTTATCTCTACCAACCTGCCACATGTTATGCTCGAGTATAAAGGCTCCTTTTCTACTTTGGATTCCTGCTAATGCTGTTTACTTTTTTTGGAATTTCCCATCTCCTCTTCTGAAAAACTCCTACCAGTAACTTAAACTTTAAGTGTTAGTTTAAATATAGGTCACAAGCTTCTCTGTTGACAAACACAATGCTTATGCATTAGAGACAAAATTGCACAATTAGAATCTAGTTTCAATCATCTCTTTTTAAGTGAGGATCTGGCAACATTTGGATTTTTGTTCGTACATGGCAGCCGGAGCTGTTAGCTAATGAATAACCCCTTTAAATGAGACTTGAGGACCCATATAAATATATCTCTATGCACTTGGAACTCAGCTTCACTCAGGTGAAGCTTGTCTATTCTTGTAGGATTCTCCGATGGCAATCTCCAGTTAAAATTTTATTTCCTAAAAAAAACATCTTTCTTTCCATCCTTGGACTAGGTGCCTTTTGATTTTATGTTCCACAGCACTTAAAATAAACATCCTTCAACATATTTAGCACAATTGAAAATGATACATTTTCTACAGGAATGTAATTATTCTAATGTTCTAATATGTCCTTTCATTAGATTGCAAGTTTTATGAGGGCCATAAATGTCTGTCTCGTCCACTACTGACATTTGTTTGTACTAAACACTTTGCCTGGTCTAGGTCATGTTCTAACAATATTTGTGTGTCCAGTATAAAGGAAAAGGGTCTCCCTTATTGCAGGCAGACTCTTTACCCTCTAAGTATAAGCCAGAGACTAATTTAGTGTCTCAATAGCTAGCTGATGTATGATTGATTACATTGACAATCTGATACAGAAACCCTAGATGGCAGCTCTAGAGTAAAGAGGCAGATTTATATACACCAGTGGTTTCAAAAGACGCAACACCACAGATGAAGACATCATTGTCTTTAAAAGCATGATTTAGTTGTTGGGAGCCATCTTCACTCTCTGCTCCTGTTAGAGATCTGTTTTCAGGGCACATTGTTGAACAGTGTTGCAGTTGTGTTAGGAGGATGTAAGATTTATAAATAACCTGGCATTAATCACAAATTTTCCCCAATCTAAATGTAGAGAATCTTTATAGAGGAAACACATAGGTATGTTAACAGATTCCCAGAGAAACACACCTGCCTCCCTAACATGGTGGTTCTACTTTTAACAGTTTGGATATCCAGCTCATCCTTCCAGGGGCTAAAAACAATCTATTGCAATAGCTAGAGAAAATCTAGAGGGGAATCAGGTAAAATATGCACAGGGTTCCTCAGCCTCTTCTTCTAGAGTAAAATGAAAGGAAAAAGAAAAAGAAGTAATGGGTAGAGGTCTGTGGCAAATACTCACTGTACCCTGAGGACTGTGGGCAGGTGACGCATGAACACTGAAATTCACAGGTTTAAGGTTAGCTATTCACTACTTTTTGCCTCTTTGTATAGTTCATGGGGTTCTCACGGTGAGTATACTGGGGTGGTTTGCCATTCCTTCTTCCAGGAGGGTAAACATGAACTTGGGCAAACCCTGGGAGATGGTGAGGGACAGAGAAGCCTGGCATGCTGCAGTCCTTGGGGTCATGCAGAGTCTGACATGACTACGCGACCGGAAAACAAAAGCAAATTCACTCACTTGTCACCCCTTATTCATTGCTGAAGGCACTAGCATAACTTTATTTGAGTGTCATTGCCTTTCTCTCTACAGTGATAATTTCACTTATTGGATGTCTTCTGTGTGTCAGATGCAGTTCTGCATCCATTTTCATTACTTGTAGAGCCAAGCTGCAGAGGTCAGGATTTTGCCCATTTTAGATGAAGCCAAAGACCGAGATGGGATCTGCCAGTAGAAGAGCTGAAATCTGATCCCAGGTCTTTCTCAAAACTAAGGCAGGTACTTAGCCCTTATTCTGTATAGCCTCCAAAATCCATTTTAGTGGAGATACTTGTAGTAAAGGGAAAAAGGATAAGGAGATAAATCTGTGATTTATACTTTGCCCAATGCCATATTAAACCTGTTTCTATACCATTCTTGTTTGGCCTTAGAATATAAAGGTTTTTTTTGTTTGTTTTGAGTTTATTTTTTATTTTCTTTTTTAGCTCTTTCAATCTGTATCAGTAGCAATATTAAAGCTTCTAGATTTATCAAGTACACCAATTGTATTTCTCTTTTGGTAACTATGGTATCATTTCATGTACAAACATTTTTTAATTAAATGAACTAATTGTGACAGAAAAGCTTGAATACTGTATAGGTCTTCCAGCATTTTTCTTGTAAAGAAAAATTTTCCTTCAAATTTTTGATTGGAAACATCAAACTTGCTCCCTAAAAAGATTCACATACACATAAAATTTGAGTATATTTTAGAAGTATTAGGCAAACAAAAGTGTTAAAAATAATGGTGAGAAGAAAATAAAGTATAATGCACTTAATCTGTATGATGTACAAGGGAAATCAAATAAATTTCATGAATTTATTCTGACTCTACCTCAGTTGAGGTTAGTAACATATGTGATCTAATGTTGTGCTAACAATGAATTACAACATTTACAAAGAATTGAGTCTTTAAACCAGGGCCTCTTAACCTGAGATCCATGGATGACTAATGCACCCCAGAAATATAATTTACTTCTGAAATGTGACTTTGCATTTTGGGGAGGAGAGGATTCTTCCTTTTTACCAGATGGTCAAAAAGATCTGTGACTCTCTCTGAACTATGAACTAAAGATGAAGGAATTGAGAATATACTCTGGAGAGTGTTTTTTGAAATAATGTTAATTTGAAAAAATGAAGAAAAGCATATATTGAGAAATCTCACCTCAGAAGTATTATGTATAGGAGACTTAAAATGTACCATAATATAAATAATAGTCATCTGTGCATAGGTGATTTTTATTCTCTTCTCATTATTTCTTCAAGTTCTTAAAGTATAATTTTAAAAATTTCCTAAAATGGTTGTTTTCTCATTACATTAGAAAAATAAATATCTTAAGTTTAAAGAAATTTAAATAAATTATGTAAGACAAAATATCTCCAGTATGTCTGTCACTACCACCAGATTCTCCTGAGGGAAATGGACTTTCTATTTATCTAGGAACATTTGATTCTAATAAAAAAATTATTGTCTTCTTATTTATCTATTCTGACTAGGAATCCTTCTGGTGCACATATATCCACTATTAATATATGAATTAGATTCAATTCTTCAATACTTTACAGTTGCAGAAAAGTGGTTTTTATGTCTCAACATTATTTATTGAAAGACAATAATCAGTGTATGGTTTATACAGACAACCTGGTTTGTGTGATCCAAATTAGATTTTGAGAAACTTTCTCATTCTACATTGGCAGTTATTTAGTTAGGGGCAAAATATTCTGGTCTCCCATCATGTATCATCTCCTGTGAGAGTTTATACCTTTTCATTGATTTCATTTTATTTAAACCTATGGAAGTTTTTGAGAATAAACTCATATTGCTTGTGTGTGTGTTAAGTCACTTCAGTCAAGTCTGGCTCTTTGAGACCCTGTGGAATGTATCCCACCAGTTTCCTGTGTCAATGGGATTGTCCAGGCAAGAATAGTGGAATGGGTTGTTGTGCCCTCCTCGAGGGAATCTTCCTGACCCAGGGATCAAACCCACATCTCGACCTGCATTGGGAGATGGGTTCTTTACCTCTAGCACCACCCGTGAAGCCCAGAAATTTCTCAAACTATGATTATGTATTGGGACACTTTAAAGGCATGTTACAGAATAACTGTTTGACTGACTATATATTAAAGTGAAAGTTGCTCAGTCATGTCTGACTCTTTGCGACCCCATGGACTGTATCGTCCATGGAATTCTCCAGGCCAGAATACTGAAATGGGTAGCTTTCCCTTCTCTAGAGGATCTTCCCAACCCAGGGATCAAACCCAGGTCTTTTGCATTGCAGGCAGATTCTTTACCAGCTGAGCCACCAGGGAAGCCCAACAAAACAGGAGTGGGTAGCCTATCCCTTCTCCAGGGGATCTCCCTGACCAGGAGTCAAACTGGGGTCTCCTGCATTGCTGGCAGATTCTTTACCAACTGAGCTATGAGGGAAGCCCTGACTATATATTAAAGTCTTTTGCTAAAAATGGCAAAATAATTGTTTGATCATAGAATTGTTTATTGCAATCACAGATCTTCAGAACTGGAGGGGACCTCATGGATTATCTAGTATATTTCCCCACGTGATGCCCAGGTCATCACCAAGTTTTTCTAACTTCTCCTTGAATACCCTAATGACCTAGAACATAATCTTATTTGACACGATTTTCTGGATCCTATACCTAAATTTTAGAGAAACTTCTCTCGTCAGTTTCTCTTTCTCTTTTGAGAAGTTAGTGATTAATTTTAGTCCTGCCCTTTAGGCTTATATGGAATAAGGCTCATAATTCCCTTATCCCAGATAAAAGAGAATTACTATAAAAAATGATAAACCAGGACAAACTAGCTTAATCAAAAGTTAAGCCTCGTGGGCTCAAGGCAGACCTGACTAACTGGAGTTTGGCTCTAAATTTTGTGGCTTTCTATTTGGAAAATACTTTTAGTATGGAATGACAGTTTGTTTTTTTTTTTTTTATGAGAAACATACTTAACGTAATTTTACCTGCTTTATACAGCACTATTTAACTGTATTGAATTAATCATAAACTAAAACTAAGTTGGCATTTTTCTTCAAGTATTTGTCTTATATAAATCTTATCCTTTGTTTATGAATTTCCTTTTGGAACCAAATAGTGGAATGTATAATTATTAAACTTGTCTCATATAGAATATGATTATAACTAATACATATCTTCTGGGATTCTTATGCTGCCATGTTATTACATTAACTCTTCCTCTCTGGATTAAATCATTTATACATTTATCAGTATATGAATTATGCCCTTAAATGATATAATGTACATTTGTTGTTGTTTAGTTGCTAAGTTGTGTCCAAATCTTGTGACCCCATGCACTGTAGCCCATGAGGCTCCTCTGCCTGTGGATTTTACCAGGCAAGAATACTGGGTTGAACTGTAATTTTCTTCTGCAGAGGACCTTCCTGACCCAGGTATTGAACTTGTAAAGACAGATCCTTTACCACTGAATCACCTTTGAAGCCATAATGTACATATTTCACCTAACATTAGACCTGATAAAGTCAAGGAATATTTTAAGCAAACTATACAATCATTCAAACCATCATTAAATGGTTGAATGTGATAGAGCACAAGAGAAGACTCTGCCATAAGATTTTACTCTTGTAAAATGCCAATCTGCATTCAACCATTATTGAAACTTCAGTTTTAAGGCTTACCAAGGCTTTTTTTTGCCAGCTTAGCATGAAACCAAAGATTAATCAAAAGCCTAGCTGACACACAGACACACACACATATATGTACATTTCCTTTTCCAAAATTATTTAATTTTACTTTTCAAATGGAAAGTGTGATTTATTTTGTACTAAGTTTACTATTACTTGTAGTCCTACTTTCTTATTTGGCACAATATAAGCTATTAATATTTGATTCAGAGAAAATGGAAATGAGTTAAGATGACGTTTTAGTTCTAGTTTTCACCTTCCACTCATTCGAGGTGCTTAAGAAATGTCTACTTAATAATTGATATGCTGAAAAATGATGCTAGATTCCTAGTCTGTAATTTATGAGATTTGCTTTCTAGGTGTCCATCTGACTCATTCTTCTAGTATCTATTTGGCTCTTTATGAGTACACGGAGGTTACACTTGTGGATGCTGTGATGTTCTGCCCTCAACCCCTTCAGTATCTTACTTATTCCCCATAGCTATTGTACCTGCTGCTGGTAAACTTCCCCCACCTGTCAGCCTAGACCAGAATTTTTGCTCAGCTTCTCCCAATGTCATTATCTTTCCTAGAAGTCAGCCTTCATCCAGTGATTCTTCCATACAGAGGTATAAAGATAAACCCTCCTGTGACACTGGAACAAGACTGAGAAGTCCTGGCCCAGGAGCTCTCCATGATATCAGGCAAGGTCTTTGCTGTAACTACTGTGTCTTCAGCTTCTCTTTTGCCATTCCTCCTTCCTTCCTTTCTTTCTTTTTTAACTAGTGCTGACCCCAAGAACAATACATACTAAATTTTTGTCCGTATTACTCCCCATCTCAAAGTCTTCTCAGGGCACACAACTTGGAACAGTTACCCAATCTAAGTCAGATTTCTCATGTTGAAGTTCTCAGAGCAATGAGTAAGTTTATGTAGACCAGACAACTTCTAGTCCCTTTCTCTTCTCTGTCTCTAGTCTTACTTGAAATTAGCTATTTCTGAATGTTTCTCTTAAAATTTTCTAGTCATGTCTGAGAATACAAAAGTGGTTTCAGATCACTAGAGAGAATCTGTACTGGACAGCTGAAGAGAAATATTTCCTGAAAATATGAAAATCATGTGTTTTATTATCTCAGCAAAATGTTGACACCATGGGTTGAATAAAGATAACAAGACATGGGATAGAGAGAGTCTTGTTACTGGAACATACTATTTTTATTGATATTATTCACAGTTGTTGTCATACTTTTCTTCTCTCAAAAATCAATACCATTTATTCAGTTAATAAAAGTTATTAACTTAATGGCATGTATTCAGTAACTACTTTTGAAACTATTAGAATGAATTAAAACTCTAATAGCTGTTTATAAAATAATCTATAATCTTCATAGGTTGTGTTAATAGACAGTTGAAAATAAGGTGGTAGTAAAAGATCTTATCCAAAATAAAATCCAAATGTAAAGTCTCTAATAAATAAACTTAAATGAAGTCTGAAGGACTTATATGAAGGAAACTGTAAAGTTTCATTGAGGTACATGAAAAAAGAAAGATTTGTATATGTAAGGAGACAAAAATTATGATTAGAAGGATTCCATTTTAGAAAGAAATCAGTGCTCCTTTTAATTAATCTAGTCAATATTTGTACAAGGATCAGAGGAATATAAAAATTTGATGCATTTTTATTGGACAAATTTCAGGTAGTTTAATACCTGTGCAAGAACACTCAGACATTCATATTCAGAAGCAGGCAAGTCATGAGTGGAGACTTTTCAAAACTCATATTAAAATACATGGGGGTTGGTTACTTAATAAATGTAGTATTGATACTAAAACACATACATTTCAGTGATAGCTGCTGAAAAGATGATAGCTGCTGAAAAGATAATAGCTGATGAATGAGGATTTCAAATTGGTAAGGCAAATGCTTTGGGGACAATTATATTGTCATTTATGAAAACCGAGAAATATCAATAAGCTCAGATACGCAGATGACACCACCCTTATGGCAGAAAGTGAAGAGGAGCTAAAGAGACTCTTGATGAAAGTGAAAGAGGAGAGTGTAAAGGTTGGCTTAAAGCTCAACATTCAGAAAACGAAGATAAAAATAATCTATAATCTTCATAGGTTGTGTTAATAGACAGTTGAAAATAAGGTGGTAGTAAAAGATCTTATCCAAAATAAAATCCAAATGTAAAGTCTCTAATAAATAAACTTAAATGAAGTCTGAAGGACTTATATGAAGGAAACTGTAAAGTTTCATTGAGGTACATGAAAAAAGAAAGATTTGTATATGTAAGGAGACAAAAATTATGATTAGAAGGATTCCATTTTAGAAAGAAATCAGTGCTCCTTTTAATTAATCTAGTCAATATTTGTACAAGGATCAGAGGAATATAAAAATTTGATGCATTTTTATTGGACAAATTTCAGGTAGTTTAATACCTGTGCAAGAACACTCAGACATTCATATTCAGAAGCAGGCAAGTCATGAGTGGAGACTTTTCAAAACTCATATTAAAATACATGGGGGTTGGTTACTTAATAAATGTAGTATTGATACTAAAACACATACATTTCAGTGATAGCTGCTGAAAAGATGATAGCTGCTGAAAAGATAATAGCTGATGAATGAGGATTTCAAATTGGTAAGGCAAATGCTTTGGGGACAATTATATTGTCATTTATGAAAACCGAGAAATATCAATAAGCTCAGATACGCAGATGACACCACCCTTATGGCAGAAAGTGAAGAGGAGCTAAAGGACTCTTGATGAAAGTGAAAGAGGAGAGTGTAAAGGTTGGCTTAAAGCTCAACATTCAGAAAACGAAGATCATGGCATCTGGTCCCATCATTTCATGGGAAATAGATGGGAAAACAGTGGAAGCGGTGTCAGACTTTATTTTTGGGGGCTCCAAAATCAGCGCAAATGGTGATTGCAGCCCAGAAATTAAAAGACGCTTGCTCCTTGGAAGGAAAGTTATGACCAACCTAGATAGCATATTCAAAAACGAGACATTACTTTGCCAACAAAGGTCCATCTAGTCAAGACTATGTTTTTTCCAGTGGTCATGTATGGATGTGAGAGTTGGACTGTGAAGAAGGCTGAGCGCCGAAGAATTGATGGTTTTGAACTGTGGTGTTGGAAAAGACTCTTGAGAGTCCCTTGGACTGCAAGGAGATCCAACCAGTCCATTCTAAAGGAGACCTGTCCTGGGTGTTCATTGGAAGAACTGATGCTGAAGCTGAAACTGCAATACTTTTGCCACCTCATGCGAAGAGTTGACTCATTGGAAAAGACCCTGATGCTGGGAGGGATTGGGGGCAGGAGGAAAAGGGGACAACTGAGGATGAGATGGCTGGATGGCATCACTGACTCTATGGACATGAATTTGAGTGAACTCCGGGAGTTGGCGATGGACAGGGAGGCCTGGCGTTCTGCAATCATGGGGTCGCAAAGGGTCGGACACGACTGAGCGACTGAACTGAACTGAAAGTTGATCATTTAATCTTATTTCTTAAATGACTTGTATTCACTGCTACCAATACCTTTGTGAAAGATGCTGAGCATAGTAACTGGAAGTGGGCAGAAGAGAGACTTTTGGGTTTTAGGTATGAACCCAAAAGTGTCTGAATTTAAATGATGATTACATGTGTTTTCATTTTTTGATAATTCCTTGAATTGTCTCATTATGATCCATAGCTCTTTAATCTGTATGTTGTTGTTTTTAGTCGCTAAGTCCAACTCTTTTGCGACCCCATGGACTATAGCCTGCCAGGCTTCTCGTCCAGAGGATTTTCTGAGCAAGAATGCTCGAGTGGATTGCCATTCCCTTCTCCAGGGGATCTTCCTGACTCAGGGATTGAACTTGCATCTCCTGCATTGCAGTCAGATTCCTTACCACTGAGTCACCAGGGGAGCCATATGCAATATTAATTAATTAAAAGTTAATTTTAAAAAGTTAAAAAAGAGTTTGAATATCTACTGCATATCAGTCCCAGGAGTATATCGATTACAGAATCAGGCAGATTTTGGCAGTGAGGATACAGCAGTGCAAAAGCAGACAAATTCAAAGCCAGTGCTTCCTTTTCACATAGGTATGCTCTATTTCATTGTGAAAAATCTAATTTAGATTGAATTCCTAAGATTAACTTTATAATTTAGATAATATAGGGCACTTTGTTATTCTCATATCATTTTTATGATTTAAATTGATGCTCAGAAAAGAAACACAGCTTTTAAGGAGTGGAATTTTAGTTTTAAAATTTATTTTAAATATACTATATGATGTATGTCAAAACAAAGATTTATGTACCTCATCCATGGTAACTGCAATACGGTTAAAAAAATAAAAATTAGCCAAAAGTTTGAAGTTGTTTTAATTTAACAAACAGACCTAAATACACTAGTTTTCATGTTCTCCTTTAAAACTGTGATATTCTGAAAAGCAAAGTCAAATTCTGTTGCTCTGAATTATAGAAAATAATTGGTTTATAAATATTTGTTCAGTCACACCTATATTTAGAAAAGATTTCTTAACATTTCACTGTAACATTCAGTTTCTAATCTCTTATATATTAATTCTTACAAATGTGGTCTCAAACAAAGTAATTGTGAATTTTTTTTCTACCTTAATAAATTGGCTGTTGGTTTTGTTACTGTGCCATCAGACAAGCTCATTTACCATGGTAAATTCTTATGAGTTTAGATCTCTTCAAAATGAATTTATGTTTCCCTATGTGTTGACAGACGACATTTCTATCTTTCCTAAATAATTATGAAATTCTTCCAGTCCAGAAGAAAATATGTATGTGTAATAGGCAGATAATTTAGCAAAGTTCCAGGCACTTGTAAATTTGTGAATACTCATTGACTGGATTTCCATTTCCATTCTATATTATAGCTTTAGTCAAATTGATTCAGTTCAGTTCAGTTGCTCATTTGTGTCCTACTTTAGCATGCTAGGCCTACCTGTCCATCACCAACTCCCGGAATTTGCTCAAACTCATGTCCATTGAGTCGGTGATACCATTCTGCCATCTCATTCTCTGTCAACCCCTTCTCCTCCTGCCTTCAGTCTTTCCCACCATCAGGCTCTTTTCAAATGAGTCAGTTCTTTGCATCAGGTGGCCAAAGTATTGGAGTTTCAGCTTCAGCATTAGTCCTTCCAATGAATATTCAGGACTATTTTCCTTTAGGATAGACTGGTTGGATCTCCTTGCAGTCCAAGGGACTCTCAAGAGTCTTCTCTAACACCACAGTTCAAAAGCATAAATTCTTTGGTGCTTAGCTTTCTTTATAGTCCAAATCTCACATCCATACATGACTACTGGAAAAACTATAGCTTGACTAGACAAAACTTTGTTGGCAAAGTAGTATCTCTGCTTTTTACTAAGCTGTCTAGATTGGTCATAACTTTTCTTCCAAGAAGCAAGAGTCTTTTAATTTCATGATGCAGTCATGATCTGCAGTGATTTTAGAGCACCCCCAAATAAAGTCTCTCACTGTTTCCCCATTTATTTACCATGAAGTGATGGGACCAGAAGCCATGATCTTAGTTTTCTGAATGTTGAGCTTTAAGCCAACTTTTTCACTCTCCTCTTTCACTTTCATCAAGAGGCTTTTTAGTTCCTCTTCACTTTCTGCCACAAGGGTGGTATCATCTGCATATCAGAGGTTATTGGTATTTCTCCTGACAATCTTGATTCCAGCTTGGGCTTCATCCAGCCCAACATTTTTCATGATGTACTCTGCATATAAGCTAAATAAGCAAGGTGACAATATACAGCCTTGATGTCCTCCTTTCCCAATTTGGAACCAGTCTGTTGTCCATTGTCTAGTTCTAACTGTTCTTGACCTGCATATGGATTTTTCAGTAGGCAGGTCAGGTAATCTGGTATTCCCATCTCTTGAAGAATTTTCTAGTTTGTTGTGATCCACACAGTCAAAGGCTTTGGCATAGTCAATAAAGCAGAAATAGATGTTTTTCTAGAACTCTCTTGCTTTTTTGATGATCCAAAGGATGTTGGCAATTTAATTTTTGGTTTCTCTGACTTTTCTAAAACCAGCTTGAACATCTTGAAGTTCACAGTTCATGTCCTCTTGAAGCCTGGCTTGGAGAATTTTGAGCATTACTTTGCTAGCGTGTGAGATGAGTGCAATTGTGTAGTAGTTTGAGCATTCTTTGGCATTGCCTTTCTTTGGGTTGGGAATTAAAACTGACCTTTTCAGTTCTATGGCCACTGCTGAGTTTTCCAAATTTGCCGGCATATTGAGTGCAGCACTTTCACGGCATCATCTTTTAGGATTTGAAAGAGCTCAACTGGAATTCCATCACTTTCACTTGCTTTGTTCATAGTGATGCTTCCTAAGGCCCAATTGACTTGGCATTCCAGGATATCTCACTCTAAGTGAGTGATCACACCATCGTGGTTATCTGTGTCATGAAGGTCTTTTTTGTATAATTCTTCTGTGTATTCTTGCCACCTCTTCTTAATATCTTCTGCTTCTGTTTGATCCATGCCATTTCTGTCCTTTTTTGTGCTCATCTTTGCATGAAAAGTTTCCTTGGTATCGCTAATTTTCTTAATGAGATCTCTAGTTCTTCCTTTTCTATTGTTTTCCTCTAATTGTTCCTCTAATTGTCCTCTAATCCCACTATTGCTTTGACTAATTGACTAATCAATTAGTCAAATTGATTGATAACCTCTTATATATCAATGTTGAGTTATATCTCTCTTCCTGGCTTTACAATATCCAGAAACATCCCCTTGAGGTATGTACTTGGATAGCTATTGTAATCCATCTAGTCCACCTGCCCCACCCTCCCTTTTATTGGTTGAACCGCATGGCTGTGGGATCTTAGTACCCAGGGATGAAACCCACGCCCTCTGCAGTGAGACCATGAGTCCTAACCACTGGACTGCCAAGCAGTTCCCCCATCTAGCCCTTGTGCCATGTTGCTTCCTGTAATCTTCCTGCCTAAATTAGTTACAGATGATTCCCTGTGCCAGACTTAATGCTCAAATCCATTTCTCTGACAGTACCTCACCCATGCCAGCACTTAGGCTCCTGAATGCTATCTTGTCACTTACCTTCTTAGTTTCTCACTAATTATTTGCTTTTGAACATCTGTAACTCAATAAACATTGTGTTACTGCTGTGGATAGCCAGAATTTTAGAAAGCAGAAAAAAAACTGATAGAGTTTGGGCTCCACTAGGTTTACAGTGCCAAGATTAATGAAATCAAAATAGATGAATATATAACTAAATTATAACAATAAAAATTGTCTTATCAAAAATAAAAGTATGGAATATTATGGTCTCAGAGTGGCAATATGGGAAGTAAATTACCCCTTCCTAAATTATTGATAAAATATTTCTTAAATTTATAAAAATTGTTTACATTAGCTCTAAGGAAATATAACTTAAAATTTGTTTACTTACAAAATTAGTAATTCTTACTCAAAGTAAATAAATCAGGGGAAAGTCTTTTTTTCAGATTCAGTTCAGTTCAGTCGCTCAGTCGTGTCCGACTCTCTGTGACCCCATGAATCGCAGCACGCCAGGCCTCCCTGTCCATCACCAACTCCCGGAGTTCACCCAGACTCATGTCCATTGAGTCCGTGATGCCATCCAGCCATCTCATCCTCGGTCGTCCCCTTCTCCTCCTGCCCCCAATCCCTCCCAGCATCAGGGTCTTTTCCAATGAGTCAACTCTTTGCATGAGGTGGCCAAAGTACTGGAGCTTCAGTTTTAGCATCATTCCTTCCAAAGAAATCCCAGGGTTGATCTCCTTCAGAATGGACTGGTTGGATCTCCTTGCAGTCCAAGGGACTCTCAAGAGTCTTCTCCAACACCACAGTTCAAAAGCATCCCCTTCTCCTCCTGCCCCCAATCCCTCCCAGCATCAGGGTCTTTTCCAATGAGTCAACTCTTTGCATAAGGTGGCCAAAGTACTGGAGCTTCAGTTTTAGCATCATTCCTTCCAAAGAAATCCCAGGGTTGATCTCCCTCAGAATGGACTGGTTGGGTCTCCTTGCAGTCCAAGGGACTCTCAAGAGTCTTCTCCAACACCACAGTTCAAAAGCGTCAATTCTTCTTCGCTCAGCCTTCTTCACAGTCCAACTCTCACATCCATACATGACCACAGGAAAAACCATAGCCTTGACTAGATGGACCTTAGTCGGCAAAGTAATGTCTCTGCTTTTGAATATACTATCTAGGTTGGTCATAACTTTTCTTCCAAGGAGTAAGCGTCTTTTAATTTCATGGCTGCAGTCACCATCTGCAGTGATTTTGGAGCCCAAAAAAATAAAGTCTGACACTGTTTCTACTGTTTCCCCATCTATTGCATACCCCATATTCCTAAAAATTCTATTTTTAGAAATATGGGACTCTGAGAAGGAAAGTTAAAAATTACCTTATACAATAATCCTCCTTATGTTAGAATCACATTTTTCCTTTCCTAAAAAATACCCATTGTTAGCAACGATCAGCCTTAATTAAAGGAGTCTTTTTTTTTTTTCCTTTAGTTTAAATCCTGGCAGCACCACTTACAGCTGTGTGACCTTGAGCAAATTACATAACTGCTTTGTGCTTTGGATGTCACATCTATCAAGCAGGGTAATAACAACATCTATCTCAGAGAGAAAATGCATTAAATAAGATAATATATGTAAAGTGTTACAGAATGCTCATTAAAGGTTACTTATAATTTATTGTTATCCGTAACAATCCATCCCCTGTAAGTAAGCTGATCTATTTCCTTCTTCCATTCTGCACACCAACAGAAAAGGCTAACACCCACTATTTTGACTGAGATTTAGAAGGCAATAGCACCCCACTCCAGTACTGTTACCTGGAAAATCCCGTGGACGGAGGAGCCTGGAAGGCTGCAATCCATGGGATCGCTGAGGGTCACACACAACTGAGCGACTTCACTTTCACTTTTCACTTTCATTCATTGGAGAAGGAAATGGCAACCCACTCCAGTGTCCTTGCCTGGAGAATTCCAGGGACTGGGGAGCCTGGTTGGCTGCCGTCTATGGGGTCACACAGCGTCAGACAAGACTAAAGTGACTTAGCAGTAGCCTCTCAAGTTATTTATGGGCTACCTCTTTTGTGACCTTTACTATACATAACCAATGGCTGCCTTTCCAAAATTCGATCAGACAAGGATATTTCCCTGCTAAAAGCACTCAAAAATAACTTGACCACACACTGAGTAAAACCCACATGATTCACCATGTCCACCATAGCCTACATGATATAACCTCTGCCTACATCTTCAGTCTTGCCACCCACCGATTGTTTATTGGCAATCCATACTCTGGTATTTCATTTTCTCTTCTCTGAAAGTGAAAGTCACTCAGTCGTGTCTGACTGTTTGCCACTCCATGGAATTCTCCAGACCAGAATATTGGAGTGGGTAGTCTTTCCCCTCTCCATTGGTACTCCCAACACAGGGATTGAACACAGGTCTCCTGCATTGCTGGCAGATTCTTTACCAGCTGAGCCACAAGAGAAGCCCAAATGGCATATGTTAATCAAGAGTAGAATTCCAAACCCTTCTCTCTAGTGCTCTTGGTATTGGAGTTGCCAAGAAAAACATGATGCCCTCAAGCATCGGATGAAGCAATATTCACATAGCGATGAGACAAAGCAAGACTGGTTTCAGTAGTTTGTTCCCTATGGCTGGTAGAGCCTCTTAGCAGTTGACACAGGGCCACTAGCCTGCACACATCTCTTTTATGCCACAAAACAGATGCCAAAGAAAAAGAGATGGCAGTGGGGCTGTCCAGGTGCCACATCACATGAATGCTTAAGCACAACATAGAACACACACTGAGTCTGAATCAGGGAGAAATTCCCACACAAGGTGACAAGCCTAGCATAGGTAGTCAGGATGCTTTCTCTTGTTAAGGAAGTATTTCAGCTCTTCCTCTCATGGAGGTCAAAAGACTGCAGGCATTAGATAGACTTTTCTGACAAAGGTCCATTTGCAGTTGCTATTTCTTAAGATTGGAAGTATTATCTATAGCTAGAGTTATGAGTTTCTAGCAGATACTTAGACAATCAGTGGATATAGATGGGGGGAATGGATTCTATTCCTAACCTCTGTTCTTGGTGATAAAGGTCTATTATACTTAAGCATACCTGTTAGCCTTTCTCTTAAAGCAAGCTCTTACAACCTCTTATGTATTGGTTTTTCTTTTATTCAGTGGATCCATTTAGTAAAATATTTTTTAATCTATCAAGTTAAAAGAGTAAGGCTCTGGAGGAAAGCTATTCAGTATTTATTATAAGACCTATTTGACATCAGACAATGTCTCTTAATAGACTCCATTTATTTATCTGTTAATCTGCTAAATGAGTAGGATAATGTTGGCCACCTGAGTTGTTCTATTTGCACAGTAGGTGTCAATATATTGCTACTATTGTTATAACGTAAGATTCATAAATTTGAGGGTAAGTGCTTATTCTAGTTCTACACAGGAAGAAACTGAGACCCAGAGATATAAAGAAATTTGACCCAAGTCTCCTAGGGGGTAGGTGATACAAATAAATGACTCCTTTCAGCTTCTAAATTTAATACTGTGAGTGTAGGATAGCTGTTTCCACTGATGTGATTCATTTTTTTATAGCAACATCTACAAAATATTTGACTGCCATTTTGCACCAGGTCCTATTAGCAAAGAGAATATTCAACTGCATGCTAATGTGTAGAGTAGAAAAAGATTTCTACCAGGACTCCTGGTAGATGCCCTCAAGATCAATTTAAAATGTGGTAAAACTTATACTTTATATAGAGATAATTTTATATCCTATTTCCCTTAAAGGAAGTTATTCTTTTGGCACTGATAGACTTCTGTTTCCAGGAATGTAGAATAGATATACTTTTCCCTGTTTCTTCCACTAAGTGTGTGGTTATTAAGAGGCAACATAAGGGAAAATTCTTGTGATGATAGAGAAGTTATGTATCATGATTGTTAGTATGCTGGTTGTCATGTTTTACTGTAGCATTGCAGTGCATTACCACTGGGGGAAAATGGGTAAAGAATATAGGATATATGTCTGAATTATTTCTTGCAACTTCATGTGACTCTACTATTATCTCAAAATAAAAAGCACCTAATTTAAAAATACAATAGCATAGTATTAGTATAAATAATAAATTTAACAGCTT
Source organism: Aepyceros melampus (assembly GCA_006408695.1). Taxonomy (NCBI): domain Eukaryota; kingdom Metazoa; phylum Chordata; class Mammalia; order Artiodactyla; family Bovidae; genus Aepyceros; species Aepyceros melampus. The sequence continues at coordinate 358,768 of SJXQ01002585.1, read as the reverse complement.
AATATATAAATAAAGTAATGAGAAACTATCAGCACTCTGTTATAAAAGTATATCAAACATGTCTGGGTCATATAGCAGAGTCCAGTAAGTATTAACTTCGTGACACAGAGTAGGGTAATCACCTTCTACAATTGTTTGTCTCCAGTATCAAATGTGAACCATATGTCTACTTATGCAGTTTATGTATACTAATGAAATTAATATCTATTTGTGAAATTAAACATATATCTACTTAATAATATTAATGAATATTGAATAAATGAGACAATGCATCATCTAAAACACACCACCCAGCTTCTTCAATTTATGATAACTATATTCAATCACCGGATGGTCAATACAGAAGTCAGATTGATTATATTCTTTGTAGCCAAAGATAGAGAAGCTCTATACAGTCAGGAAAAATAAGACCGGGAGCTGACTGTGGCTCAGATCATAAACTCCTTGTTGCCAAATTCAAATTCAAATTGAAGAAAGTAGGGAAAACCACTAGACCTTTCAAGTATTCAAATCCTTTATGATTATACAGGGGAAGTGACAAATAGATTAAAGAGATTAGATCTATAGACAGAATGCCTAAAGAACTATGGACAGATGTTTATGACAATTCCAAAGAAAGGCAATGCCAAAAAATGTTTAAGTTCAGTTCAGTTCAGTCGCTCAGGCATGTCTGACTCTGCGACCCCATGAATCACAGCACTCTAGGCCTCCCTGTCCATCACCAACTCCTGGAGTTCACTCAGACTCAAGTCAATTGAGTCCGTGATGCCATCCAGCCATCTCATCCTCAGTCTTCCCCTTCTCCTCCTGCCCCCAATCCCTCCCAGCATCAAGGTCTTTTCCAATGAGTCAACTCTTCGCATAAGGTGGCCAAAGTACTGGAGCTTCAGTTTTAGCATCATTCCTTCCAAAGAAATCCCAGGGCTGGTCTCCTTCAGAATGGACTGGTTGGATCTCCTTGCACTCCAAGGGACTCTCAAGAGTCTTCTCCAACACCACAGTTTAAAAGCATCAATTCTTCGGCGCTCAGCCTTCTTCAGAGTCCAGCTCTCACATCCACACATGACCACAGGAAAAACCATAGCCTTGACTAGATGGACCTTAGTCGGCAAAGTAATGTCTCTGCTTTTGAATATGCTATCTAGGTTGGTCGTAACTTTTCTTCCAAGGAGTAAGTGTCTTTTAATGTCATGGCTGCAGTCACTGTCTGCAGTGATTTTGGAGCCCCCAAAAATAAAGTCTGACACTGTTTCTACTGTTTCTCCATCTATTTCCCATGAAGTGATGGGACCAGATGCCATGATCTTCATTTTCTGAATGTTGAGCTTCAAGCCAACTGTTTTAACTCTCCTCTTTCAACTACCACACAATTGCACTCATCTCACACTCTAGCCAAGTAATGCTCAAAATTCTCCAAGCCAAAGTTCAACAGGACATGAACCTTGAACTTCCAGATGTGCAAGCTGAATTTAGAAAGGGCAAAAGAACCAGAGATCAAATTGCCAACATCCGTTGGATCATCAAAAAACAAGAGAGTTCCAGAAAAACATCTACTTTTGCTTTATTGACTATGCCAAAGCCTTTGCTGTGTGGATCACAACAAACTATGGAAAATTCTTCAAGAAATGGGAATACCAAACCACCTGACCTGCCTACTGAGAAATCTGTATTCAGGTCAAGAAGCAACAGTTAGAACTGGACATGGAACAACAGGCTGGTTTCAAATTAGGAAAGGAGAACGTCAAGGCTGTATATTGTCACCTTGCTTTTTTAACTTATATGCAGAGTACATCATGAGAAATGCCAGGCTGGATGAAGCACAAGATGCAGTCAAGATTCTGGGAGAAATCTAAATGACCTCAGATATGCAGATGATGTCACCATCTTTATGGCAGAAAGTGAGGAAGAACTAAAGAGCCTCTTGATGAAAGTAAAAGACGAGAGTGGAAATGTTGGCTTAAAACTCAGCATTCAGAAAACTAAGACCTTGGAATTGATCCCATCATTTCATGGCTAATGGGAAAAAATCAAATTAGTGAGAGACTTTATTTTGGGGGGCTCCAAAATCACAGTGATGGTGTCTGCAGCCATGAAATAAAAAGACATTTGCTCCTTGGAAGAAAAGCTAGAAAAGGAACAACTTGCCCAACCTCGACAGCATATTAAAAAGCAGAGATATTACTTTGCCAACAAAGGTCCATCTAGTCAAAGCTATGGTTTTCCCAGTAGTCATGTATGGATATGAGAGCTGGACTGTAAAGAAAGCTGAGCATCAAAGAATTGGTGCTTTTGAACTGTGGTGTTGGAGAACACCCTTGAGAGTCCCTTTGACAGCAAGGAGATCCATCCAGTCCATCCTAAAGGAAATCAGTTCTGAATATTCATTGGAAAGACTGATGCTGAAGCTCCAATACTTTGGCCACATGATGCAAAGAACTGACTCATTTGAAAAGACCCTGATGCTGGGAAATATTGAAGGTGGGAGGAAAAGGGGATGACAGAGGATGAGATGGTTGAATAGCATCACCCAATCAATGAACATGAGTTTGAGTAAGCCCCAGGAGTTGGTGATGGACAGGAAGCCTGGCATGATGCAGTCCATGGGATGCAAAGAGTCAGACACAATTGAGCGACTGAACTGAAATGATACTCAATCTTCTCAAAAGATACATGTAACACAGCACCATCCTTTACTTATGAAACTGGAAAATTTAAAAAGATTTTGATCATAACATTGTTTAAAGTAACAAAAATTCATAAATGCTCATCAGATACATGTTGTAAGATCTTATTTGTTGGCCATCCCATGAGATTATTTTAAATGATTTTATAATGTTATAGAAGAACATTTAATGACATGGAAAATGTTCATCATAACTTAAAAGTTTATAAACTGTTCTATGCAATGTGATTTTACACATGAATATGGATACCAAGACTGAGAGGCAGTGCAAAACAAACAAAAAGAAAGAAATCCTAATCTTGGCAGAACAATAGTAGATTAAGTTCACAGATCTTCAACACTGTGGGAAGAAAAATTACCATTTTGCCTTTGAAGGAATAAAAAATGTAAATTCTAGTGAGTGGCAGTTGCATAAAAATATGACTATTGTGTTACATTAGGCAAAGAAAAAATATTATAGGTATATTAAAAAGGATTGCTTAGATAATTATGTTTGAATTGTGAGATGGAACCAAGTGGGAAATAATACCAATGGCAACATATTCTGTGCATTAACTGGCACTTTTATGGTATATTAAGCAAGCTTATATTACATTATCTCATGGCCTAGAAATTTCTGGATATTCTGTTCACTTACTGTGAAATATAAATACTGTTTTTTATCAAAGTATTTCCCTCCATTAAAGGAATTTTTGTCAATACAGCTGTATAAAAAGAAAATATTCTGGAAAATCACTGAACTTTGTCAAGAACAGTGATGAAAGAGATCTCTGTTGGAGAAGGAAACATAATGATTTCATTCAAGGTCAGACCACCTGACCTGCCTCTTGAGAAATCTGTATGCAGGTCAGGAAGCAACAGTTAGAACTGGACATGGAACAACAGACTGGTTCCAAATAGGAAAAGGAGTACGTCAAGGCTGTATATTGTCACCCTGCTTATTTAACTTATATGCAGAGTACATCATGAGAAATGCTGGACTGGAAGAAACACAAGCTGGAATCAAGATTGCTGGGAGAAATATCAATAATCTCAGATATGCAGATGACACCACCCTTATGGCAGAAAGTGAGGAGGAGCTAAAAAGCCTCTTGTTGAAAGTGAAAGAGGAGAGTGGAAAAGTTGGCTTAAAGCTCAACATTCAGAAAACGAAGATCATGGCATCTGGCCCCATCACTTCATGGGAAATAGATGGGGAAACAGTAGAAACAGTGTCAGACTTTGTTTTTTTGGGCTCCAAAATCACTGCAGATGGTGACTGCAGCCATGAAATTAAAAGGCGCTTACTCCTTGGAAGAAAAGTTATGACCAACCTAGATAGTATATTCAAAAGCAGAGACATTACTTTGCCGACTAAGGTCCGTCTAGTCAAGGCTATGGTTTTTCCTGTGGTCATGTATGGATGTGAGAGTTGGACTGTGAAGAAGGCTGAGCGCAGAAGAATTGATGCTTTTGAACTGTGGTGTTGGAGAAGACTCTTGAGAGTCCCTTGGACTGCAAGGAGATCCAACCAGTCCATTCTGAAGGAGATCAACCCTGGGATTTCTTTGGAAGGAATGATGCTAAAACTGAAGCTCCAGTACTTTGGCCACCTTATGCGAAGAGTTGACTCATTGGAAAAGACCCTGATGCTGGGAGGGATTGGGGGCAGGAGGAGAAAGGGACGACCGAGGATGAGATGGCTGGATGGCCATCTCATGAAAAATAACCATAAACAATGTTTACCAAAAGGGAATGAAAATTTGTGAACCACTAATTTGTCCTGCCATCTCCCATCCTCTGTGCAGTTTCCAGGACAAAAGTCTCAGAAGTCTCTGAATTTATAACCCTGGGAATGGATAAAACTTAGGTTCTGATATGAGCACTTAAACAGTAAGCAAGCTAAACACAAAATAGTTTTTACCACCCCACACCAAAAAAAAAAAGTGTGCATACTTTCATGTACAAAAAACATTTCTTTTGTGTAGAAAAGGGAGAAAGTCAATTCATGTTTAATTCATTGCAAGTCAGTGCTTCCTTGATATCTATTCTTGGGCTTCCTTTGAAAATTTAGAGTGTCTGCTACTGTTAGGTATGTGTGTGCATGCTGGCATATAATTTTTTTCTGTACTAGGTAGATGTTTTATTATGTGTTAGTTGCACAAGACAAACTTCTTTCAATGGTCTGAAAATGGTTTTTTCCCAAGAAACAAAGAACACAATTTAGCTTTCACTATGGACCTACCAATAGAAATGAAACAAAATGATCTTGTTTTGTGTTCTATATGTGTGAAAGTGAAGAGCAACTGAAACTAAAACGCTTTGAGCAGACCAATTATCTCTTTTGTCTCAAGCACACCCAAAGTGTCTTCAAAACCACAGAATTTACATTGTTTGAGTCAATAAGTCTTCTGTATGAGTGCCTTGCTCTGCTCTTCAAACAACATAATTAACAAAGTAAACAGGGTTTGCAGTGGATCCAGGTGTGGAGATGATGTTTAATTAAAATGGGACTACTTCCAGTGATTTGATCTGTTTTTCGGTTATAATTTTGAGCCTTTGCACTGTTGAACACTGATTTAGATTTTCAAAGTGAAATCTTTTTAGGATGGTTTATTTTTATTTCTCTGAGAATGATTCTCTTTAGTCTTGTCCCCATGAATGATCTGTGTTTTCTTTTCAGTTTTACTTCTTTTTTTTTTGTCTTAGTGCAACTTGCTGTAACACTTCTATTTTGTTTTGGATGCATGTAATGTTTCTATAGGTCATTTCTTCGTTGAATAATTATATTTTACATGTGTGCTCAGTCCTCAATGATGCCTGACTCTTTTGGAACCCAGTGGAGTGAAGCCCACCAGGCTTATCTGTCCTTGGGATTCTTTTCAGGCAAGAATACTGGAGTGGGTTGCCATTTCTTCCTTCAGGGTATCTTCCCGACCCATAGATTGAACCCGTCTCCTACATCTCCGGCATTGGCAGGCAGATTCTTTACAACTGAGCCACCTGGGAAGCCCAATTATTATGTATTTATTTTTAAATTATTTTCTACTGTATGTCAGCACTGGGTTAAATATGGAAGGACATGATTAGGAGGTTATATGTGATATATTTCCTCATGTAGCTTATATTGAGGTATTGATGGGGAAAATGACATAGGTAAATGTATAATTAAATATAAAACCCATCTGTGATAACTAATAATTAAAGGCAGTCACTTTATTTTTTAAAATATTTATTTGACCATTCCGAGTCTTAGTCATGGCATGTGGGATCTAGTTTCCCTGAACAGGGATCTAACCAGGGCCCCCATATTGGGAGCACGGAATCTTAGCCACTGGGCCACCAGGAAAGTCCTAAAGGGAGTCATTTTGAATAGAGTAGTTAAGTAAAACCGTTCTGGGGGACTCCAAGCTGATTCTGGATGACTGGCTATAAATTAACATGCAAAAGTTAGGGTGGGAGCTTTTTCTAGGCCAAGAGTGAATTCTTTAAATCAGGAAATGTTTTCTCATGTGTTATTAATTTCCAAAGGCATTGAGGATAGAGAAAAATGAACATGAAGAAAATGGTCCTGTTTTAAGCTGATGATGTAGATATTATTCACATCATAAAAGATGTTATAGATCTTGGTTAAAAGTTTGGATTTATGCTAAGGACAATGAGAGGCAGGTGGTTTTCTTTTTAACTGGGGAGAAACAATCATTGGGTCCTTTATGAAAAATGCATTATTAATATTTCAGGTGAAGTGTCTTAGATATGGGTAGTGGTTGTAAAAGCAAAGAGTATTGAATGCATTTGCTGTTTGTTATTTTAAAAAAAATTCAACTAATTGGGGTCAGAATACCCAGCATATAACTATTATTCTATGGTGGATTTTCTCAACAGCAAAAATACTGGCATTGGTATTACTGGTATGAGGGGTTGTCCTGTGCACTGTAACATTCTTGGCCTCTGCACGTTAGATACCAATAGGACACACACACACACACACACACACACACACACACACAGACTTGTCTTGACAAAAAAATGAGTCCAGGCATTGTCAAATGTCCTTTGAGGGCATAATCTCACCTAGTTAGAACTACTTTACTATAGTGATAGATTTAATGTCTGATTTACTGAAGAACAACAAACTGGAAATGAGGGGGCCGGGAAATGATGTTAAATTTCACTCCAGGAAAGCAGTAAAAAAAAATTCAGAACCACAGACAGCTCCAGTGATACCACAGGCAGAGAAGGGGTATTCTCTGTCCATGATCTGATATAGGATGAGTAGCATGCTTCCCTGGTACTGGTTTTGAAATACATACACATGTGCACATGCATGCACGTGTGCACACACACACACATACACACATGTGCATGTATGTATATGTATCTGGCAGCATCTTCTATTTAGATTGAAGTGTCAATAGGGTTGACCTGTAGTTTTCAAACTATGGTGTACACCAGAACTGCCTTTGGAAAGAGGAAAAAAAATCATGAAGCATTTAAAAATAAGAATCTCATAGCAATAGTATCAAAAGTAGATATTTCTAATTTCTAGTGTTTCAGTTTTAAGTTGCTTCTGTCATAGAAAACTCTTAAGGGTTATGACAATGATTCTCAAAGATATATTGGAATCAGAATTCAGAGGCTTAGGTTTGTAGAAGTACTGGATGGCCGGGCCTCATTAATTTTGTCAGTTACTCCCATGATTCTCATACACAACAGTGTCTGAGCACATCTGAGCTATGTAGAAAAGCAGCAACAGTTATCGATTAACTATGGATAGTGATACTCCCAGGTCATATAAGAAGTTACTGAAAAATACAGTATGAGTGTATGTTTGTTGCTTTTGTTCAGTTGCTAAGTTGCGTCCAACTGTTTTGCAACTCCATGGACAAGCTCTTCTGCCCATAGAATTCTCCAGGCAAGAATACTGGAATGTGTTGTTATTTTCTTCTCCAGGGGATATCTTCCTGACCCAGGGATTAAGCCTGGGTCTTCTGCATTGCAGGCAGATTCTTTACCATCTGAGGCACCAGGGAAGCAGACAGGGAAGCCCTAAGTGTATATAATCATTTGCAAAAGTCTTATGTAATTAGAGGATTTTGTTGTAATTTTGGTCTTCTTGTGTGTCAGTCACTCAGTCGTGTCCAACTCCTTGTGACCCCATGGACTGTAGCCTGCCAGTTCAGTTCAGTTGCTCAGTCGTGTCCAACTCTCTGCGACCCCATGAATCGTAGCACGCCAGGCCTCCCTGTCCATCACCAACTCCTGGAGTTCACCCAGACTCACATCCATTGAGTCCGTGACGCCATCCAGCCATTTTATCCTCGGTCGTCCCCTTCTCCTCCTGCCCCCAATCCCTCCCAGCATCATGGGTCTTTTCCAATGAGTCAACTCTTTGCATGAGGTGGCCAAAGTACTGGAGCTTCAGTTTTAGCATCATTCCTTCCAAAGAAATCCCAGGGTTGATCTCCTTCAGAATGGACTGGTTGGATCTCCTTGCACTCCAAGGGACTCTCAAGAGTCTTCTCCAACACCACAGTTCAAAAGCATCAATTCTTCGGGGCTCAGCCTTCTTCACAGTCCAACTCTCACATCCATACATGACCACAGGAAAAACCATAGCCTTGACTAGATGGACCTTAGTCGGCAAAGTAATGTCTCTGCTTTTGAATATACTATCTAGGTTGGTCATAACTTTTCTTCCAAGGAGTAAGCGCCTTTTAATTTCATGGCTGCAGTCACCATCTGCAGTGATTTTGGAGCCCCAAAAATAAAGTCTGACACTGTTTCTACTGTTTCCCCATCTATTTCCCATGAAGTGATGGGGCCAGATGCCAGGATCTTCGTTTTCTGAATGTTGGGCTTTAAGCCAACTTTTTCACTCTCCTCTTTCACTTTCATCAAGAGGCTTTTTAGCTCCTCCTCACTTTCTGCCATAAGGGTGGTGTCATCTGCATATCTGAGGTTATTGATATTTCTCCCGGCAATCTTGATTCCTGCTTGTGTTTCTTCCAGTCCAGCATTTCTCATGATGTATTCTGCATATAAGTTAAATAAGCAGGGTGACAATATACAGCCTTGACGTACTCCTTTCCTATTTGTAGCCTGCCAGACTGCTCTGTTTATGGATTCTCCAGGCAAGAATACCGGAGTGAGTTGCCATTTCCTTCTCCAGGTGATCTTCCCGACCCAGTAATTGAACCTGGGTCTCTTGCATTGCAGGCAGATTCTTTACCATGTGAGCCAGCAGGGAACTCAAGTTTGGTCTTCTTAGTAGATAGAAAACAGTATCTCATTGTAATGTTAATGTGCATTTCTTTCATTACCAGTGAATGAGAGCATCTTTTCATATGTTTGAAGATCAGTTGTATATCTTCCTATGTGAAGATATGGTATGGTTATATATTTTGTCCACTTTTCTAATTTTTAAGATTTTTATAGATAGTAGAGATATTAGCCCCTTATTCCTAAGTGGAAGAGACAGTAAAGACTCTTCTAGGACCTGTGTAGGAAAAGATAAAATGAATCAGAATAGCAAATATTCTGGTGTATAGGACTATAGTAGTGATTCCCTAATGTGAGATTTCCCTTGGGAAGTCTGCATAATGGTTTAGGTAGTATGTGGATACAATGCTAAATTACTTTGAATTTTTCATTAACTCATCCTTATAATTTCATCAAAAGAATAAATTTTAGAGTATTTAATAGTCTTATGTTTTTGAAACAAAGAGTTCTGTGCTTGGAGTGATGTACAGAAAATAGCGTCAAACTGTAATTTAATAACATTATTTTATTATGTGTGTGTGTGTGTTTTTTTTTTTACTTTTACCTTCAGTTTATGGTAAGACTTTCTATTTATAGAGGAGACATATAGTATTATCAAATCTCCCCTTTATTAGAAAAAATGGCATCAAGTTGAAAAAAATAAATAGTAAATAGACAATGGCTGGACATGGCCAAATCACATAGGTTGCTCAAGAATAACTTAAGTTTTACTCTTAGGTTTACTTTTTGAAAATATGGAGAGGAGTGAATTACCATAAGCATTTTTAACTTCTTGTTGTTGTCATGTAGTATTGTTTGAGATTTTCTGGCTCAGATGAGCTGGCAGTACATCCAGATCACGTGTTCTTTCACTTCTTACTTCAATGTATCTCAACATGTTTTCTACTTCAAGAGAAGAAGGAGAAGAGAAAGAGAAGCAGGAGGAGCAAAGGAGGAAAAGAGGAAAAATCATATTTTTATGTAGATAGGTTTGGTATATGACTGACAAATGAATAACAAAGCCAACATTTATGATAGGAATGAGTGATAAATCAAGTCTCTGATCACTAATAACTGGTTGCAAGATTCTTATTTCAGTAGCCCTTCACATAATCCTTATGAGGGGTCCCTGACTCCTTTAGGTTTTGAAGAACTGCACTTCTTAGAAAGTATGACTTACTAATAATCATTTTATACGAATTCTCCCAACTGATCTAATAAAAAAAAACTTTTAAAAATATTCATGCCAATGTATGGCAAAACCAATACAGTATTGTAAAGTAAAATAAAGTAAAAATAAAAATTAAAAAAATAATAATTTTTACGACTGAGATCACATAAGGGATGTTAAAGAAAGTATGTGTAATTCCACATCCATGACAGTTATCCTATAGCATTTTGCATTCTTTAAGTAAAAATTTTGACAAAAGGTAAATTCCTGTGTTGGTGGTTTGGTGGTTTAGTTGCTAAGTCATGTCCAATTCTTGCAATCCTGTGGACTGTAGCCTGCCAGGCTCCTCTGTCCATGGGATTTTCCAGGTAAGAATACTGGGGTGGGTTGCCATTTCCTTCTCCAGGGGATCTTCCCAACCCAGGAATCGAATCTGGGTCTCCTGTATTGCAGGCAGATGATTTACCAACAGAGCTATTTTGCCCTTTGTAACATCATCTATGGGGGCAAATTTTTTAATAATTTTGAAACATTAAAATATGTTCTGGTGCTTTGTAAACATCTTCTTTGTAATAACTGTGCATCAATTATCTAACCATAAATATAATTTTTTATGTATGTTTTATATAAATTGTATCAAACCATATACAATTTTTTATATCTTGGATTTTTCATTCAACATTTTTGGAATATATACTCATAAAGAGTATATAGAAGAATATACCTATACAACATGTTAATTATGGTATACACTTTGTAATATATAAAAAATAATATACACACATATATACACATACTTGGGGCTTCCTGGTAGCTCGGAAGGTAAAGAATCTGCCTGCAATACAGGAGACCTGGATTCAATCCTTGGGTCAGGAAGATCCCCTGGAGAATGGAACGACTACCCTCTCCAGTAGTTTTTGCCTGGAGAATCCCATGGACAGAGGAACTTGGCAGGCTACAGTCCATGGGGTCACAAAGAGTTAGACATGACTGAGTGACTAACAATGATTTTCATACACACACACATATATACACATATGCATACATATATATCTATGACTCTCTCTATGTACATGTATATAATAGGCTGATCAAAAAGTTTCATTCAGGTTTTTCAGTAACATCTTACAGAAAAACTTGAACAAACTTTTTGGCCAACCCAGTATATTCTATTTTGTACTTAAGTATGCTAATTCTCTATAAGGAGGTTCATCAGCTATAAAGAATGAAGCTAGGATTTAAATTCAAATGTCTGATCCCTAAGACAGGGATGTCTTTCAACCATACCATAGTCTCTGTAATTTCCCTTATTGCCTTAAGTCATATGTTCAAAGAGGCAATAATGTAGATACATGGTAAGAATTTTTAGTTGAACTATTTCTATCTAGTATATGTCTTACCTCCTCTAGAGTTGGAGAGTAAATGGGGGCAAGAGGAAATCAAGAAAACATGTAAAAGGTGAGATCATATGTGGAAGGATTTATAAGTGGCCAGAAAGGTTTGACATTCTTTCAAAAAATAATAAATATTTTACACATTTCTGAAAAGAATTATTTCCAACCTACCAAGTGCTAGATGGCACCTTATGTCTTTTATAAATATTATTGTTAAATATCACAGTAACCCCAAGAAAGAAATATAGATGCTTGCCATTCTACAGATGAAAGACTAAAGCTAAGATCTAAGTAACTCACCCACAACTTCATGCTGAATAAGTGGAGAAACTAGGAGTATAAACCTGTACTGTCCCAAACTATTTTCATTTTACATGATGCTCAGAAGTAAGAGTCTAAAATTTGGCTTTCTAAATCCAAACTTTGACACTTTCCCTACTTTATGACCTTATGACAGGTAATACTAGCCCAGTGGTGCTCACGCAGAAGAGGCTGCTTTGTTTAGAAAAAAATCACCGCTCTTTCCCCAAATCACTTAAATCAAACTTTTTGTCTCATGTTCTTTCTAATAAAGGAAAAAATATTTTTTTATTTAAAAAATTAAAACATCATGGTCAACAGTCTATCATGTTTTTGTGTTGGACAAATCTCATGTATTTCATTCTTAACCTGCAAATCATAGTGTAGAACTAAAATTTACTGGATTTAACTTCAAAATAAGAATAGAAAAAAAATAGTTCCTAAGTGCAAATTTAATAAATGACTTTGGAATAGGATTGCCTTGAATAAAGGTAAATCCTGGGGAGTTGTCACTTTTTTATTTATGACATTAAAAAATAGTTCCATATAAATGCCTGAATAATCTCAAACTATAGGCTTCGATAAAATATGCTGGGAATAAAAACCAATCATAAGTATTTTGTGTTTAGTCCTTCATTTCACTGTGACTTTTGAACCTAAGAGGTGACTGATGATCTTGCATTAGGAATGGATGATGTACAGATTTCCTGAAGTCTCTTATTGATCCCTGGTGATTCTCTCAAAACTGCTATCTAATGACCTAGAAAATTAGAAAGGGATGGATACACCAATATCTTAAGACTGAAAGAGCTACAGGCCAACAAAGCAGGGAAACTGAAGCTCTGATGGATCAGTTGAGAAGACCTAGACTGACATCTTAGGGTCATTTCCTAGACCTTCAAACAAGAAACAGAATTTAAAAATACAAGAAACAGCCCCTTCGACTTTCTTCTTCTTCTGTAATATTACACTCCGTTTTAGATCTGAAAAGCTTCAAAACAGCAACAAAGGCCAAAAATAGATGTGTTAGGAATGAGGGAAATCAGAGATTAACTGTCACCAGAAAACCCCACTCTGTCTAGCAAACCCACTAGTCCATGAGTCACAAACCAAGCCATGTGCTCATCACACAATTTAGTGCATCCCTAACAGGAAAAATGTATCTGGCTCTTCTCTATAAATGCATGTACTTTTTTAGCAGTCATCAATGGATATCTGTCTGTCTTTAGCACTGTGCTAGAAGCTAAAGTGGTCAGAGATAGTGGTTAGACACAAATACAGTAGATACAGCTACAAATATACATAATACACAGCTGAGAGAGTAAATGAGATTTAAGGAATAGCTTGCTTTACAGTTACTCAAAATACTGACTTAAAAGTCTAAAATTCAGCCAGAAAGAAACCGATAGACCTGACTTTGGTTTCACCCTATTCAGAGGCTTGCAAAGCTGAGGCATATAAAGACAGCTAGGAAAAAGATGAAGAGCAGAGTTTACCATATCAGCTATGTGGCAGGAGTGACCACAGTTCCTTGTAATCTGCTTTACAGATAACCCCAGAAGCTTCTGCCCTGAAGGAAACAGCAGCTAGCACAATCACCATGGACTTCTATAGATTCTTCCTGTTTCACACCACAGTTCTTTGCATTTGAATATGCCAGACATCTTTAGAAATAAGAGAGAAGACTTTACAAAAAAAAATCATACATACAAAGGATTATTAGAGATTATGCTTAACAATTAGACACCAACAAATTGGAAAACCTAGAAGAAATGGAAACATTCCTAGAAACATACAGCCTACCAAGTATGAAAGAAGGAATAAAAAATCTGAGCAGACAAGCAACAAGATTGAATCAGTAATCAAAAACATTCTAACAAAGAAGAGTCTAGTAACAGATGATGTCACAGGAGAATTTTACCAAATATTTGAAGAAAAACTTGAATGCACAGTCTTCCAAAAGATATAAGAGAACATTCCCAAACTGATTTTATGAGGTCAGCATCACCCTGATACTAAAAGCAGATAAGAATGCTATGGGAAAAGGAAAATATAGGCCAATATCCCTGAAGCACATACATGCACAAAAACTCATAAAATAATAGCAACCAAACTCCAAAGCACATTAAAATAATGATGTTCTATGATCAAGTGGAATGCATCCCTGGAATGGAGGGACAGTTCAACATATACAAATCAATAAATGGGATACGCCACATTAACGTCTTTTCCAAAGAAGATATGCAAATGACCAACAAGTGCATGAAAAGGTGCTCAGCATGACTGATCATCAGGTAAATGCAAATCAAAACCACAATGAGATATCACCTCCCTCTGTGAAAATGGGTGTTCTCAAAAGAAATGAGATAAGTAAGTGCTGGAGAGGATATGGAGAAAAAAGATCCCTCCAGTATTCTCAGAAGGGAAGTAATGTGGTAAATCCACTGTCAGAAACAGCATAGAGTTTCTTCAAAAAGTTAAAAATAGAACTCCTGTATGATCCAGCAATCCCACTTCTCGTTATTAGGCCAAAGGAAATGAAATCAACATCTCAAAGAGATATCTGCAGTATGTTCTTTGAAGCACTACTCACAATAGCCAAGATATGAAAACCACCTAAATATCCCTCTACAAATGAATTGATAAAGTTATACATTCATATATATATAATGGAATATAATCCTGCCCTGAGAAAGAAGGAAAATCTGCCATTTGCGATAATATAAATGGACCTTGAGAGCATTATGCTAACTGAAACAAGTTGGATGGTAGAGATTGATGGTAGAAGCAATCTCTGTATGAGATTGCTTATATGAGGAATCTAAAAACATTGAACTCATAGAAATAAAGTGTAGAATGATGGTTGCCAGTGTCTGAGGGGTGGGGGAAATTGGGGTATAAATTTTAGAGTATAAACTTTAAGTTATAAGATGAGTTCTGGGACTGAAAAATACTGCATGGTGACTATAGTTATAATAATTTATGGTATAATTGAAAGTTGCTATGAAAATAGAATTTTAATGCCCTCCCCATAACAATGGTGCCCCACTCCAGTACTCTTGCCTGGCAAATCCCGTGGATGGAAGAGCCTGGTGGGCTGCTTTCCATGGGGTCCCGAAGAGTCGGACACACTGAGTGACTTCACTTTCATATGTTGGAGAAGGAAATGGCAACCCACTCCAGTGTTCTTGCCTGGAGAATCCCAGGGGCCGTGGAGCCTGGTGGGCTGCTGTCTTTGGGGTCGCACAGCGTCGGACACGACTGAAGCGACTCAGCAGCAGCAGCAGCAGCCATAACAACAACTAAATGGTAGTTATGTATAGTGAAAGGTGTATTAACTAACCATATTCTGGCAAACGTGTTACAATATGTACATGTATCAAAACATATTGTACACCTTAAACTTATATGATGTTATATGTCAATTGTATCTCAATACACTTGGAAAAACTGATTTATTTTACAAGATGTTCAGAGTATGTAGTCAAATTCTAAAACTCAGCTAAAAATGTTATCCTTAATAAGATGATAAGACAAAAAGACAAACTGAGCAGTGTTTGCTATAAAATCTATGTGGTCATTTGTTTTGTGAGAGTGCTCATGTGAAGATTTTGTAGAGTAACTAAGCTGCACAGAGGATAAGGGTGATCACCACCAGGGTCAAGATGAGACCCACCCATTGGCTTCAGAGTTTATGAAGTGTCTGGAGAAGTCATCCTCGCTGCAAATATGCCATGTTCTGCCTCTAACTGACAGTCACAGAGAGACAGCTGTCCTCTCAAGATTCCAGTGCTCCCTCTAGTTTCTTCATCCTTCCACTTGCAAATTCCCAGAACTGAAACCATTAAACAGCCTCTGCATTTAGGCCTACCTGAGACCAATCCTGTTTCACTCACCAAATCTCTACAAGTATTTGATGGCTCAGTGTAAGATTATGTCCACCGAGCATCCCTTTCCTGGGGTTTCTTAATCTTTGAACCTATATTTTAGTAACTGGACTCTTAAAAGTCCCATCACATCTTGAGTATTCCTAATTGTTACAGGAATGAGGAATCTTTTACTTCCTTGAGCTAGAAATTGTGTGCCTTCTAAAAAGACTCAATGTTCATCCAGACCCTTGTAAAAAAAAATTAATAAATAGAAACCACAATTAATAGAGTTGGGAGACCAGAAGCGGGGCTCCCATGCCCTGTGGTGATAGCAGAGCCCTACAGGAAGAAGAAAGACCCCTCTTACTTCTTGGCAAGGACTCAGCCAATGAAAGGCCTAGACTCTCTGTTTACTTAGTCCTCACAATTTCCTTTTCCTCTCTATAATTTTTTTTTTCCTTTTCATGCCTTGTGGTGGTCTTACATGTGGATCACAAAGGTTGCAGATCCTGAATTGTGACTCTCCTGTTGCAGAATAAACCCATGTTTGTTGGAGAATTATATGGCAGTCTATTTATTTTGTGTCAATACTCTTAAACATAGGACTTGAGATTTAACCTCGATGCCCCTTATCAAAGATTCTTAATAGCAATTGACTGTCTTCTTAAACCTCAGGTGGTATCTCCTGATAATACTTTATCCCTATGTGCTTGGTATAGTTTTAGAAGCTTTAAACTATCTCATTTAATCCATGATGGCCCTATGAAATCTATTGTTTTATTATCAACTTCTCATTTTTTCTAATGGTGATACAGAGGCATGCAGAGGTTAAGTAACTTGCTTCAGCATCTTAATTTGCAATGCTGGCAAGAGGCAGAGCCAATAATCTAGTTTAGGCAGTCTGGCTTAGTATGTCAGGCTCTCAGCCGCCATACTGCCTTACTCCTATTTGACTGTGGGGGGCCCTACTGAAGTTTCCTCTAGTGTCTTTGAGGCAGATGACCCCCTACTCCACCCCCGAGTGACTGCCGAATTCTCAGTTCTTAAGACCACCTCGTGGCTATTCTGCTTCCTCTACTTCTGGTTCTTTTCTGATCTCCCGTCTACCTCATATGGGATTGAGATTTTTGTTTGTGCTTGGCCCTTTATGATCTCACCCAGGCCTCTTCTCACATATACTGTAGCTTGGTGTAGAGAGTGACACTTTTTCCCCTCTAACATCACCCCAAATTGACCAAATTAAATTTCATGCAACAAAGTAAAAATTGTTTAAACTCTCTTATCTTAACCTTTCAGCTCATCATGTCTTTCATATTGGTGTATCCATCAAACATATTAAATGTAGTAACCTCTTATCATCTAATGTGTTCTGTACAAAGTCATATATGTTGTAAGGCTCTTAAGTGCTTGTCAGGAACATATACAGGCAGAGAGAATAAAAATAGTAAAATATTCCATATGCAATGATAATAAAATTTTTAACTTTGTCTTAATTGTGACATTGAAATAACAAAGGCATTCAAAAACTCAGAAATTGGTCATATTAAAATGGACTAATGCCATCAGAGAAAGTTTCAGTAAGGATATGGTATATTTGATATTGTTGATTTTCAAACATCTGATAGTCTGATTTCTAGATTTAGACTGCTTGCTTATGTTCACCACAGTCCTTATTCTCAACTGCCAAATCTTTTCACATTTATCAGTCTGGGGGTTGAATGATATTTGTAGCACTCTTTGAGCTAGTGAAATCCTTCCAGAATGACTTTAGACCAAGAGTGAGGAAGCTACTCTAGGTTACCTGCTAGACAATAGTTATTATCCCAAGTTGCCTCAGTGAAAATATCCCAGTGAAAACATATCATCATTTATTTGGACTTTAAAAATTAAGTGGCCTTTCTAAATTTGCAGTTTACATTTAGAAGGAATATTTCTTGAAAAAAAAATATAAAGTCAAATTGGGATGATTTTTTTTCACTGAGGTAGTTTTTAATAGCATTTCCACTATCTGAAATTGCTTCATGATTAATTAGTTTACATTATTATTGATTAATGCATGCTCATTTATTATCTATTTCTACTCACTAGAATGTAAGTTTAAAGGGCATCTAGATTATTTCTAATTGTCTTCCAAACCTAAAAAAAATGGACACAGGACCCAATAAGTATACAGTATTTCCTGATTTAAGAAAATACTGATTAAAAAAAAAATAATAAAAAAATAAAATAAAATAAAGAATATGTGAAAGACAAAAATAAATAAATAAATAAATAAATCTAAACAACTTTGTAAATTTTTAATTCTAATCCCCTGTAAATTTTGGCCACTATTGGCCGGTAAACAGATTCTGAAAACTTGCAATAAAATTGGATATCATTCCCTGTTAAAAATAAAGAAAGAAAGAAAGAAAATACTGAACCAGTTAAGTTTTTTTAAATGGAGATTTCTTTTTATGTATTTAATGTATTTGGAATAAAAGACATTGGAAATGTTAAATCCAGCAACTGCAAAAATATCTCTCATATTTTTGTTTTAAAACATAGGAAATGTTGGCTAAAAGTGTCTTTTCTCAGTTTAATATTCCCCCTTCACCACCCAAGGAAATAAATGAAAATCTGAATATAAAGAACACATTAAAACAATAAAATATTATATCTGACTGCCAGTTTTATTAATGCTAAATTCAAATCAGCCACCAGGAATAATACGAGAATGAAATTCACATGAAGAAATGTGTGACTGATAGTTGAAAGAAAACAGAAACCATAATCAAGCCTTTATTCTTTCCTAGTCTACACCCAAGTCTATGCAGCTCAGATTTTGGCTTCCTCACAGGGTGCCTTAATTCACAAAGTCTGACATAATTCATCATATGCTTTCAAGAAAATATCTCTTTATTCTGTGCTTTGCCAACGCTTCCCGGGGGCTGAGAAGAGAGCAGTGCAGCTGGAGGATGCTGATGCCTTGGGAAGCCGTGCTGTCATCCACGCCTGTCTCCCCTGCTCACATCCTCTGCCGCTGCTGCTGGGCTCCGGCTCTTCACGGGAAGGATAATGTCACTTTGCTAGCCTTGCGATGGCAGCCTAGACAAATGCCTCCATCACTCTTTACCAAGAAACCAAATTTCTTTTACACTTATATTTTAAAGACATGGAAAAAAGCAAATCTTAGAAGAAGTTGTTCATATTTTTATGTGGCTTTCCTCACATAAATTCATGCTTTGTTGATAACTATCCTTTTATGCCACTCTTGTGGCTTAAAATATTGAGAACCGGGACATCCACAACCTGATGCTATACTTTCCAGAACTGGGAGGCTTGAGAGTGGGAAAGGAGCAGTGTTTTACTGCATACCTGTTTCCTGGGTTGTGGGTGGTAGTGGAATTTTCCTACCACTGAACAGATCTGCAGACCTTCACCAGGCTGACTTCTCAAATTCTTGCCTCCAAGTCTTGGACTAGAAAATTCATGGTATTGAAAATAATCGGAATTAGATGTCACAGATCATGACAGGTAAAGAACGTGGGTTCTGGAATTCAGAAGTGTGTGTGTGCATGCTTAGTCGCTTCAGTTGTGCCTGACTCTTTTCGACCCAGTGTCCTGTAGCCCATCAGGCTCCTCTGTCCATGAGATTCTCTAGGTAAGAATATTGGAATGGGTTGCCATGCCTGGGCTCAGATTGTGAGTTCACCAGGATTAGTCCTATGTAGCTGAGCAAATGTCGTAACCTCTTGCCTCAGTTTGTTCTTCTGTAAAATAGGCAATAATATTGCCTGTCTCATGGATTCCTAAAAGAAATTATGAGAAAATAGCTCTAAAAAGTTTAGAATAATGGCTGACATATCTTTAGTCTAAAGATTTTTAGTCTCCAATCTTTAGTACTCGAGAGGTACTTTCCTGTTTATTAATATCAGACAAATAAATGCAAAAAAACCACATACATAATGAAAGGATAGTTTGATTATCTTAAGAACTAAATTCCAATCCTACCTTTAACCCTGATGATTACATATCTAACCTTTAATGCAGGCGGTAAGCAGCTTTTCTCTTGGGGAGAAGACAGGAGAGAGAAGCAGGGGATTTGGGTAGTGTAAGTAAGCAAACAACACAATGTTTTAAATGTGAGTAGTGTTTCAATGAAATTTTTACCATAATTACTTTAAGATAATATTTAATACACAAGCAGCATTTGTTTTATGAATTGATTTGTATTGTCTTCATTGTAACAACATAGACCTGCATCTTTTTGCTTTTAAAATGTTAAATGTAGGGTTTTTAAATTATTATAAAGCATTCTTCCTGGTAACTATGAATACAATACATCCAACAATGAATGAAGAAAATAGGATCCACTTTATTCTTTTGATTCAATCTCTTTTTTTTTTATTAAGTCCTCTTCATCTCTAATCCCCAATTCTTATTTATTTTCAAAAAATATGTTTATTTTTTTCTAGTAATGCAAACAAATATAGTTAGGTGATAAAATCTACTGAGACTATCACATATGGCTAAAACATCTACTTCTTCTGAGGAAAGTGAGGATTGGTTGCTTTCAGAGTGCATTTTATTGAAGAATTGTCTCCAGACACTTCTGGAAAAAGCAGTTTTTCTTTGCATCAGTTGTCCTTAACCTGATTTCTATGTCTTAATTTTCTTACTGTTATTTGTAGAGTTGACATCTGGAAAATGAGGAAACACAAGGAGTAGGTGGAAGTGGGCCTTATGTTGTAGAAAGATCATGAAACTTAGAGTCAAGAAGATTAGACTTTGTCTTAATAATCCAATAATACCAGCTGAAATTTATTGAGGGCACAGTTGGGGCCAGGTGAGTCCTTTGTATTCACCACCTCCTTTAACTGAAGCAGTTTGACTCTAAAGTAATCCTTCAGGCAGCATGAAGTTAAATGAGTCGTTTAACTGTCCTGAGTTTTTATGTAATGATATCAGGTCAAACAATGTCTGTCAAATGATTGTTCTAATGATTAAAAGACATAATGTGTATAAAGCTTCTTTAAAAGCTACCATGGTCATTGCTAACACTAAGTATTTCTTTTGTGCCAGGCTTAATGTTGTTCCCCTTCTTCTCATTTAATCTTTTCCAAAATCCAGTGAGACATTCCTCTGATTTTACTATTTTACAGATAAGGAACCAGATCCAAAAGAACCGTAAATTACCAGACCATGGTTTAGGGCTAGTGGAGCAAGCCTGGACACTCAAATATGTCTGACTGGATCCAAACTCTTAACCAATGCTGTTTACAGTTTCCTAAAGAAAATTATTGGAGTATAGTTGCTGTACAATGTTGTGTTAGTTTCTACTGTCCAGCAAAGTGAATCAGCTTTAAGTATACATATATCCCCTCTTTTTAAAGTTTCCTTCTCATTTAGGTCACACAGAGCATTGAGGAGAATTCCCTCTGCCAAAAAGTAGGTTCTCAATAGTTATCTATTTTATACATAGTATCAATAATGTATATATGTCAATCCTATTCTCCCAATTCATCCCAACCCCCTTTTCCCTCTTGGTATCCATACGTTTGTTCTTTATGTCTGTATCTTTGTTTGTGGTGTGTAAATAAGACTGTCACAATTTTTCAGTCTCTTAAAGCTGATAGCACTCTAGAAATTTAGTTGTACATACAACCAGTGTTTGGAGGGTAAGTCTTATTAATGAGGTTTCAAGGTTCAGAAGGAAATGGAACCTACTTTCTCAAATATTTTCAGTATTATGTTCCAATAGTGTGTATTATGTCTACCAAAATACCTCATTCCCTCCATCTAAATAGAAAAGATGGACCTCTTGAAAGGATTCAGAAAAAAAATCTCAAAATGAGTCACATTGGCATGTGGATTGTTTTGAGCTGAAGACAAAGTCAAAAAAAAACATGGAAGTAGCTTTTTACCTGGATCATGGAAAAAGCAAGAGAGTTCCAGAAAAACATCTATTTCTGCTTTATTGACTATGCCAAAGCCTTTGACTGTGTGGATCACAGTAAACTGTGGAAAATTCTTCAAGAGATGGGAATACCAGACCTGAGAAATCTGTATGCAGGTCAGGAAGCAACAGTTAGAACTGGACATGGAAAAACAGACTGGTTCCAAATAGGAAAAGGAGTACGTCAAGGCTGTATATTGTCACCCTGCTCATTTAACTGCTATGCAGAGTACATCATGAGAAACACTGGACTGGAAGAAACACAAGCTGGAATCAAGATTGCTGGGAGAAATATCAATAACCTCAGATAGACAGATGACACCACTCTTATGGCAGAAGAAGGACTGAATAGCCTCTTGATGAAAGTGAAAGAGGAGAGTGAAAAAGTTGGCTTAAAGCTCAACATTCAGAAAATGAGCATCATAGCATCCAGTCCCATCACTTCATGGGAGATAGATGGGGAAACAGTGGAAAGTGTCAACTTTATTTTGGGGGCCTCCAAAATCACTGCAGATGGTGACTGCAGCCATGAAATTAAAAGATGCTTTCTCCTTCGAAGAAAAGTTATGATCAACCTAGACAGCATATTAAAAATTAGAGACATTACTTTGCCAACAAAGGTCCATCTAGTCAAGGCTATGGTTTTTCCAGTGGTCATGTATGGATGTGAGAGTTGGACTGTGAAGAAAGCTGAACACTGAAGAATTGATGCTTTTGAACTGTGGTGTTGGAGAAGACTCTTGAGAGTCCCTTGGACTGCAAGGAAATCCAACCAGTCCATTCTGAAGGAGATCAGCCCTGGGATTTCTTTGGAAGGAATGACGCTAAAGCCGAAACTCCAGTACTTTGGCCACCTCATGCGAAGAATTGACTCACTGGAAAAGACTCTGATGCTGGGAGGGATTAGGGGCAGGAGGAAAAGGGGACGACCGAGGATGAGATGTCTGGATGGCATCACTGACTCGATGGATATGAGTCTGAGTGAACTCCGGGAGTTGGTGATGGACAGGGAGGCCTGGCCTGCTGCGATTCATGGGGTCGCAAAGAGTCGGACACACTGAGTGACTGAACTGAACTGAACTAACTGCTTAAAAGAATTTGAATAAAGAGCCTATACTAGGAAGAGACCAAAGATAACTTCTTTTTACATCAGAAAGACTTTTCTGCATGATATGGCAAAACTTTGTTAACCAAACATTTGCTCTTGCCATCTCCCAGTGAATTGTCTTCCTCCTCTTTGAAACCTCAGACCTCTACTCCCTTCTCCTTAGCTTAGCATTGCATATACACTTTGGTTGCCTGACTCTCTGTGGGCCTTATATTCTAATGGAGCTCCTGTATCTGTGCTCAACTGCTCTGTCGTGTATGACTCTTTGTGACACCATGAATGGTAGCCCGGCAGGCTCCTCTGTCCATGGGATTTTCCAGGCAAGAATACTTCAGTTGGCTGTCATTTCCTTCTCCAGGGGATCTACCTGACCCAGGGATGGAATCTGCATCTCTGAATTGGTAGGTGGATTCTTTATCACTGCACCACCTGGGAAGCCTATATAGCTCCTGTACATATATAATTAAAATTTGTTGGTTTTTTTTTTACTCCTGTTAATCTGTCTTATGTCAGTTGAATTATCAAACTAATAAGAAGAACCTTAAAGGGTAAAGGAAAATTGTGTTTTCCTCCCAAACAATGTAAAAAATAATAATGTAGTCAGCTAAGTGTATGTACATACAAACATACTTATATTGTAGATGTTTATTATATTTATATATAATTATTTATGTAGTTGCATATATATATTGTTTTTGAGAATTATTTTTAGTTTATGCATGTCAGTTTATGTCACTGCATAGCAATCACCCTCAAATTTGGCAGTTTAACACACTGGTTAAATCTTTCTGGTTCAGAAGTCCAGGTACAGCCTGACAGGGTTCTCTGGCTCAAGGTCTCTCCCAAGGCTGAAATCAAGATGCCAGGCAGGGCTGTGGTACTCTTTTAGCTCAGAAGAGTGGAGCAGTTTTTAGATTCACTCACATGGTTGGTGTCAGATTCAGTTCCTAGCAGATGTTTGGCCCTTAGTTCCTTGCCACATGGGACTTTCCATGGGGGCAGCTCAGAGCCTGGCAGCTGGACATCATAAAATTGAGCCCATGAGGGTGCTAGAGAGGATGACCAAATCCAGTTACAGTCTTTTGTATCATAATCTCTTAGGATACCATCTTGTCCTTTTTAAAAACATTTTTATTCTTTCAAATTTCTGTGCCAATCTTTTGTTTTTTCATTGGTTACCCTGAGTCTTGGTTGTAGCATGTGTGATCTAGTTCCTTGACCAGGGACTAAACCTTGGCACCCTGTATCAGGAGAACGAAGTCTTAACCCCTGGATCACCAGGGGGTCCCTTGTCACTATTTTTGACTGAGATGTGATTGAACTAGAACATTGTGTAAGTCTTAAGGGTTTTAGCATATTAACTCGTTGCGCTAATATTGCAACATGAGTGCCATCACAGCGTTAGCCAACTGTGCAACTTGCAGCTAGTAGAAGCATAAGTCTCAGGACCTAACATACAATAGAGGTATTATGAACATCTGTCACTTCTGCTGAATTCTTTTCATTAAGAGTGAATAACTAGGTACACCCCACACTCAAGCAGAAGCATGAATACCTGGAGCTGGGGATCACATCTTACATAGCAACCCCGCCAGAGTCACTCATTTTTGTTGTTGTTGTTGTTGGTTTTGAAGTTGCTGTGCAGGAGTTGCAAGAGGGTTTCAGCTGGAAGTAGTTGTTGAATGTTGCCAGCACAACTCTCATCCCACTATGCCTAACAATGACTCAGCAAAGAACCCCTGCCCAAGACAAATAAAATCCTGAGTACCTGTTAAGGTTTGCAGCATCCCAGCCCATGAACTTCTCAAATGGTTTATGTGCATTGTATCTGGTCTGAGAGACATGAAAGTGTTCCAAGCATTGCCTTCCTATGAGGAGGCCCATACTAAGTCACTAAGTGTGCTCATTCTAGTTTGTCATGAAATTTCCAAACTTGAAAAAGAAGAAAGTATTCTTAATTCTCTTTATTTTTTTAATTAATTTTTATTTTGTAGTTTGTTTTGCTTTGCAATACTGTATTCGTTTTGCTATACATTGACATGAATCAGCCACGAGTGTACATGAACTCCCAATCCCGACCCCCACCTCCCCGCTCCCGCCCCACACCTTCTCTCTGGATTATCCCCGTGCATCAGTGATGCACGGATAATTAAGATTATCCCCGTGCATCAGTGATGCACGGGGATAATCTTAATTCTCTTTAAATAAATGTTTGTATGATGGAGAGGTGAATGAGTGAAGGAATGAAAGAATAAAATGACAGAACAAGGATCAAAAGCTCCAAATTTATGAAATGTCAGTCAAACTTCAGTGTTTCATTGATTGAAACCTCAGTTTAAATTGGTTGTATGACAAGTATAAGAACAATGTATTTGCTTCTATAACACTATATGTCTCTAGAATGACCATTGACTAGGATTGTGTTCTCTGATTAAAAACAAAACAAAACAACTTTAAGGATGTAATATGGAAATATACATTAATAGAAGTTTCATTCTGAAGACAATTCATCACCAACTGGGGGAATGGGAATGAAGGGATGTACAGATAAGCTCATATACTATTTTTTTAGTGATGCTGAATGGATTTAAGATTGAATAATTTGGATCCAAAATTTAGAAATATTTGACTAAAAGAAAATGAAGGAAAAAGAAATGAAATCCAAAATTTTAAGAACACTGTGCAATTATCATCTACTAGTTGATACTGGCTGCCTTTCTCTCTCTCTCTCTCTCTCTCTCTCACTATATATCTATATATATATACATATGATGGTGGTGGTGATTTAGTCACCAAGTTGTGTCTGACTTTTGCAACCCCATGGACTGTAGCCCACCAGGCTCCCCTGTCCATGGGATTTCCCAGGCGCTTTCTCTCTCTCTCTTGATGTATATATAAAACTTCCTCTCCCTCCCTTCTTCTCTCTTTCCATCTTCCCTCGCTCCCTCCTCTCTGCATGTAATTTCATTAATATTAGAATAAAGTCTGAGTTGCTGAAGATTTATGGGAGGTGGGTGCAGTCCCTGCTGCCTGATTGTTCCCTCTCCTTGCTGTCTTCTCCTTAGCTAGTTTTCCCACTCTCACGCTCCTGACGGCTGTGTTGGATTCCTGTCTATGCTGAGCTCCCTGGATCTTCCTAAGCTAAAGGATATGGTAACCACAGAAGTCACTGACACAGAGAAGGCCATTATTCTGACAGGCTCTGTGTGGGAATGGAGCCAGAATTATGCTCTCATTTTACAGTAGACACTGTATCCCTTGATGACTGTGCTGTTGAAAATTTTGTTGCCTTTGTTTCTTAAATACATTTTTTTTTTTTTACAAATACAACATTTTTGTTATAAACCCTGATTAGTTCTCAAACCATCATTGGGGTCCCAGATAGTGAAGGATTGACTATAATTATTTGAAGACAGCATTTACAATGTGTAAGTGAAGTGTTAGATTTGTAGCTTCAACACATGTCCCCTAAGGAATATTCAAGTAGCATAATCAGACATCAGTTTAAGATTTAAACAACATATATATTTGCATTCTTTGACATGCAAAGTTTAATCCTAGATTCTGCTTCTTAAGTGAGAGAATTGAGCGCTGTATTTAGTGTTTTATCCACATTTGTGCATGAAGAGAAAACTTAAACATAGCAGATTTCAAAAATGTTTTTATTTGCCGAGTTAATCAGTTACAGCTATATATTCAAATAAAATATAGGCTATCAAGTATGATGCAGGAAGAGAAATGTTCTATTAGAAAATGATAAGGAAAAATTACTGAAAAGGTGTTGTCTAGACAAAGACCTAGCATTCAGAAATTTATACAGCAGTTGCTTGCAAACAATATTACATGGAACATGTACAAAATGTTAAACAAACTTCATCTGAGATGCTTTTGAAAATCCTATAAGTAAAATAGACCATGTCACATAATGAGAAATAATTCTAGGTGTCATTTGACACAGATGTTGGCACTACTTCTTTGCATTTCTTAGGTCTGCCTTGCTTTTTGTACAGATTTTGTTCTCAGATTGGTTCCCTTTATGGTTGCAAGCTGGCCAGAGTAATTAAAGGCATCACATCTAAACAAAGTTCATAGGAATAAAGAGTCTAGTCATTATTTGTAATTATTTGTAAAACTGGAGAAAATTTACCCAAACCCTAGCCAACTTCTGTGAACATCTCACTGCAGAGAATTTTATCACATGCCCATGGTTATCTTCATCAAATAAGACATATGACCAGGCCTGGGATAAAGTTGACTTTTCTTGAACAAGTTTATCAGGAAGATGATGGATACCTGAACAAAATTAAGGTTAGGAAGAAGGATGGTGGAGGTATAAATGAATATTAAATATTCATCTACCAGTGTCTAGCATCAAAGCAGTTAAAATAATTTTAAAGTCAAGTAAGTTTAGAGAAGGCGATGGCACCCCACTCCAGTACTCTTGCCTGGAAAATCCCATGGACGGGGGAGCCTGGTAGGCTGAGTCCATGGGATCGTGAACAGTCGGACACGACTGAGCGACTTCACTTTGACTTTTCACTTTCATGCAATGGAGAAGAAAATGGCAATCCACTCCAGTGTTCTTGCCTGGAGAATCACAGGGACGGGGGAGCCTGGTGGGCTGCCATCTCTGGGGTCACACAGAGTCGGACACGACTGAAGTGACTTAGCAGTAGCAGCAGCAAGTTTAGAAAATTTTGGGTTTAATTTTATTTCAGTTATATTCCTTTTAATAATTTTAGGGTATTCTTTTTTTTTTTTTTTAATTGAAGGGTAATTGCTTTAAAATGTTGTGTTAGTTTCTGCTGTACGACAGTGTGAATCACCCATAAGTATGCATATATCTCCTCCTTCTTGAGCCTCCCTCCCATTTCCTCTTCCTACCCCTATAGATCATCACAGAGCACCAGGCTGAGCTCCCTGTGTTATACAGTGATTTCTCACTACTTATTTGTTTTACACATGGTAATGCTTATATGTATTATGAATCTCCAAAGTGGGGTGTTTTTTCAGTTGCTAAGTTGTGTCCGACTCTTTGCGACCTCATGAGATGCAGCACAGCAGGCTTCCCTCTCCTTCACCATCTCCTGGAGATTGCTCAAACTCATGTCCATTCAATTGGTGATGCCATCCAACCATCACATCCTCTCTTGGCTCCTTTTCCACCTGCCTTCCGTCTTTCCTAGCATCAGGGTCTTCTCTAATGAGTCAGCTCTTTGCAACAGGTGCCCAAAATTTTGGAGCTTGAGCTTTAGCATCAGTCCTTCCAATGAATATTCAGGATTAATTTCCTTTATGATTGATTGGTTTGATCTCCTTGAAGTTCAAGGGACTCTTTAGAGCTCTCTTTATGGTCCAACCCTCACATCCGTAAATGAGTATCAGAAAAACCATAGCTTTGATTATATGGACTTTTGCTGGCAAAGTACTGTCTCTGCTTTTTAATATGCCACCTAGGTTTAGGGGCTTTCATGGTGGCTCAGGGAGTAAAGAAGCTACCTGCATGTGGGAGACTTGGGTTTGAGCCCTGCATTGGGAAAATCCCCTGGAGGAGAGCATGGCAACCCACTCCAGTGTTCTTGCCTGGAGAATCCCCATGGACAGAGGAGCCTGGCAGGCTAGAGTCCATGGGGTCGCAAAGAGTTGGACATGACTGACTGATTAAGCACAGGCTTGTCGTAGCTTTTCTTCCAAGGATCAAGTGTCTTTTAATTTCATGGCTGCAGTCACCATCTGCAGTGATTCTGAAGCCCAAGAAAATACAGTCTGTCACTATTTCCATTGTTTCTCTATTTGCTATGAAGTAATGGGACTGGATGCCATGATCTACAGTTTTTGAATGCTGAGTCTTAAACCAGCCTTTTTACTCTTCTCTTTCACCTTCATCAAGAGGCTCTTTAGTTCTTCTTTGCTTTCTGCCATATGGGTGGTGCCATTTGCATATCTGAGGTTTTTGATATTTCTCCCGGCAATCTTGATTCCAGCTTGTGCTTCTTCCAGCCTGGCATTTTGCATGATGTACTTTGCATAGAAGTTAAATAAGCGAACTGACAATATACAGCCTTGACATACTCCTTTCCCAAGTTGGAACCAGTTCCTTGTTCCATGTCTGGTTCTAACTGTTGCTTCTTGACCTGCATCCAGATTTCTCAGAGGCAGGTGAGGTGGTCTTATATTTCCATCTCTTTAAGAATTTTCCACAATTTGTTGTGATACACTGAGTTAAAGACTTTAGTGTAGTCAATGAAGCAGAAGTAATTTTTTTTTTCTTGAATTCTCTTGCTTTTTCTATTACCCAATGTATGTTGGCAATTTGATCTCTGATTCCTCTGCCTTTTCTAAATCCAGCTTGAACATCTGGAAGTTCTAGGTTCATGTACTGTTGAAGCCTAGCTTGGAGGATTCTTAGCCTCTTATCTTTCCACAGGTCTCTTATCCTTGTCCATCAGAGGACACACAGAATGAGAACCACGATCACAGAAAACTAACCAAATTGATCACATGGATCACTGCCTTGTCTAATTCAGTGAAACTATGAGCCATGCCATGTAGGGCCACCGAAGACGGATGGCTCTTGGTGGAGAATTCTAACAAAACTTTTTCCACCAGAGAAGGGAATGGCCTTAAGAAGCCCATGAACAGTACGAAAAAGCAGGGTATAATATGTCACAATTTTCTTCCTGTTCTTTTTATTTGTTTCTTTTTGTTTTGCTACCTTATAACCACCTATATATTTTTATTATCACATTGTTGTTATAAACTTTTGTAACATTAGCTTCCCACCATTTATAAAATATTATCATAGAGCTGTAGTGTGTGGATGGTGTTCAGTGTGGCCTCCTGGGATTTTAACTTTCTTCTACACGTGAGAAATTCTCCAACTTCTGAAGCTTGGTAGGGAAAAATTACAGTCATGGCAAGAAAAGTTAAGAATGTTACAACCTCCCTTCCCAGATTGACTTGCAGCTAGGTCAGAGGCATAGGTTTGAAACGTAAGGGGTGGCCCAAAAAGAAACTGATGAGAAAGTATCTTTCCTCTTCCTTTTTCCTTCACTTTTTCCTCCTCCTCTGCTCTCTCTTTGCCTCTCTGTCTCCACTTAGAGCAGTTTTCTGACCACATACGATCTATAGTAATCTCTAGGTGTTTTTAACACGTGAGAAATTCTCCAACTTCTGAAGCTTGGTAGGGAAAAATTACAGTCATGGCAAGAAAAGTTAAGAATGTTACAACCTCCCTTCCCAGATTGACTTGCAGCTAGGTCAGAGGCATAGGTTTGAAACGTAAGGGGTGGCCCAAAAAGAAACTGATGAGAAAGTATCTTTCCTCTTCCTTTTTCCTTCACTTTTTCCTCCTCCTCTGCTCTCTCTTTGCCTCTCTGTCTCCACTTAGAGCAGTTTTCTGACCACATACGATCTATAGTAATCTCTAGGTGTTTTTATGGCTGCTTAAGAGAATGGATGCTTCTGAACTGTGGTGTTGAAGACTCTTGAGAGTCCCTGCAAGGAGATCCAACAGTCCATCCTAAAGGAGATCAGTCCTGGGCATTCATTGGAAGCACTGATGTTGAAGCTGAAACTTCAATAATTTGGCCACCTGATGTGAAGAGCTGACTTATTTGAAAAGACTCTGATGCTGGGAAAGATTGAGGGCAGGAGGAGAAAGGGATGATAGAAGATGAGAAGGTTGGATGGCATCACCGACTCAATGGACATGGGTTTGGGTGGACTCTGGGAGTTGATGATGGACAGAGAGGCCTGAAGTGCTGTGGTTCATGGGATCCCAAAGAGTTGGACATGACTGAGCAACTGAACTGAACTGAACTGAACCTTAAACATAGCTCTCTGAACTTTCTAATATTTATCTGAGCTACCAGAAGTCTTTTTAATAAATTGCTATTCTGGTTATTTCAGGCAAAGCCACCTTTTGTTGATCGCAACTGAGAACCAGGACTAATACAAGTACTGAAGATGAGAATATGGCCAATAAACAGTGAAGGTAACACTTTCAAATAAGAATAGAATATATTAATTAATGTGACTACATGAGGATTAGTGACTATAGATGGTAATGATGTATTCCAAAGAATTAGCCCAGAAGGGGATAAAAATTAGCTTGGAATTGTCAAGAAAATATTCATATAAGTAAAAGTGGTCATGATTTCCAGTCAGTTTACATTTTTGCATCAAACAGTTTAACCAATTGCCAATGAATAGCAGAATGACAGGGTAGAAATATTTTTAACTAAAATACTGAAATCACTGCTAACACTCGGTAATTTCAAATGAAGCTAAAGTAATTCTAAAATGATTATCTAGTTCACTTGCAAAATATGATTGATTTATAGAAATCTATTTGGGAATGCATAAATTTTATGATTTAAGGAAAATGAAAGGTTTAATTGGAGAGATTATACTCAAGAGTATTAGAATTATATTTAAATTTCCAATGCAATTATTTTCATACTCTTCTTTTTCCCAAGAGGCTCATATAATTTAACCATGAAATTATGTTTGGAAAGTAAAGAACTATTCTTCCCTTTATAGAAAGTATCATTAGCTATCATAACACCTACTTAAAATGAACTCAGAAGGTTTTATTTATTTTTTAAGATAAAAATTTTTGATGAGAACAAAGAACAAAAAAGTGTGCTCATAGTTTCACTATTTTACCTCTTAGCTAAAAATTCACCATGCATAAGTCTGTACATCATAATTAAAGGAAAAACAAAACAAACCGAAACAAAACTTAAGTTTGTAGAAAATGGCAAATAATTCTTAGCATGGAGTCTAATCTGTCATGGTTTGATCATTTCCTAATATTGAAATAACACTAAATCAAATACACAATTTTCTATTTTACTAAGATTGACCTTATAAAAACAAAGTTATAATTTTTTTTCAGTGTTTTTCATTGGACAAAAATAAATTTTCTCTCCAGTTCTTCATTAGGCCAAATGAAAAATATTCATATAAAACATGGGCTTCTGTGTGATTATCCAGCCAGATAAAATTGTTACTGGCAGGAAGAAAATAATGACTTAGAAATAATAGCATAGCTGTACTGAGTCAGATGACTTAGGCAAATCTTTTCTCACTAGTGACCATTTGAGTCCTATTCTGATTTTTCTTTTTATAGCATTGAATTAAAAGCAGCTCATTTCTCACAGGCAGATTTGCTTTTTATTTACAAGGCATGAAGTCGTAATCTTAACTGATTATTTATAAATATATATCAAGAAATAATGTTATGACATTAGATTTGGGCACAATATTAAATAAATTTCAGTCAGAGTCTTTTACACGTTTTATTGATTTTCTGTCAACAGTCATAGATTTTTAAAAACTGATTTGTTTAACATTATGTAGGCATCTTCTTAGTTGGAAATAATTGCCCCATTCCCCAATATGTTTCTTGCATCATTTTCAGTTTCCACTTTGCATTATTCTTAACTTTATATATTTTAGTTCTCTTACTTCACTGAAATTCACATTTTTCATTTATCATTGCAACTTCCTGCTAATGCATGATTAGCTATTAATGTAGTAAGCTGCCTGGCACATAGTAGGTATTCAATAAATCTTCATTGGACAAATAACTCAATAAATAATAAAACAAAGTGTCTGATTGGTTTTTATTTTCTTTAATATCTCAAGGAAATGATCCGAGCATTTCTTGGAAGTATCCCCATGGATTTTTCTCATTGCATTAAACCTTGCTTTAAAAATGTTTCAATAATTCTAATTAAAAATACTAATGTATTTGACTTTATCAAAGTCAAATATAAAGTCAAATCTCATTTGACTTTAGCATCAGATTTTGAATTCCATTTTGCTTTTCAGGTGTGTAGTGGCATCTGTCCTCTCTTGAGTCTAGGCTATTATTAAAGATTGAATTATTTGTCCCAATTTCTCCATCTTCTCCCACCCTTATTGATAGCCTTTGCCACATAACTTCTCAGTTCTTCCCACAAGAAAGCATCCTTCTCTGTCCCGTGTTTAGCTTGGCCATGTGGCTTGCTTTAGCCAAGGATAATAGTAGTCATGCTGCAAATAGGTTTCTGAAAATTGTTGGCATAGTTGGGCATATTCTCTCTTCTGTTTCCTCCATGAGAAGAGCATGCTGGCCCACTGACATGGAGGGAGCGATTTCTGGAGCAGAGCCTGTAAATCAGTCATCCCAGTCCTGGCAGTCCACAGAAGAAACACCCCTTGCAGCCTGCCCCGTTGTGAGCAAGAAATACATGTAGGCAGTTGCATGCCAAGGAGATTGTGTAGTTGCTTGTTATGCAATGACAATAATTCACAGAGAAATGATTGACGAGTACTGATTCACAACATTACTAGCTCCAACTGCTCCTGAGAAAATTGGTAATAAAGAAATAATAGTAAGAATTACCCCTTATTAGTGCCTATCAAATGCCAGCAATAACTAGATTCTTTGCACATTGTAATCTGTATTCATGCTATGAAGACAACAACTCTTTGAAGTGGGTGATATTATCCCTAATTTTTGCCAGGAAAGTAGGACTCAGAAATGGTCTATAACTTGCCAGAAATCACAAAGGTAAAAAGTGGCAATTTCAGGCTTACAAGTCAATGACTTTAGATTAAAAAAATCTCTACCTTTTACTTAGTGTCAAGGTGGCAAATTTTGACTTTTATCTTGTCAACCTTTCTTTCTGTAACTCCACTCTCCCCATTCCATTTCCATCTCCCATTTCTCAACCCTGCATTTCCTATAGAAAACAGTACCTTCCTGCTACTTAACCCTACACTTTAAGGGCTTTGAATGTGGGTTGCCTTCCATGTCTCCTAGTTTCAGTAGTGAGGAGTGGTAGGGATAGAAGGGACGAGAAAATATTTTCATTTGTTTCTGGAGTGCCCACAACCAAACAAAAAATAAATAGAACAAAATAAAATATGACATTGATCAGCCTATTTAAATAATCATAACTGTAACATTTATAAATGTTAAAATACTTTTTTCAATTTAAAATACTTTTCATATAGATATACCAAAAAGAGTTTTATGCTTATATTTTTCTTCACTAGACAGTGATGTAGGAAATACCTGTGATTCTGTGTTAAATTGTGAACCTGTTAGTCTTTGAAGGATATTAATCTAAGAAGATTATATTGACTGGATTTTTCCCATCTTCATGGCTGTCTAAGTTGCATTCCTAGTCATAATGATTTAGTTGGTTGCAATGTTATATGTGACTGTGATGACATCTACCAAAGGAAATTTCTCATTTTCTTAGCATTATTTTCACTGCTTCATTGTATTGACTAGGCAGCTTAGACAGAACTACTTGAAATAAGACAGAAGAAGTGGCACCTCTATCATGCTGTACAGCAAAATCACTCACTTTTTTTGTGCCTTTGGCAAATTGTGATTGCTGTCTGCTCAAAGATGCAGGTCACTGGCCTTTCCACAAACTCTCTTCATCAGCAGTCTGAATGCTTTCTTTTGAACAAAAAAAGAAAAGCAGTTGATGATATGTAAGTTTGGATTATATCCTGGCAGGTTATTTATTCAGACAATTGTAGAAGAGGAAGCAGTAAAAATTTTTATAAGAGAAAAGAGCTTGAAGGAAAAAGGAGTCACTTGAGGTTGAAAACCTGTGTAATAAGTTAATGATGAGATCAGAACTGTGTAAGGAAAGGGCAGTGAGTATCAGACAACTATGTGGTCTACACACAATAAGTACTTGAAATGAATACTGTGAAGTACAGGTGTGCAGTCTCTAGGTTGGGCTTATGGTCTCAGCATATATTTCTCTCTCTTTTAAACCAACAGAGACATCTCCCAGATCTGTTCTCCATCAGCACTTAGCATAGAAACACAGGTACACACACATATATGCACAGACACACACAATCACTATAAAATCCTTGAGTACCTGGGCCCTTGAATCACCTAGTACAGAATAAAGCAGAAAATTGAATTGTTCCTTTAGAACACTGGATTCGAATCTGCTTCTTTCATTTACTACCTTAGTGTTCATAGATCAATTGTTAAAAATCTGCTGAGACTTCATTTCTTCCCCTATATAAATATGGATTATAATTCCCACTTCAGGTCTGTATACAGCCTAACAGATATGTGAAGTTATGAGCAAATGTCAGACTGTCTGCTGTACTCTTAGCATACATGAGTGCTTTGCACACAGAAGGCACTAAATAAATTGATTGTGGTGTTGGTGTTGGAAAGATGGCATAATTTCTCCTCCTTCCTTATTGATGCTAATTTATCAAGTAGAAATTTCACCTCTCCTTTTTCTATTTTTGTAGTTATGGGTAAGACACTCCTGGAAAAGAAGGTAAAACTTTCCGCTCTCTCTGACATTTCCTAATGTAAAGTGATTATTCCGCTTAGGGAATTTGATAAGAGTCTGACATCCATTAGAGTAACATTTCTCTGAGGGTGAGGTTAATGCATTAACAGCTAGTACCTACAAGTGCTCTGACCTACATACAGTTACTTCTTTAAGATTGCCCGTCTATGGACTGTACGAATTCTACTCTCAACTTCTTCTTCCTTCCTTGTGATAAACTTCTCTGGCTATTCCTTGCCCTTTTAAAAGTAGGAGAGAGGAGGGGAAAGGAGACTCCACTATGCAGTTTTCTAGCTTCTCTGACTATGACTGAGAGGTAAATTTAATTCAGAGCAGAGCATAGTGTAAAATCTATCACTGTACAAGACAATACCACACCTGCTCCCAATTTAAGAAACTTAAAATGACAACCACTTATCATTGTTATTACTATTTATTGAAATAAGAACCACTTACAAGCTCCTCGTACCAACTTTAGTTCTGTCTCAATGGCCAAAGTAAGTCACATGTCCAAGCCTAGAGTCACTGTGAAAAGGCACTGCCAATGGATGAGTTCAGGGAGTCATGAAAAACTGAGTGCATTAAGTTAATAGAAGTGATTAATAGGAGTAACATATTGGCCACAGGCCCAAGCCATGTTTTCCCAGCCAACATCACCTGCATCAAAGCTGATATTTGGCTCTGTCTTTAGTTTCTTTTTCCAGACAATTCAAAACCCTCACTCTAACAGATGATAGGCATAAGGGAGATTTGCATAACAAAGCAAAGAAACGCTTTGTGTTTTTTGTGAATTATCTGGCCAAGCTAGTTTGCTGGCCTAATTTTCAGGGACAGATATCAATTTATCCAGGCCATTTTATATTGATTAAAGTACAGGAAATTGAAAGAATTCAAAAGGTTCGGAAAGAGTAGAATTTTTCAACTTATTTACTAGCTTGAAATTCTGAGATAGAAAGATGCTTAAATTATTAAATTAATGATTCAAGACCCACAAAAACACACAAAGGAAGAAAACTTTTGTTGGGACCTGATTGGATTGGGCTACATTCTAATGACAGTTCCATAATCTCTCTCACCTCACTTTCCAATTTGGAAAGTTGCAATAAGACACTCTTTATTTTAAAGGTATCCCTAGAGGACCTCTGGTCCTGAAGATGCTTTATAAATTTAAAAATATCAAGCAAAATGCTATGTCCTCAAAATATGTCCCATTTTTACTATTGTCATAGAAATTTATTATGTTGTATGATCAGGTTATTTAAGACGGCTGTTATCTTGCTTTCTGTACATCCTTTGCTGAACCAGTCCCTGCTTCATTCGTGGGACTGTTCATCCTCTGGTAATTGATGAGCCCACCCGACGTTCATTCTTCCTATAAATGGTAGCCTCTTCCCACAAATTAGGAAGATTGTTCCCATACCTACATACTGTCTGCCAGTGAGGCGTCAGCCCGGGACCCTTTATGTAAGATTCCCTGTCCAATAAACCACTGATGTCTCTGTTGTTGTCTCTGGGCTCTTTCTTCAGTTTCAAGGCTGGGCAACTACAAGGCTTGCAGGCATGCAGGCTGCAGCCCAACAAAAATGAAGGAACTTGAGAGAACAGTGTGTCAGCACTATGCATGGAACAGAGCAGGTTCTAGGGGCAATTCATCCCGAACTTGGCCAATAGTTCCATTCAGGTCTCCCTGTTCCATTTCTAGCTCCCATTTCTCAGCCCTCAGCCTTCTCAATCTAGATAGCCAAATCCAGATTTTAAATTATAATTCCTCAGAGGAAAGTGGGATTAGGGTGAGAGAAATGAGGAAATAAAATTTAAGGAAATGCTGATGTGAAGACACTTCCCTTGCAGTGCTGTAGAAGTAGGAAAGTGAAAGTGAAGTCCCTCGGTCGTGTCCGACTCTTGAGACCTCATGGACTGTAGCCAACCAGTCTTCTCCATCCAGGGGATTCCCCAAGCCAGAATACTGGAGTGGGTTACCATTTCCTTCTCCAGAGCATCTTCCTGACCCAGGGATCGAACCTGGGTCTCTGACATTTAGGGACATGCTTTACCATCTAAGCCACCAGGGAAGTCATGAGAGTGGCTGCTGCTGCTGCTAAGTCGCTTCAGTCGTGTCCGACTCTGTGCGACTCCATAGACGGCAGCACACCAGGCTCCCCCGTCCCTGAGATTCTCCAGGCAAGAGTACTGGAGTGGGGTGCCATTGCCTTCTCTGGTAGTCCAGCCCTAGTTATTGTTAATAGTCACTAGATCGTGTCTGACTCTTGAGACTCCATGGACCGAAGCTTGCCAGGCTCCTCTATCCATGGGATTTCCCAGGGTAGAATACTGGAGTGGGTTGCCATTTCCTATTCTAGGGGATTCTTCCTGACACAGGGGTAGAACTTGTGTCTCCTGTGTCTCCTGCATGGACAGGTGGATTCTTTACCACTGAGGCACCAGGGAAGAAGACATAGTAAAAATGATAGACACTCTTCCACAAGTGGAGCAAAGCTTTAGATCAGTGATCAGGTAAGTACTGCTGCTGTTGTTGCTGCTAAGTCGCTTTAGTTGTGTCCAACTCTGTGCAACCCCATAGACGGCAGCCCACCAGGCTCCACCGTCCCTGGGATACTCCAGGCAAGAATACTGGAGTGGGTTGCCATTTCATTCTCCAATGCATGAAAGTGAAAAGTGAAAGAGAAGTCTCTCAGTCGTGTCTGACTCTCAGTGACCCCACGGACTACAGCCCACCAGGCTCCTCCATCCATGGGATTTTCCAGGCAAGAGTACTGGAGTGGGGTGCCTACTAGATGTTATCAAAAAGGGATGAATCCCTTCATGCATTTACTTTCAAAGATTTCTAATCTAAGTTAGGATTCTTAGTCATACATTTATTATTTTTAGAGACATTTGCAAAACAAAAGAAAATCTCAGCACAGCAGTCCTTCTGAAGGCACTAGATGAGAGACCGTAGCCAGTTCAGCCTCGGTTAAGAGCAGTTTTAGAGTCAGTTAACATGGTTTTTGAAGCCCATCTCCACTCTTGTTGGCACTTTGACATTGGGCAAGATATTTATCTGACAAATCAGGGTGATTTTAATAGCATTTATCTCCTATGTTTTATGTGTGTTTGAGAGAACTAAATGAAATAATGTACAAAAAACTTTCACTACACCAATTGGTTCATAGATGGAATTCAACAAATGATAGATATTACTGTTGATACTATTTTTGTTATTAATTTTGGGAGCAAAGACTCTCCAAGGAATCTGTTTTTGGCACTAAAATTTACTTATAGGATTCAAATTGTCCTGAAATAGATTTGGAAGTTGTCTCCATTCTCCTACATTATTCTGATGATTCTTGTGAGAAACCGAAAGGAAGTCCTGGGAATTGAAAGAAGGAGGGGAGAGGGGAAAGCAAAAAGTATAGGAATCAGAAGAATTAGGAGACCCAACATGAAATTTACTACAATTTAGATTTACATATTCTTGAAGAGAAGGTTTAGAGTTAGTAATGATTGTTTGTGGATGGAGACTATGGCAATTATTTTCTACCTCTTGAAAAATCCTGTTTTTGGTTTTTTGTTTGTTTTTTTCAAGAGTCATGAATAAAATGTAGCTTTCTCTGGCAGTGTAGAATGTGTCCTCCAAATTTTGAAAAGTGTTTTAGAATGTGAATTGCACTCCTTCACCAAAAAGTTTACTTTATAGATTCTCTTCCCTCAATAAATATTTTTAGAATAATAATTGTTTCCCTTTCATTGGTAGATTAGAAATTAATATAGATTCATAGAATAGAAATGACCTCTAAGCCTCAAGTTAACTGTTTGAAATATGTGGTAGGTCTATCAATACAGAAAATTTCAAAAATAACACAGAGCCATAGCAGTAATTGTTATGAAAGTTGATGATAATAGAAAATAATGGGTTTGGAGAAAAATAAATGACTTAAATTGACATAATATATATGAAAGATGAGATGGGAAAGTTTTGAAGGGTTATTTCTGATCATCTGCTGAAATAAAAGTTAACTAACCCATTTGTTCATTCATTCATAAATATATTTTCAACAAATCGTCAAGAACCCATATTATCAATTCACTAACTTTGGCCCCAGTACCTTAACAGAACATGCAAGAATAAATACATTTTCCTATTGTATTTCTTGAGAAATTATGGAACTATGGGGCTAAAATGTTTTTAAAAAATTAGAAAATTACTGATAAGATGAATCATATTACTTGATAAATATTATTTGAGTAGGTGGCAGTGGACACCATATAGAACCTCAAGATGAGATGGGAAATTTTTGAAGGGTTATTTCTGATCATCTGCTGAAATAAAAGTTAACTAACCCATTTGTTCATTCATTTATAAATATATTTTTAACAAATCATCAAGAACCATATTATCAATTCACTAACTTTGGCCCCAGTACCTTAACAGAACATGCAAGAATAAATACATTTTCCTGTTGTATTTCTTGAGAAATTATGGAACTATGGAGCATTTTAAAGTGTTTTTAAAAAATTAGAAAATTACTGATAAAATGAATCATATTACTTGATAAATATTATTTGAGTAGGTGGCAGTGGACACCATATAGGACCTCTTATGGAATGTGTTTGGCAACTCACATTTAGTCAAAATTGCACATTTGGGCATTTTTCCTCAGGTCTTCAACCTCACCTCAACATGAATTGCTTAAAATTTTACCTGTATCAGCATGCTGAAAATATGTCTAAAAGCATAGAACTCTGTATTCAATAGTCACGAGTTGCATCCAGTTTCACCAATATTAATTGTCTGGCACTGAGGAAGATTTAAATTCTATGAACTTTAGTTAATAATAAGAAGCCTATTATCCATCAGGCATGAAGGTACATTCCCAAACTACACAGATAGATAAGACAAGTTGTCTACCCACAGGGAGCTTGCAGTTAGAATAGTGAGAAGTCAAAAGAGACAAGTGAATGGACACTGATGAATGTCTTGTGAATATGAGAAAGAATAACAGGCAAAGCCCTGGATTCTCAGGGAAAGACTTCATCTAAGGAAAATCCTAAAGAATGAGCAAATATTACTTTAAGAAAGGAAATGGAGAAATACTGTGAATGGCAGAGGTAATGGTATGTGCATGTACTTACCGGTTGTAGAGTACATTGGCTGGAACAGAAGATGAGAAATGAAGGAGAAAGAGGAAACTAGAGGGGTAAAGAGGCTAGATCTCAGAAAATGGTGTTTTTAAAAACATTTTTATTTTGTATTGGAGTATTATAAATTATTGGAATAATTTATAATGTGTGAGTTTTAGTGGAGCAGCTAAGTGATTCTTCTATGATGATGATGAGTGAAGTCGCTCAGTCATGTCCGACTCTTTGCGACCCCGTGGACTATAGCCTACCAGGCTCCTCTGTCCATGGGATCTCCAGGCAAGAATACTTGACTGGGTTACCATTTCCTTCTCCAGGGGATCTTCTATTGTTTCTCATGTAGGTTATTACAGAGAACTGAAAATTTGATTTCTCTGTGCCATACAATGGTCCTTACTGAGTATCTAGTTTGTGTATTTGTTGTCGTTCAGTTGTTCAGTTGTGTTCGACTCTTTGTGATCCCATGGACTGCAGCACGCCAGTGTTCCCTGTCCTTCACCATCTCCCAGAGCTTACTCAAACTCATGTCTGTCGGGGAAGTGTGTAATTTCACTGGTTCTGTCTCATCACAACAAAAATTTGAAGCGACGGACCAGTGTTACAGCCCTCAGACATGCCTTGTCACAGCTCTTGGACAGATCACTGTTACAGCTCTGGGTTACAGCTCAGTTTTATTTAGAAAATAAAGGAAAATACATCCTCAAGGCGTGATGGCATGCCAACCCAAAAGACATGAAGAGGAGAGAGAGAGAGATCAAGAGCGGGGGAGAAAGCAAGAGAGGGAGTGAGAGAGCGAGCGAGAGAGTGAGAGAGACACCTCCGGCCTATTGGCACCTCTTTTTATATGTTTTCTCTCCCCCTGGGCCTGCCCTATGTAAATTGGGCTAGCCAGAAGTGCTGCTTGTTCTACCTGAGACCCTCACTCTGGTTCTCGGATCTTCCTTTGTTCTATTTTCATGGGCTTTTCCTTCCTTGTCTTATAGCCACTGCCATTCTGGACTCTTTTTTCCTATTCTAACTACCTGACATTCCATCCTCAAGAGATGGAAGGCCCTTCCTTGTCTTATAGCCACTGCCATTCTGGACTCTTTTTCCTATTCTAACTACCTGAAATTCCATCCTCAAGAGATGGAAGGCCCAAATCTTTGGGAATAGGGGCGCCAAGGTCTTTCTGGCTACTTACTGCTGAGCTGGAATGGCGAGGAGCATTGGGTCTCCCCCTCTTGCTAGTCTCAGGCCTCAGAGTCCTTATAGTGGTGTCCATCCAAGGGTGAGTGATATTTTCCATGGTCGGCACTCATGTAGGTTATTACAGAGAACTGAAAATTTGATTTCTCTGTGCCATACAATGGTCCTTACTGAGTATCTAGTTTGTATATTTGTTGTCGTTCAGTTGTTCAGTTGTGTTCGACTCTTTGTGATCCCATGGACTGCAGCACGCCAGAGTTCCCTGTCCTTCACCATCTCCCAGAGCTTACTCAAACTCATGTCTGTTGGTGAAGTGTGTAATTTCACTGGTTCTGTCTCATCACAACAAAAATTTGAAGCGACGGACCAGTGTTACAGCCCTCAGACATACCTTGTCACAGCTCTTGGACAGATCACTGTTACAGCTCTGGGTTACAGCTCAGTTTTATTTAGAAAATAAAGGAAAATACATCCTCAAGGCGTGATGGCATGCCAACCCAAAAGACATGAAGAGGAGAGAGAGAGAGATCAAGAGCGGGGGAGAAAGCAAGAGAGGGAGTGAGAGAGCGAGCGAGAGAGTG
The DNA here is from genome assembly GCA_006408695.1 of Aepyceros melampus. Taxonomy (NCBI): domain Eukaryota; kingdom Metazoa; phylum Chordata; class Mammalia; order Artiodactyla; family Bovidae; genus Aepyceros; species Aepyceros melampus. The sequence continues at coordinate 316,822 of SJXQ01002585.1, read as the reverse complement.
AGAGAGACACGTCCGACCTAGTGGCTCCTCTTTTTATATGTTTTCTCTCCCACTGGGCCTGCCCTATGTAAATTGGGCTAGCCAGAAGTGCTGTTTGTTCTACCTGAGATCCTCACTCTGGTTCTCGGATCTTCCTTTGTTCTATTTTCATGGGCTTTTCCTTCCTTGTCTTATAGCCACTGCCATTCTGGACTCTTTTTTCCTATTCTAACTACCTGACATTCCATCCTCAAGAGATGGAAGGCCCTTCCTTGTCTTATAGCCACTGCCATTCTGGACTCTTTTTTCCTATTCTAACTACCTGACATTCCATCCTCAAGAGATGGAAGGCCCAAATCTTTGGGAATAGGGGCGCCAAGGTCTTTCTGGCTGCTTACTGCTGAGCTGGAATGGTGAGGAGCATTGGGTCCCCCCTCTTGCTAGTCTCAGGCCTCAGAGTCCTTATAGTGGTGTCCATCCAAGGGTGAGTGATATTTTCCATGGTCGGCTCTAGTTTTATATATCCTAGTTGAACTGGCACTGCATGTTGTAGTTTGTTGACCTGGGCAGGACAAAACATGTTAGACAATTGATAATATATAGAACAATCATATGCAGCATCAATATGGCATAACAAGGGCTAGTAGGGGCATTGTTGCTGCTGCTGCTGCCAAGTCGCTTCAGTTGTGTCCGACTCTGTGTGACCCCATAGATGGCAGCCCACTAGGCTCCCCCATCCCTGGGATTCTCCAGGCAAGAACACTGGAGTGGGTTGCCATTTACTTCTCCCATGCATGAAAGTGAAAAGTGAAAGTGAAGTCACTCAGTCATGTCTGACTCTTAGCAACCACAGTAGGGGCATTAGTCAACTCCAAATTCCCATCGTCAGGATGGCTCAAGTTCCTCCTTGTTCAGAGATCAGATCTATCTCCTGTGTGTTTTGGAGTTCAACCCTTGCCAAGTTGTGTTGGCTGTTTAGAGCTGTTCTGATAAATCTTATCCCCAGAAACCAGATTTTGGAGGTGTTCATTAGAATGGCACTCATTGGTAGTCCTGAATATGTATCTGAGATCTTTCAGGGGCTCACAGGTGTATTGAGTGTCCTCTTCTGTTTTCTTCCATGGCCTGACTTGTGAGTAGTGAATCCAGGAGTCATGTCCTGGTACCTTGACTGCTGTAGTGGTAGAAAGTATTACAGGTTAGGGGCCTTTCCATGTGGGCTGGACTTGAGCCTTTGGGGACCCATCTTTTCAGACTTTAATTAAGACTTGAGTCCCTGGAGCATATAGTGGTGACTCCTTAGAATCTTTTGGGTCCTGATAGACACCCCACAAGCTTATATCCTGTTGGAATTGCCCAATGGCCGTGGTATAAGACTGGAGGATCTGAGCCACTGGATCTAGGAAGAGGTCATTGACATAAACTAAAGGTCTCCCATACAGCATCTAATAAGGACTAAGTCTAACCTGTTCCTTAGGGGCAATATAGGTGTGGAGGAGAGCTATCAGTAAAGCCTCCATCCATTCCAGGGAGGTTTCCTGGGTTATCTTTTTTATCACTGATTTTAAGAATTGGTTGGCTCTTTTACGGAGAGGCAATGGCACCCCACTCCAGTACTCTTGCCTGGAAAGTCCCATGGATGGAGGAGCCTGGTAGGCTGCAGTCCATGGGGTCACTAAAAGTTGGACACGACTGAGCACCTTCACTTTCACTTTTCACTTTCATGCATTGGAGAAGGCAATGGCACCCCACTCCAGTATTCTTGCCTGGAGACTCCCAGAGACAGAGGAGCCTAGTGGGCTGCCATCTGTGGGGTCGCACAGAGTCGGACACAACTGAAGCGACTTAGCAGTAGCAGTGGTTCTTTCTACTCTTCCTGAAGACTGAGGCCTCCAGGCACAATGGAGATAATAAGTAATGCCCAATGTTTTAGAGATCCCTTGGGTTACCTTAGAAGTAAATGATGTCTCATTGTCACTTTGTAATGACCTGGGCAGGCCAAATCTTGGAGTGATTTCATGGAGCAGTGTTTTTACCACCTCCTCAGGTTTCTCAGTTCAGGTGGAAAAGCCTCAATCCATCCTGTGAATATCTATTATAACTAATAGGTATTTATACCCTTGAGAAACTGGCATCTGGGTGAAGTCCATCTGCCAGTCCTCTCCTGGGTAGGCCCCACATTGTTGGACGGGCTGGGCCAGCTGGGGTCTTCCAGCTCCTTGGGGGTTGTTTAATTGCAAGTGGGACAAGAGGAGAGCACTTGCCTTATAGTCGTTTGGAGGCCTGTTCCTCTGAAGGACCTTTCTAGTAATCTTTGGAGGGCCTTTTCTCCTAAATGAATGGTGGCATGTAAGGAGTTAACCAACTTCCATTAGAGGTTCCCAGGCAGAAAGAGGAGTCCCTCCTTTTGGAATCACGCATATGATCTTCTTGAAAGCCCTCACTCTTAGTTTTGAGAATCTCACTTTCAGTATATGAAGGAGCTTCTGGCAAATTAGTCTGTGGAACTCAGGTGGCAACCCCTATTAGGTCATGGTTCTGTAATGCTGCTCTCTTAGTTGCCTGATCAGCTGCTTGGTTCCCTCGTGCCACTTCTGTACTCCCTTTTTGGTGTCTTTACAGTGGGAGACTGAAACCTCTGTGGGCACATGGACTGCCTCCAAGAGTCTAAGGATTTGATCACTATATTTGATTGGGGACCCTCGGGTGGTCAAGTAGCCTCTTTCTTTCCAAATAGCAGCATGTGCATGTAGCACTAGAAAGGCATACTTGGAGTCAGTGTAAATGGCTACACTTTTTCCTTTTCCCAGCTCTAAAGCTCGAGTCAGGGCTATAAGCTCAGCCAACTGGGCTGAAGTACCTGGTGGCAAAGGTTTATCCTCTATGGTCAATATTGGGAAGGAAGGGAAGGGAAAGTCGCTCAGTCGTGTCTGACTCTTTGCAACCCCATGGACTGGAGCCTACCAGGCTTCTCAGTCCATGGGATTTTCCAGGCAAGAGTACTGGAGTGGGTTGACATTTCCTTCTCCAGGGGATCTTCCCAACCCAAGGATCGAACCCGGGTCTCCCGCATTGTAGGCAGACGTTACCCACTGAGTCACGGCAAAATTGGAGGCTACTGCATATCCAGCTCTTCTTTTTTCCATCCAAGACAAAGCTGCTTCCATCAGTGTACCAGATTTCCTTAGGATTGGTCAGAGGATCTTCCAACAATCCCTCTTGTGGTTTTTTCCAGTGGTCCAAGGTTTCTAGGCAAGAGTGAAAGGGGAGAGAGCCCTTGGGGGTAGGCAGCAGAGTGACTGGGTTAAGAACCTCACAAGGTGATACAGTGAGGCCTGGATTTTCCATCAGCACTACTCGATATCTGAGGATTCTTTGATCATTTCAGTTCAGTTCAGTCACTCAGTCGTGTCCGACTCTTTGTGACCCCGTGAATCACAGCACGCCAGGCCTCCTCGTCCATCACCAACTCCCGGAGTCCACCCAAACCCATGTCCATCGAGTCGGTGATGCCATCCAACCATCTCATCCTTTGTCATCCCCTTCTCCTCCTGCCCTCAATCTTTTCCAGCATCAGAGTCTTTTCCAATGAGTCAGCTCTTTGCATCAGGTGGCCAAAGTATTGGAGTTTCAGCTCAACATCTGTCCTTCCAATGAACACCCAGGACTGATCTCCTTTAGGATGGACTGGTTGGATCTCCTTGCAGTCCAAGGGACTCTCAAGCACATTCTCCAATACCACCGTTCAAAAGCATCGATTCTTCGGGGCTCAGCTTCCTTTATAGTCCAACTCTCACATCCATACATGACTGCTGGAAAAACCATAACCTTGACTAGACAAACCTTTGTTGGCAAAGTAATGTCTGTGCTTTTGAATATGCTATCTAAGTTGGTCATAACTTTCCTTCCAAGGAGTAAGCATCTTTTAATTTCATGACTGCAATCACCGATCAGACATCCATAAATGCCCTCTCCCATTTAGGAGTTGTTTCACTTAGTGGCTGGTAAAAATAGTTTGCTCCCAAAAGAGAGTTTTAAAGCATCTTCTATAAGGACTGCAATAGCTGAAAGGTTTCAAAGGCAGGGAAATTTCTTCCCAATAAGGGAAGAGGACAGTCAGGGACCACTAGAAACTGGTGGGGAAATATTTGTCCATCCCAGCAACAAAGAAGTGCTTGGGTAGGTCTTTCATAATTGTTTTTCCTGTAGCATCCAAAATGGTACAAATCTGGGAGAAGAAGGCTCCAGAGTAGGAGGTCAGGACAGAGTAGGTAGCCCCCATGTCAACCAAGAAATTCTCAGACCTACCTGCCACACTCAGTTGCACCCTTGGCTCCAGCCCCATGATGGTTATCTCTGACAGGTGGGCTGGCTGGAGCAGGCCACTTCAGTCCTGTTGAACCACTATGAGGGAAGGCTTGGCACTTGACCTTGAGGCTCTTGGGTCCCGAGGGCAGAGTGCCACCCAGTGTCCCAGTTGATGGCATTTATAGCAAGCCATCGCAGTTGAGACATCACGATTTGGACACTCTTTGGGACAATGCCCTGCCTGTCTATACATTAGGCATTTGCCTCGTGTCTTGTCCTTCAAGGACTTGGGGTTTGCCATAGGGCTTCCCTGGAGGGTGGGCATACCTTATCTCTTTCCTTTTCTCCCTTCCTGGGCCTTGGCCCCCGTCTCCTGTTCTCTGTTATAAAAGGTATTGGTGGCTATCTGGACCATCTCATCTAAAGAGGCAGCAGGGTCCTGCTGCTATAGCTATTGTAACTTTATCCTGATGCACACTGGGACAGGAATTTGTACTTTAAAATCACCTGTCCCTCATAAGAGTCTAAGTCCAGATTGGTAAACTTTTGGAGAGCCTCTTTTAGCCTTTCCAGAAAGGCAATGGGATTATCACTGGGCTCCTGAGTTATTGCTGAGACTGGGTACAATCCCACAGGTAATAGACTTCCTTCTATTTCCATGGGTGGACGTCCTTAGGGGTGAGTATTTCTGAAGCTTATCCTACCTCGTACGGTTGCAACCTGAGAGCCAGGCATCCTCGGATCAGGGTGCAGATCCCCAGGCAAGCTGAGATGTGATAGCCTCCTACATTGAATCCCTGGGCAGGTTGAGGCAGGTCAGGCTCCCAAGAATTGGATTCCTGGGCAGGTCGAGGCGTGATGACCTCCTGGGACCCCCGGACTAGAGTTGGGCATCCCCAAGGTCTCCAGCATGACCAGTGCTGGGTAGGGTTAAGGGATTGTAATTTTAACTCATTGCCAGTTTGTTCACTATGGATGGGAATAGATATCATGATGTAAAGCAATCCAAGCCTGTGCCCTGAGCCTGGGAACCTGGTGAAATAGTCATAAGCCTTATTCTCTTACTGTTCTAAGGGATTGTAAGTCACTGATTTCTTCCCCTAATCCTCTATAAGAGCAGTTGAGGGTGTTTCCAGTGATAAACATTTCATTGTCATAGACCCAAATTACGTAATAATAGAAGTAATGACAAAGAAGTGCATTATCTGGCCCTGTTAGAGACATTAAGAGTATTTTCAATAATAGGCGGGATGAAGCAATGTTGCCTACAAGGGGGCAGGGTCCTGGTTGTAGGAGTTAGTAATTGGCTTAAGAACAAATTGGTAAGAAGCAACAGACCAGATGTTCCATAAAAGTGGAGTGGAGATTTGATCGGGGGAATGTTTGTAACTTTAGGAGAAGGGTGGTAAGGGTTTGGGCCCAAATGGCCTTCAGGCTAGCTCCCAAAGTGGCAAGCATTATCCCTGGAAGCCCAATTGCCTTTGAAAGGATGCCAACAGATGGCCTGAATATCTAGAGGGATTGGATATTATACAGTATTTCCCTCCCAAGGGCCAGCTATTTTCTGGTTGTCCCGCCAGAAGATTGTATAGGCCACACTGTGGGCCTGGATGGGCCTCCACATGAAACAGGAGGAGAGGGGGCAGGGCACAACTTTTGAAAGAATGACATAGCACAAGGGCATAACATAAACCAATTAAAATCAAATGGGTCCAAGATGACAAGTCAAATTCAACTAAACCTTTATCCTCAATCTGCAACCCAAATGACACACCATTGTGGCAGGACAGTTCCAGAGCACTGTCAAAAGACAGAGGAGTAGGTGGTTCCCCAATGGTTGGGGTGATCCTCCCACTCATCAGCATATAAATTTACCCAGCTCACAGAAACTAGCCACACCATATTCCATGGCCCAGGCACTTGCCCTCTGCAATGGCCCACACCGCTTCTCTCTAAATCCTAACAAATCCACCTCTTACCTATCACTGTGTCTCTAACTAAAGTTTTGCAATGAGACATCAGAGCCTGAGCTTCATTAGGTCTTGAAGCCAGGCATCATGGGTTTTGGCCAGGCTCAAGTCCCAGGAGGGAGGAGATGAAGGACGGGAGGAAAAAGCAGTGGGAAAAACGTGCCAAGGAATCACCTTCATAACCTGCTGGAAAATCTGCTAAATACCTGACCTGTGTTCACAGTTTTGATTGGCCTAATTCTTGGCTCAAAAAAGATTAAGGACAGAAGAACCCTCACCAGCTTGGATAACAGCTAGTAGAGCACAGAGGTTAGTGGAGCCTTCAGGACACACTGAGGAGTAGCCTCTCCAGAGTTTCTCAGTTGCACCCGCTGCCACTTGCCTGTTCATGGCGGGTTCAAGGAAACAAGAAAAGAGAGATTGTAAGGAATTAAGATTTTGTTAGGTATATGTCCCTCCAGCCATAGGAGCGAGGACCTCCTACCTTAACCAGAAGTCTTCTGGAATCTGAGACTGAGCCTTGTGTGGTTTCTGCTAGCTTGTTTTTTGCTGTCCCAGTTTGCAGCACACTGGGCTTCTTGTCACTTCCCCTGCACTGGGTTTTCTTCATGTTCAGCTCCCACCACGGGAGCTTTCACCAAGTTGGGCTCCTGCTATACTTGGTCTCCTCCTTGCAGGTGCTGTGCCCAGGTTGTTTCAGCCAGATTAAATCGGAGTCACAGCACCATAGATGCTGAGGGAATGTGTAATTTCCTCAGTTCTGTCTCATCACAACAAAAGTTTGAGGTGACAAACCAGTGTTACAGCCCTTGGACAGACCATGTCACAGATCTCAGACAAATCAGTGTTAAACAATTCCATATTACAGCTCAGTTTTATTTAGAAAATAAAGGAAAATACATCCTCAAGGCATGAGGGCATGCCTACCCAAAAGACACGAAGCAAAAAGAGAGAGAGAGAAAGTCAGAGAGCGAAAAAGAGACCCCTGTCCCTTTGGCTCCGGTTTCTATTTGCTTTTTTCTCCTCCTCCTGGGCTTGCCCTATGTAAATTGGGCTAGCCAGGAGTGCTGTTTGTTCTACCTGAGGTCTTCACTCTGGTCCTCGGATCTTCCTTTGTTCTATTTTCACAGGCTTCTCCCTTCCTTGTTTTTAGCCAATGCCATTCGGGACTCGTTTTTCCTATTCTAACTACTTAACACGTCCACTGAGTCAGTGATGCCATCAAACCATCTTATCCTCTGTCATCCCCTTCTCATCCTGCTTTCAACCTTTCCCAGCATCAGGGTCTGTTCTAATAAGTCAGCTCTTCACATGAGGTGACCAAAGTATTGATGTTTCAGTTTCAACATCATTGCTTCTAATGAACATTCAGGATTGAATTCCTTTAGGAGTGACTGATTTGATCTCCTTGCTGTCCAAGGGACTCTGGAGAGTCTCCTCCAACACACAGCTCAAAGGCATCAATTATTTGGCATTCAGCCTTCTTTATGGTCCAACTCTCACATCTGTATATAACTACTGTACTGGAAAAATCATAGCTTTAACTACTTAATACATGATAGTGTAAATATGTTATTTCCAACCTCCTTATTTATCCCTCCCCCAAGTTTTCCCCTTTAGTAACTGTGTTTATTTTCTAACTCTGTGAGTCTGTTTCTGTTTTCTAAGTAAGGTTCATTTGTATTATCTTTTTAGATTCTACATGTAAGTAATGTTATATGATAATTGTCTTTGTCTGACTTATTTTCCTTAGTATGTTAATCTCTAGGTCCATCCATGTTGCTGTAAATGGCATTATTTCCTCCTTTTTTTATGGCTGAGTTGAGGTTCCATTGTATATATGCACCACATCTTCTTTATCCACTCCTTTGTTGATGGACATCTAGGTTGCTTCTATGTGTTTGCTATTGTAAATAATGCTGCAGTGAACATTGGCGTGAAGGTATCTTTTGGAATTACGATTTTCTCTGGATGTATGTCGGGAGTGGGATTGCTAGATCATAAGATAGCTCTATTTTTTTTTTTTTTTTTAAAAAATCTCCATACTGTTCTTAATAATGGTTGGAAGAAACACTCTCAAACTCATTCAAAAAGGATTTTAAAGGCAAGCCAGGGCATTTGAACTATATTCTAATGGCAATGGAAAGAGCCATTGAAGGATTTTAAGGCAGAAACTGAGATGATTAGATTTTCATTTTAGAAAGGTCAATGGAAATTAGAGAGTTTAGAGCAGTTAGGAGACCATGACATTTGTCCCAATTATACCTCAAAGTACAGTGGAAGAGGGAGTATTGATAGCAGCAACAAGGAGATGGATGAATTTTAAGAATGCTGGAAAAATAAGGCCTTGTTAAGACTTAGAAAGTGAATGTGAAACACAATTCACCAAGATTATAATCTGGTAACACTGTTAAAACAATGCTACCAGCTAGGTGGCTGACACTGCCAATTCTGATCTTGATCCTGAAGTCTCTGTTCTCAATCAGAAGCAGAAAGAAAAGGAAATAAACTTTATTAGTTTTTTCTCTTTGCCTTTAAGTTTTCATGTGAAATAAATTTTGATTTGGCCCTGGATACATAATTTTTACCATTTTATTCCAGTTGATTTCCATGAATAAGCAAATTAATTCTATCTCATTTCTTCATGTCAACTGCATTGACATGGTTCACAGGTAATTGTATGGTGTCACCTTTGCCTTCCAGCATCACTGAGAATATTGGATTTGTAAATGTTAGCATGTTGTTAGCAGGAGGATATATTTTTATTTTTTTTTTAACTTAAAGAACTCTCACTAATCTAATCTCCCTCATGTTTCCCACTTTCATTTGGAATTTTATTATGTCTACCATGCCGTACAACAAGCATCATTATGAATGAATAACTAATTAGGACCATTTAAAATGAATGTTAGTGTAATTTTACTTCTATTTCATTGAGTCATTCAGGATATGCCCTCTACTACTCTCAGCTTCTCCCTTAATACTCCATTGAATTTAATCCAACCCATGTTCCTCATTCTCAAAATACCTACTTACATGCAGCCTTTGAGTATTATCTAGTGTTTCCTTACCAATAACCTCTTCTACCCTATCCTCATTTAGTTAATTATTACTTATTCTTCTTATCTTACCTGAGATATCTATTAAGAAAAGTTTTATGAGCACACATTGTACACATGGTTGCTATTTATGGAGAACATCTTTATACAGGCATATAAAGGATACAAAGTTGAGTAAAACAATTTCACTGTGACCATGTGGAATTAAAAATATAGTAGGCAAGACTGACACTAATACAAACAGATGCATGCAGACACGTGAGTTCATATGTTTGCATATATGTAGAGGATATACAGGAAGAGGTAGAAAGGAATTGTTTCTGGAGAAAGGAAATGGTGATAGGGTAACAGAACTGAAAAGAAAACTTTGGGAGAAGAAATTTCCTTTGAAATTATTTAAATATATACCCAAATACCTAGAGTTCCAGAATAATTAATTAAAAAAAAAAAATATATATATATATATATATATATATATATATGGTAAGTGCTATGAAGAAAGAGTACATATTGTGATTGTAGAAGATACCAGGAAAACCCAATTTATTTTGGAGAATTAATTGAGTCTTCGGTGAAGGAATGACCTTTTTTGAAATGGTAAGAATGTTCCAGACATTCTTGACCTAAAGAATGGCCCATATCAGAAAAAATGCTGACCTTGCAAGAAAAGAAAGTTAGCAGTTTGAGAAGAAAGGAAAAGTTGATGAAAGGTGAGCCTGGAGAGACTGAGAGGAGCTATGTCATACAGGAGCTTATAGATCATGTATGGATTTCACCTTCTATTTTAAGAGTAAATGGGATAGCATACAAATACTTTGATTGGAGACAGAGCTAGACTTGTTTTCCATTTCTGGAAGAGTTTCCTGGATGCTCAGTAGAGACTGTATTGGGGAGGAAGTAAAGTTTAAGTAAGGAAGACTTTTAAGACAAAACAATGTTGTATTAATGCACAAGAGATGTGCCAGTGATAGGAAATAGCATAAGTAAAAAGATTCAATAAATATTTTGGAGGTATCCTAACTAGGATAAATAATGCATCTTATATCAATGATGAGTAAGAGTTATAGCTAAGTATAATTCCAAAGATTTTTCACCCAGCCTTTGGGAGGACAATAAATTTATTTACTCAAATGAAGATTCATTTGGTAAGTTTACATAATGCATCCACCTATACAACATTTTGGAAAAGGAAAAACTATAAAGACAGATAAAGATCAATGGTTACCAGAATTTCAGGAAGAAGGAGAGATAAATAGGTGGAACACTGGTTTTTTTGTTTGTTTTTATCTATTCCATAAGATACTGTAATGGATACATGACATCACACATTGTACATAGACCTATACAACAGAAAGAGAGAAGCTTGATATAAACCATTGGCTTTACTTAATAATATATTAATATTGATTCACCAATTGTAACAAATGTACTTCAGCAATGAAAAGCAATAATAATAGGGACAGCTTTGTGTGGGGATTATTTGAGAACTCTCCATGCTATCTACCTATTTTTCTGTAAACCTAAAGCTTCTCCAAATATAAGATCTGTTAATAATTATTAAGAACATATAATGAAAGAACTCAGAGTTTTAGTAGGAAAGACAGGAATGAGAAATAGCATAGCCAAAAGAAAATGAGTATTCCTTGAAGGAATTAGTGATCCAATATATCAAATGCTGCTGAAAGTCTAAATGAGAGGAAGGGAAAAAATTCCGCTGACATGGACATTTATGTATGACATGTATGACATTTATTTGTAATTTTATTTTATTTTTATTTTTTATTTTTTCCATGTTTTTTTTTCTTTTTAATTAATTTTTATTTTTTAGTTTGTTTTGCTTTACAATACTGTATTTGTTTTGCTATACATATTTGTAATTTTAACAAAAGTATTGTCAATGGTATTATTGGAGGCAAAAGTCAGATCTACATGAAATAAATAGAAAATGTACCATCAGAGAATTTAGGATTTATAACTTTAAAAATCAATTATTAAAATTACACTATCTATAATAAATAATATGTGGGGGAAATCCTTAAATATTTTTAAAATTTTGGACCTATTGGCGGCTAAAGTTCCATAATATACAAGTGTGTGTGTGCATTTTTAATGTATATTACATTATAAATATTATTCCAGAGATACCTTAAGACAGATTCAATTTCACTAACTAGCTGGAAAATGTCTCTTATCAAGCTGCCTAGGTTTTTTAATCTGATTGGGATCTTATTAACAATGTTTATAATGACCAACAGAGAAATCTACCACATGACTAATCATAAAACTATAGATTCATTCATCCTTATATATAAAAATGTACATGACATGTTTTCCTCCAATATATATTGGAACATTTATATAAATTTAACCATATTTAGTATCACGGTAGCAAATGGCAATAAACCTACAGCTATAAAATAAATTTAGCAAAACCTTTTATTGAATAGTATCTACAACTTGATGCCTATAAGAAAAGTATTAAGTGAACTGGATAATACACATAAAATACACATAAGGAGGGTATTAAATACACATAAGGAGGCACTTCTGCTTCTGACCAAGATGGAACAACAGCAGAGAGATTTATCCTTTTATCAGGAACCACAAAGAGAAGCAAAATACATGAAGCAGTGTTTGAAACATTGATTATTATGCAATGAAGGTCAGTGGTTCCTAAGTGAGGAATTGTGGAGATGAGCTCCACAATTGCCCTAACTTTCTGCCTAGAAAGAGATCATAAAATGCATGGAGACATCGCCTTAGGTTGAGAAGACAGATTTGGGAGCTTGCAGACTCCAAAGTGACTACACTTCTGCAGGCAGAGGGCTGGAGAAGAAAGGGATCTGCCAATGGAGAACCCTGGTACTGTCAGAGGCACCTGACTCTGCTTTCCAGCAGAGCACTGGTAACAAAGGCCTGTGAGGGGACACCCGAAGGCCAGGAAAAGGGCCTCTTTGAAGTGTTAGAGGTGCAAATAAGCTGAAAACAGTTCCTCTTTCCACAAGCCATATTGGGAAATGTATAGATCATGAGATATTGGTAGATTATTCAGAAGGATTTGCTTCCACTGTGGAAAAGAATTAACTCTAGCCAAAAGTGGTTCTTGTATTGCCATGATCAACCTGTTTCCAAGGAAATTTAATACTGTACAGGGTGAAGCTTAAAAACATTTACAGGGATATAAAAATATCTAGCACTCCCCAAAATGAAAATCTCATGTTTTGAGAGGTATCCAATAAATTATCATACATGCAAAAATCAGAAAAATATAACCTACAATGAGGAGAAATTTTAAAACAGCAAACCTAATCTAGCAAACTAACATATAATAGAGTTACTGTACCATTTAAATGATTACTGAAACTTTATTCCATATGTTCAAGAAAGTAAAGAAGATTAAACATGTTAAGATATTGAAGATACAAAAAAAGATATATATCAAACTTCTAGAGATGAAAATGTCCATGTCTTAGATGAAAAATACCGTTGAAAGACATACAAACATGGTGAGTGTTGCAAATAAAAGATTAGTGATCTTGAAGATATAGCAATAGAAATGATCCAAAATGAAACATCAAGAGAAAAGGCTAGAAGTAAATTTGTAATATGTGGGGACAGCTTTAAGCACCCTAATATATTTACAGTTGAAGTCTTTGAATATAGAAAAGGAAAAGGGATACAGAATATTTTATTTCAAGAAATAGGGGTTGAAATTTTTCTAAATTTGAAGAAAACCCCACTCCAGTATTCTTGCCCAGAAAATTTCAAGGGCAGAGGAGCCTGGCAGACTACAGTTCATAGGGTCACAAAGAGTCAGACACGACTGAGCAATTGAGCATGCACACACCTATATGTATATAAATATATATTTATATATATGCACATACACATATACCTACACATATATATTAATACAACTGATTCACTTTGCTGTACAGTAGAAATTAATACAACATTGTAAATCAACTATACTTCAATAAAACAAATGTTTAAAAAAAAACAACGATTCTTGACTACAAATGGCTACTTAATTTGGGGGGCAAGAATAAGAAGCAAAATATAAAAAGATAATCTAGTTTTCAGAGTAGGGATGTGAGGACATGAACCTAAACACATTCGTGTTGCCAAACCAGCAACATTTGTACAACAAAAGTATAATTCTGCAGTGGTGTTGGAACACAATAATGGTGAGTGAATACAAAAGAAAGAAAATAAATAGAGACACATTTATAGACTGATCTCTGCAATATCAATAGTGTCTGTTGCTCTTCTAACCCTGGAACTCACTACAGAGTTCCATGCCTGTTTCATGCCTGTGCATGAAGCAACTTAATAAGAAATCAATGCCTGCAATTCAACTGCTAAACTTTGTAATTTTTATCTGAGGTTCATATTTGAAACCACTGGTTGCTTTGTTCTGCTTGTAACATGTTTATATGATGCCACTATCCCTTTCTAACAGTGCATAGACTCTGTTAGTTGTATGTGCACTTCAGAGGCCATGGAGATGACTATGTATTCTCTCAATATTCCTATTCCCAACACTCCACGGAGTGAATTTTATATGTTTACATTAGAGCTCCACAAGCCATTTGTAGTCAAGAATGATGATGTGTTGACTAATCTAGAGCCAGACATCTTGGAATGTGAAGTCAAGTGGGCCTTATAAAGCATCACTACGAACAAAGCTAGTGGAGGTGATGGAATTCCCGTTGAGCTGTTTCAAATCCTGAAAGATGATGCTGTGAAAGTGCTGCACTCAATTTGCCAGCAAATCTGGAAAACTCAGCAGTGGCCACAGGACTGGAAAAGGTCAGTTTTCATCCCAATTCCAAAGAAAGGCAATGCCAAAGAATGCTCCAACTACCGCACAATTGCACTCATCTCACATGCTAGTAAAGTAATGCTCAAAATTCTCCAAGCCAGACTTCAGCAATATGTGAACCGTGAACTCCCTGATGTTCAAGCTGGTTTTAGAAAAGGCAGAGGAACCAGAGATCAAATTGCCAACATCCGCTGGATCATGGAAAAAGCAAGAGAGTTCCAGAAAAACATCTATTTCTGCTTTATTGACTATGCCAAAGCCTTTGACTGTGTGGATCACAGTAAACTGTGGAAAATTCTGAAAGAGATGGGAATACCAGACCACCTGACCTGCCTCTTGAGAAATCTGTATGCAGGTCAGGAAGCAACAGTTAGAACTGGACATGGAACAACAGACTGGTTCCAAATAGGAAAAGGAGTACGTCAAGGCTGTATATTGTCACCCTGCTTATTTAACTTATATGCAGAGTACATCATGAGAAATGCTGGACTGGAAGAAACACAAGCTGGAATCAAGATTGCTGGGAGAAATATCAATAATCTCAGATATGCAGATGACACCACCCTTATGGCAGAAAGTGAGGAGGAGCTAAAAAGCCTCTTGTTGAAAGTGAAAGAGGAGAGTGGAAAAGTTGGCTTAAAGCTCAACATTCAGAAAACGAAGATCATGGCATCTGGCCCCATCACTTCATGGGAAATAGATGGGGAAACAGTAGAAACAGTGTCAGACTTTGTTTTTTTGGGCTCCAAAATCACTGCAGATGGTGACTGCAGCCATGAAATTAAAAGGCGCTTACTCCTTGGAAGAAAAGTTATGACCAACCTAGATAGTATATTCAAAAGCAGAGACATTACTTTGCCGACTAAGGTCCGTCTAGTCAAGGCTATGGTTTTTCCTGTGGTCATGTATGGATGTGAGAGTTGGACTGTGAAGAAGGCTGAGCGCAGAAGAATTGATGCTTTTGAACTGTGGTGTTGGAGAAGACTCTTGAGAGTCCCTTGGACTGCAAGGAGATCCAACCAGTCCATTCTGAAGGAGATCAGCCCTGGGATTTCTTTGGAAGGAATGATGCTAAAACTGAAGCTCCAGTACTTTGGGCACCTCATGCGAAGAGTTGACTCATTGGAAAAGACCCTGATGCTGGGAGGGATTGGGGGCAGGAGGAGAAAGGGACGACCGAGGATGAGATGGCTGGATGGCATCACAGACTCAATGGACGTGAGTCTGAGTGAACTCCGGGAGTTGGTGATGGACAGGGAGGCCTGGCGTACTGCGATTCATGGGGTCGCAAAGAGTCGGACACGACTGCGCGACTGAACTGAACTGAACTGAAGCTCTGAATGGCACAAGAAGAAAAATGAGTGCTCCAAAGTTACTTATCACAGGAATGGGTTACTGAACTTGAACAGGCAGAATAGTGGCTGCCTGGTTCTGTCAGCTTTATTTTTCTTTCTCTTCCGCAGTTTTGTATTTCTTTCACAGTAGGAGAAGAGAAACATCTCCCCTGCTGAGACCTCCATTGCAGGTACCACAATACTCATCTCTGTGTGATTATGCCAGGTCAGCTGAATGCAGTGGGAAGATGAGAGTCGCAGTGACTAAGTCAATAATGCCAGGTTATGCCTGTCAATAATGCCAGGTTACTCCTTGCTGGCCAGCGAAACATGTTTATTATTTTGTTAATGGAATAGTTATTCTCCTTCCCCCCAAATCAATTAAATACAACTGGAGTATGGATTGTATGTTTTCCTTTGACAGTAGATTAATTTAGCCGTAAATGTTATTCTCTCTTAGGAATGGGAACAGATCAGCTATTTTATTCTATTTGTTTATTTTTTAAATCAGTGCAAGAGACATAATAGTTTTTTTAATTTAAAGAGATAGTCTCTTAACTTTTAATCTTCTTGTTTCTTCTCCTTTTATCAGATTATCAGAAGCATTCCAATGGGTAGTTTCTTTTATAGAATTTACAGTATGAAACACACTAGCAAATTTGGGGATCTACCAGCTGTGCATATCTTTTTGAAGGAGTATGGGATTTGATACAGAATATTTCACATTGTTCACTTTTCATTAACACAAGACTTTAACATGAGATTTGTTTTCTGCAACAAATAAGGAGTGTGAACAATAAGATACTTGGTTTTATCCTGTGTTTTCAAAAGCAATATAGGGAATCAGGCAGATGGGGATACAGTGAGTTTTGTTTGTACACACTCTCAAATAGGCATTTATTCAAAATACTTTTTTAATATTAATACACTGAAATTATCATTCTAAGAGCTACAATGAAAATATAGTTGATGCACTAACAAATATTGTTTTATATTTGATATTTGGCTGATTGGTCTTCCTCTGAAAGCACTTCTAAGTAAAACGTTGCTGAGAAATTCACAGCAAGTTTTGAACAAATAGATGTCTGTACAGTAAGGCAAGCTTTGGTCTCAATGTTGAAATTCCTAAGGAGGATAACCTTTGGTTTTCTAGGTGTTTTGGTTAAGTGGGGTTAGACAAAGCAAATAGTGCAGTAATTATTGTCTTTATCCAGAGAAACACTTTTGTAAGTGACATTATGTCACCTTCAATTTTGTACTCATTGCTTTCTAAAGATAATTGTTTTTCCACTATGGAGTGTTACTGGATATTAGACTTATGTTAAGAGTAAACACTGATTACCCATAAAATATTTGGGAAACCTGACTCATTTAAAATGTCTGAAAGAGAACAAAAGAGATTTCTGAAGAGAATCAGAATTCTTAGACCTATCAAGCTTAATAGGTGCCTAGTAATAATATGGGTTCATTTCTTCTTTCAGACCTTAGAAGCGCATTCACTGTTTCACACCTATACAGTAGTGGTGAAAGTATTTGTCTAAGTACTGATCCCACTACATGAGAAAATAGGAACACAAATTTAAATTGTACATTTACTAGTACAATGTTACCTCTTCCAACGATGTTCTCAGTGGACACAAGTTTTGTTTGAGGATCTGGGTTGATGAGATTTGGGGAATCATTAGAGTCTGTGGTGAGTCATGTGGAGGTTGGAACTTAAAAGAGAAGTTAAAATTTCCTTATAATTAACTCTTCATTTTTAATATTTAAACATAAGTTATTGAAGAATTGTTTTCTTACTAAACATCAGTCTTTCTTTAATTTCTTCAAAAGGAGGCAGTCAGTGGCAGATTTTGCAGCTCAGAAAACTTTTTCTGTCACAAAAATAAGCTGTATATCCTGACTGATCTTTCAGATACATGAGAAGTTTAGAAATAATGTGAATTTAAAATAAAAGGTGTTTGATTACCTCATTCAGGTCCTCTGTTGTAAGTGTCTCACTCCCTATAAGCCACTTCTCTCCTTGTATAGAATGAATGATTCATTATAAATTATCAAGAACTGACTGTTTCCCAATTGAGATTTTATCCCCTTTATTTCATATTAACCTCTGACCATGAAAATATTCCTTGTATTTCAGGAATGTGAAATACTTCTTCCCATTTATTAGTGCTTTAAAATGATAAGTCCCTTTTGTTATTTTGTTAAAAGTACACATGTATTTCTTTTTGGGTTGGTCAGCAGTACTAGAGACCATCCTTCGTTGATGGAATTAATAATTAGTGCTGGGTAAATTAAAACTGGATTAAATCAGTGAGAGTATCATGAGGGTTTTTAAAAGGTAACATTAAGCATTATTTATCAACTTCGGCACTACTGCATTTTGACCAAGATAATTGGTTGTTTTCAGAGTCTGTCTTGTGCAGTGTAGGATGTTTAACAACATAGTTTCTGTCCTTTGAGTGTTAGTAGTAGGGTCTACCGGAGAAGGCACCGGCGACCCACTCCAGGACTCTTGCCTGGAAAATCCCATGGTCGGAGAAGCCTGGTAGGCTGCAGTCCATGGGGTCACTAAGAATCGGGCATGACTGAGTGACTTCACTTTCACTTTTCACTTTCATGCATTGGAGAAGGCAATGGAAACCCACTCCAGTGTTCTTGCCTGGAGAATCCCAGGGACGAGTGAGCCTGGTGGGCTGCCATCTGTGTGGTCGCACAGAGTCGGACACGACTGAAGTGACTTAGCAGCAGCAGCAGTAGGGTCTACTATAGTTGTGACAACTATAATTTTTCTGTGTGTTGACGAATGTCCTCACAAGAGACTCACTTTCCCCTTTAGCCCATTATGAATCACTGGGTAAGAACAAATAGGAATAATAAAAATCACTCCCTTAAGAATCTCAGTCTCTAAATAAAGGAAGAAGACCACTTCTTGATAGGTAAGTGTAATGCATTTGGGTCTAACATATTTTCCCAACCACTGTTCTCCTAGACATTTCCCTGTTTTTTCCAGATGTATTGTGAATTGTTTAGTACACACAGAACTATGTTTTGTAAACCAGTGCTATGGAATGGAATTGATTTTAAATTGATGAGTTGGGATTGTAAATTTTTTGCTGCTGCTGCTGCTGAGTTGCTTCGGCCGTGTCCAACTCTGTGCGATCCCATAGACGGCAGCCCACCAGGCTCCCCCGTCCCTGGGATTCTCCAGGCAAGAACACTGGAGTGGGTTGCCATTTACTTCTCCAATGCATGAAAGTGAAAAGTGAAAGTGAAGTCGCTCAGTTGTGTCCGACTCTTAGCGACCCCATGGACTACAGCCTACCAGTCTCCTCAATCCATGGGATTTTCCAGGCAAGAGTACTGGAGTGGGGTGCCATCATCTTCTCCAGTAAATTTTCTAGTACTTCACTAAAATGGGGATTTAGTCATTGTATAATGATTTGCATAGCCCATGTAATACTGCATGCCTTCTATCTTGACAGAGAATCTGGTGTACTAAATGTGTAGAAATACCCATATGCCCGTGATGATCCAAAGATGGTCGATATGGCATAGAAGAGGTTCTGCTAGTATCACCCCTGTTTTCCTTAATCAACTGCAGGAATGGAAGTAGGAGGTTCATAATAAAGAGGATCGAAGCCTGGGATGTAAACTCTAGAAGTGTTATTAGACAAAGTAGTGAATTGTACCTGCTTTTGCCTCCTGAGCTTTCCTTCTTAACAACACTGAGTACCCCTCTTCTGCTAATATATCATCTCTTCATCACTCTCCGTCAACATGTTGAGGGCAGATCCTTATATTGTCATCCCCAAGGATGTACAGCATTGAACCCATTAGACTCAATCATCTCCTTGGCTACTGAGATTGGTACAGATACAAGCTTATGCCTCAAGAAATGTTTAATGAGAAAGAACTTCATGTCTTTTGTGGAATCATTTGGAAACAGAAGCTATCTTTCTGGTGGGATTCAAAAGACAGAAGGATGACTTTTGGAGGGACTAGAAAGCAAGGCAGAGAGATGGGGCATATTCTTCATAAAATTATTCAAGGTTCTGGAGCCAACTGATTCTGAAAATAGATGGACTTTTGGAGTTACTATTCAAAAAGTAATTAATCCCCTTTTGTACGTAAATCAATGCAAGTTTAATTTATTATGTTGTTTGCAATCCAGAGTCTTAACTGATAAAACCATATATGCTCTCATCCCAATCATCCCCCTTTACAGACGATGTGACTGAGCCCTAATAATTTTCTCAAGATCATACTTCTGTAATCACAATCTTCTGTAACTTAAGTGGCATCTGTGCTTTAGCTTGGTTTGTTTCTTCACTGCTCACCTGCAAAGTGAATCAGCTTATTCTTTTGTTTATATAATACCCAGTGTGCGTGCTCAGTGTGTGCTCAGTCACTCAGTCGACTGAGCAATTCTTTGCAACCCCATGGACTGTAGCCCGCCAGGCTCCTCTGTCCATGGGATTTCCCAGGCAAGAATACTGGAATGGGTGGCCGTTTCCTTCTCCAAGGAATTTTCCAGACCAATGAATTGAACCTGCGTCTCCTATGTCTCTTGCATTGGCAGGTGGATTCTTTACCACTGAGCCACCTTCCCAACAACTAGCATGAATTATTTTCTGTTTAATAATTACGTAAGTTAATGTGAAACCCTCTTGAAACCCTTGCCTGCATTATTTGCCTATTGCTTCATTCAAAATGAATTTTTATGTTTGCCCATAAATATGCAAAATAGAGGCATATCCAAAGTCTACATTATTTATTCCAGATCTTCTTATTGACACATAATCTTAAATTCCATGATGATTATACTTTTATTGGGCTATTTAAATGGTTATTGTAATTCTAAGAGCTTTGTCAAGAACTATAGTCACATTCTTTTTCTTAAGTGGTTTGCAGGAAAATCTGTTATTTTTAACTGAATTGTATTTTCCATGCTATTTTTCCATGAGTACTATAAATCATAGAACATACAAGACACATTCATCATTTTTCTTATGACAAATGCAAAGTACAATTAGAATACAATAGCCTCAATATGTTTATACAGATGTTAAATTCATCAACATTCATTCCATATGTCTGTATTCTAGCATTCTCTTCTGTCCTCAAGTTGAAGAATTTTAAGTTAATTTCCACCAGTGTCTTTGATTTTTCTGTATGCTGATGTGTAAGGCAATGATATATCTTGTCATTGAACTTGATTATAAAGTTAAACTTTTGGCTGCTGTGAATTACTAACCATGCAGAAATGTGAAACACAGTTCCATATATAGGGAGAGGACTTACCCTCTATCTGTATATATCTGATACATGTATACACATGTGTATATGTAAATATATGATAAAGTACTTATACTCAATGTATGTAAATAACACTTAAAACTCAACAATAAGTAAAAACAACCCAATTTAAAAATGGGCAGAAGATCTGTAAAGATACATCCCTTAAGAAGATATTCAAATATTGTAGAAAAGCAAGTTCAATTCTATGAGCTTATTCTAATCAACTCAAAATTCTCTTACTAGAGAATTGCAAATTAAAATGGCAACAAACTATTTCTATCACTATCCACCTGTTAGAATGACTAAACAAAGCAAAAACAAAATAATTAACCTGATTGTACCAAATGATGGCAGGAATGCGGAACAGCTAGAACTTGTATTCATTGCCGGTCAAAGGCTAAAATATACAGCCTCTTTGGAAGACAGCTGGATAATTTCTTATAGAGATAAACATAGTTTTCTCATAAAATCCAGTAATCATATTCTAGTACTGACCAAAATGAGATAAAATTTTATACCCATACAAAAAACTGAACATAAATGTTTATACAATTTTATTTATAATTGCCAAGAACTGGGACTAACCAATTTGTATAAAGAAATTGTGGTATATCTGTAAAATATATATCTAGATAAAAAGGAAATAAGACATCAAGTGACAAAAAGACATTCAGTTCAGATCAGTTCAGTCACTCAGACTTGTCTGACTCTTTATGACCCCATAATTCCCAGCACGCCAGGCCTCCCTGTCCATCACCAACTCCTGGAGTCTACTCAAACTCATGTTCATCGAGTCGGTGATGCCATCCAGCCATCTCATCCTCTGTCATCCCCTTCTCCTGCTCCTAATCCCTCCCAGCATCAAGGTCTTTTCCAATGAGTCAACTCTTCGCATGAGGTGGCCAAAGTATTGGAGTTTCAGCTTTAGCATCAATTCTTCCAATGAACACTCAGGACTGATCTCCTTTAGGATGGACTGGTTGGACCTCCTTGCAGTCCAAGGGACTCAAGCTGGAATCAAGATTGCCGGGAGAAATATCAATAACCTCAGATATGCAGATGACACCACCCTTATGGCAGAAAGTGAAGAGGAACTAAAAAGCCTCTTGATGAAAGTGAAAGAGGAGAGTGAAAAAGTTGGCTTAAAGCTCAACATTCAGAAAACGAAGATCATGGCATCTGGTCCCATTACTTCATGGCAAATAGATGGGGAAATGGTGGAAACAGTGGGTGACTTTATTTTTCTGGGCTCCAAAATCACTGCAGATGGTGATTGCAGCCATGAAATTAAAGACGCTTACTCCTTGGAAGGAAAGTTATGACCAACCTAGATAGCATATTCAAAAGCAGAGACATTACTTTGCCAACAAAGATCCGTCTAGTCAAGGCTATGGTTTTTCCTGTGGTCATGTATGGATGTGAGAGTGGGACTGTGAAGAAAGCTGAGCGCCGAAGAATTGATGCTTTTGAACTGTGATGTTGCAGAAGACTCTTGACATGAGAAAAAGACATTAAGGAAGCTTAAATGCATATTTTTAAGCAAAAGAAGCCAGTCTGAAAAGTCTATAAACAAGTGATTTGCAACAGTATAACACCTGGAAAAAGTAAAATTATGGAGACAGTGCAAGGATCATTGGTTGCCAGGAGTCTAGGGAGAGATGAAGAATGTGGGAAACACTAGGAATTTTTAAGGCAGTGAAATGATTTGGTACAATTCTATAATGGTACCTACATCACAGTATGAATTTGTCAAAATCTGTAAAACTGTACAACACAAAGAACAAACCTTAGCATAAACTGTAACCTTTAGTTAATAATAATGTATCCAGGTAGCTTCCTTATTATAACAAATTTATCATGCTGCTATAGGTCTGACAGCAGAGGAAGCTACATGAGCGCATGAAGTGGATATTTGGGAATTCTGTAATATATACTCCATTTTTCTTTAAATCTAAGTGTTCTAAAAAATAAAGCCTAGTAATTAAAAAAAAAATCACAAAGATCTCTTAATATATGTATAGCATTTTGAACAGTTCCATAGCACTCAATAAAAGTTAACTTCTATTATTATGAATATTATTACTATTGAGATTAATAGTAGTAATAGATATATTAACAAAGCTGTCTTCTCTGAAAAATGCTTGTTTCCTTTGCTGCATTTGTAAATTTAGAAGTTGACAAATAGATATAAGAAAATAACATATATTTTGACATGACAAATAACATAAGAAAATGTCATTCTTTACCCTGAAGAATAATGTTTTTCTGTATAATTAAATAAAATGGGAAAACTGTTTTCATGTTCTGATACATAAAGTGACAATTTATATGAAATTTTATTGTAGCAATTACTTTGTAATACAACTATCAAGAATTATTTATTAAAAATCATATTGTTTTATGTTTTACACTTTCTCACATACTTAAAAAAATCAACAATGAAAATATCAGCTATGAAGAGCCTTTCTAAGAAATAATTTTTATTAAAATATTTTTCACCACATGAACTTGGAAAAAATCTAGAATATAAAAGACTTTTTTCATTCACTTCTAATAAAACACTAAAAATGCTACTGTTAGTTTATAGAAATCATCTTTTTCTTTTGTATTCTGGATCAAAATATGAATATAATTTCTTTATACTCAGCAATGCTTTGGGAGATATAAAGGATATATACTTTATTAAGTGGCAATAGAACTTTAATTCAATTTAGATGCTTTGTTTCTGAACTTTGTTTTTTTCTTTTTTCTGCTTTAATGTTGAGCAAAGTATTCATTTTAAATAGAAGAATCCATTATATAAACAGTATTATGTTGTACACCAAGAGATTTTGTGCAACATATGTGGAACAGGTATTTTGAGTGGTTTTATTAACTATTTTAAGGAGGATGCAACAGTCTGATTAGTTATTTGATGATAGGTAGTCTGAATACTTCACTGGGTGATTGGACATTTCATTAGTGTTCATATGACATAAACACTCTTATTTAACAAGGAAAATTATTAACCTTAAAAATGCTTATTTACTGCAGTGACAAAGAATAACCTATATTTTAGCTTTTCATAAATTTTTATACTGGACAAACTCAAAATACATTTTGTCAACATACCCAACAGGTCTTCCTTAAATGATATCTGTGATATATAAAAGCTGTTACAAAGATGGCTTTTATTTTATAAGCTAAAATAATTTGACTGTGTCTGTAGGGAGGGAGGGGGATATTTGACATGCAACTTTTGGATATTATTGGTTTAATTTGTACTTCTACATTATTCTTCTGATATTATACAACTCTTTATTGCAAAGCACGTAACCTAAAAATTCATAAAGGGATTATCAAAAATCACAAGAAGCCACCCAGATATAGTAGAAATTTTAAAAAATCAACAGTAAAGTCTTATGTAACTCAACAATGTCAAAGCTTAAGAGTATTAAACATTTCTAAGCATAACTGACATATAGACTTATTCATCTTCTAAGTTGGAAGGTTAAAGATTTTTTCTGAAGTCTCCGGATTTAATCTTGTGGTGAACTGATCAACATGGGTTCCCTATCTGACTAGCTATCTGGTCCTCAATAGTGTTTTGGAGAATTTAGTGTCGAAAATAACAGTACAAGTTGGTAAATTGCAGACTCAATCATATAGATATAATTTCTGCAGAATGAAGGTTTTTCTTACTTTTTATATGAAAACTGGGTTAATGAAATATCTTGAAGAATCAAAAGTTATAAAAAACACTTATCTGAAACAAAGCAGAACAGTTTTCCTGTATGAAAACATATGCTTTCCAAGTTCAGTCAGATCTTTATATTGTGATCTTCCTGGTGTGATACCTTTTGTTTAAATAAATCCTCCACACTTTATTTCCTTACAGCTTATCTGATAAATAATTTATTATGTTGTCTAATTTTGATGTGTATGATGTGATGATTTGATAGACATATCAAGTGGGAAATGATTCCACAATGAGAATAGTTAATGCATCCACCACTTCAGAGTTAATACCATTTGTGTGTGTATGTGCAAAGAAATTTTGAGATCTATTTTCTTTTAGATATAATATACAATGTTGTTAATTATTGTCATCACAATGTACCTTGGATTCCTAAAATTTACTCATTTTATAAATGGAAGTTCCTACCCTTTGACCTCCTTCATGCATTTATTCTTACCCCTACTTGAGGCAACTACCTTTCTCCTGTTATGTGACTTCCATGTTTGGCTTTCACATATAACTGAGATCACATTTGCCTTCTATCTAAATTATTTCATTTAGCATAATTCCCTCACAGTCCATCATATTGTTGCTAACAGCAGTTCAGTTCAGTTCAGTTCAGTCGCTCAGTCATGTCCAACCCTTTGGAACCCCCCACAGAGTCGGTGATGCCATCCAGCCATCTCATCCTCTCATCCCCTTCTCCTCCCACCTTCAGTCTTTCCCAGCATAAGGGTCTTTTCAAATGAGTCAGTTCTTTGCGTCTGGTGGCCAAAGTATTGGAGTTTCAGCTTCAGCATCAGTCCTTCCAATGAATATTCAGAACTGATTTCCAACTGTCACACCCATACATGACTACTGGTCTGTCTCCTTGAGGAGATGGACCTTTGTTGGCAAAGTAATGTCTCTGCTTTATAATTGCTGTCCAGGTTGGTCGTAGCTTTTATTTATTTATTTTTTTTTTTCTAATGGCAGAATTTTCTTTTCTTCTCATGGTTGAACAATGTTCCAGTGTGTGTGTGTGTGTGTGTGTGTGTGTGTGTGTGCATTTGCCACATCCTATTTATTCATTTATTCTTTGGCAGACACTTAGATTGTTTCCATGTCTTGACTTTTGTGAGTAATACTGCAGTGAACATGAGGGTGCAGCTCAATCTTTCAGTTATTTCATCACTTTTAAATCTGTTATCCAGAGGTGGATCAACTCCTAGTTCTAATTTTAGTTTTGAGAAACCTGTTTTATATTCAAAAGCGGCTGCATCAGTTTACATTTCCATCAGCAGTGCACAAGGAGTTCCTTTTCTCCACACTCTCACCAGTACTTTTTTCTCTCTTATCTTCCTACTAATAGTCATCATAACAGGTGTAAGATGATATCTCACTATGGTTTTAATTTGCATTTCTCTGATGATTAGTGTTCTTGAGTATGTTTTCATGTACCTATTGGCCATTTATATGTCTTCTTTGAAAAATTACCTGTTCGGGTTCTTTTGTATATCTGTTTTTATTGAGATGTATGCTGCTGCTGCTGCTGCTAAGTTGCTTCAGTCATGTCTGACTCTGTGCGACCCCATAGATGGCAGCCCACCAGGCTCCCCTGGCCCTGGAATTCTCCAGGCAAGAACACTGGAGCGGGTTGCCATTTCCTTCTCCAATACATGAAAGTGAAATATGAAAGTGAAGTCACTCAGTTGTGTCCAGCTCTTCACGACGCCATGGACTGCAGCCTACCAGGCTCCTCCATCCATGGGATTTTCCAGGCAAGAGTACTGGAGTGGGGTGCCATTGCTTTCTCTGATTGAGATGTATATTTCATATATATTTGAATACTAACCCTTAGTCAGAATATATAGTGTGCAGGTATTTTCTCCTGTTTCGGAGGTTGCCTTTTTACTTTGTTGATTCTTTTGTGTGTATGTGCTTTTTAGTTTCACATAGTCTCTTTGTTTATTTTTGCTTTTCTTGCTTGTACTTTTGGCATGATATTTTAAAAAAATTGTGAAACCAATGTCAAAGAGCTTTTCTCCTGTCTTTTTCAAAGAGTTTGATGGTTTTGAGTCTTGTATTTGTCCTTAATCTACTTTGAGTTAATGTTTTTTCAAGCAGTACAAGATAGACATTCATTTTCACAGTTTTGTGTAAGGATATCCAGTTTACCCAACAGTATTTATTGAAAGCACTATCATTCCCCACTAAATGTTCTTGGCTTTCTTGTCAAATATTAGCACAAGCTTATCTTTGGGTTCTCACTTCTGTTCCCTTCTTTATCTGTTTTTATGTCATTTCCAACAAAACAATGCTGTTCTAATTACTGAGGCTTTGTTGCATAGCTTGACAGTAGGAAATGTGGTATTTCCACCATTGTTTATCCCAAGCTTGCTTTGGCTATTCCAGGTCTTATGTAATTTTATATGAATTTTAGGATTGTTTTTTCTATTTCTGTGAAATAATGTCATTGGCATTGTGATAGGGATTCCCTTGAACCTATAGGTCACTTTGGTTAGTACAAAGATTGTAATAATGTTAATTCTTCAAATCCATGAACATGGATATCTTTTCCATTTATTTATGCATTTGTCAGTTTCTTTCCTCATTGTCTTACAGTGTTTGTTGTACAGGTTTTTTACCTTCTTTGTTAAATTTATCTTAAGTATTTTATTGTTTTGGGCATATTATGAATGGGATTGTTTTATTTCTTTTTCAGATAGTTTGTTAGTGTATGAAAATGCAACTGATTTATCTATATTGATTTTATAGCCTGCTTATTTATTTAATTCATTGATGAGTCCTAACTTTCTTTAATTATGTCTTAAAGTTTCTGTGTATAAGATCATATCATTGGCAAATATTGACAATTTCTCTTCTCTTTCCTGACTTTGATGCTTTTTTTTAAAATGTGACTTCTTATTGGCTAATGCATCCAATATCATGCTGAATAAGAATAGTGAAGATGGGAACTCTTCTTGTGATCTTAGAGGAAAAACTTTCAACAACTGGTAAAAGCCAATGGTATGATGTTAGCTGGTGTTTGTCTTGAAAGTGGAAATGAAAGTCACTCAGTTGTGTTCAACTCTTTGAGACCTCATGGACTATACAGTCCATAGAATTCTCCAGATCAGAATACTGGAGTGGATAGCCATTCTCTTTTCCAGGGGATCTTCCCAACCCAGGGATCGAACCCAGGTCTCCAGCATTGCAGGCAGATTCTTTACCAGCTGAGCCACAAGGTCAGCCCAAGAATACTGGAGTGAGTGCCTATCCCTTCTCCAGGGGATCTTCCCAGCCCAGGAGTCAAACAGGGCTCTCCTGCATTGCAGGCAGATTCTTTACCAACTGAGCTATCTTTATTATGTTACGTTTCTTCTATACTCAATACATTGAGAGTTTTTAATCATGAAAAGATGTTGAATTTTGTCAAATACTTTTTCTGTACTTATTTAGATGATCGCATGATTTTGTTATTGTTATTAGTGTTAGGTAATTACATAAAATCTATGAGTTTCAGGTCATGTATAAGAGAATTTCAGAAGAAAGTCTTGGTTTCCGGTGGTATTCTGAACAAGTGTTGATTTTTACTTTGATAAAAATGCTATCTGTATTATAGCTTTATAAAATCTTTCAGCAAACATGTCAGGAAAAAAACTGCTTTATAGGTACTTAGAGCACAATAAATTTCAAAAGTATGAAAAAATTATAAGCGGTACTATAAAACAATGAATGCCCAATAAAAATTTAAAGGGAGAAATATATATTTTTGTTCTATAACAAATGCAGGTATCATATGAAAATTGTCAAGTTTTGATTGTTGAAATCTATAAGTGAAAAGTGGTTTTGAAGATGGATGTAGAATATTATGAAATCTCATCATCCCTGAGGCCACATCATTAAAGTCACAAGAAACCACTGGGATAATGTGGTACATAGAAAGGTCCTACTGCTCTGTTGCTTGAGGGGGAAAAACAATCTTTTTGAAAAGGTAGTGGGAAATATAAGCGATGAGTACAATTATTTGATTGTGAAAAGTAGAACACAAATGATTTAACAATAAGGCCATTATGCTAACCCCATTTTCCGTAGATCAGAAGTTGGTTAGAGCAGCAGCCAGGGGTGCCTATGGTAGTTATTATCCAAATTTTTGGACTCCAATGTCCCAGTCTAATTTTTTAATATCAAGTTGTTTCATGGGTATCTTTTGATTATAATCATCCATTTTAAGAGTTTAAAACATTATTATAAAAATTAGACACATAAGCAGAATATATGACTTATTTTTCTTATAGATCTTACTTGGTAGGTGAGCAGATTCACAGTCTACTTGCTGTAATTCAACAAGCCGCTAGGAGTTTGTGGCTGAGGGGTTGGCAGTCACTGGTGTAGAGTAGAGGACCGAGTAACTTGGCAGGAAGAAAACTGTTTGTGAGCCAAGATCATTCTCAGCATTGAGCAAGTGACTTAGATTGAGATTATAGGTTTTGGTTTCTAACATTTAAATATATTTTTCATTAATTTTCTGTGGTACTACACCAGTCCAGCAGAGTAGAATTTTTTTTTGAAAAAAGAACCAGTCCATTACTTTGGTGTCAGAGTGAATCATATTCTGAAAGGAAGTATTATTCTATAAATTAGAATATTGACTGTACAGGGTAAAATTCTTTTTCTCTCTCTCCTGCTTTCATTCTCTGATTCTCTCTGGGATTCTGAGATTAAATATACATTTTTATCAGCCTTTTGTAGTATGTGGGGAGAAGATAAATATTTGATTTGCAAATTCACTTAACCTGTGTAGCCGTTACTCCAGTGAACAGGCCCTTCAATACAAAAATATATCTATGCAGAATATTTTTCACCAATTTTGATCCTTCCTTACAGTAAAGATTTTACAAATCACATCATCTTTTAAGTGGTTTTAGATATTAAGATTTAGCCTTCTTTAGGCTTCAACAATGTCCCCAAATGTAAGTTGAAGTATCTTTGACAAAATAGGTATTTATTTCAGAGGAATTGTTCGAAATGCTGAACATGCAAGTGAATATGTATGTGTGTGTATATATATATATATATATACACATATTCCTGCTGCTGCTAAGTCACGTCAGTCGTGTCCGACTCTGTGAGACCCCATAGATGGCAGCTCACCAGGCTCCTCCATCCCTGGGATTCTCCAGTCAAGAACACTGGAGTGGGTTGCCATTTACTTCTCCAATGCATGAAAGTGAAAAGTGAAAGTGAAGTCGCTCAGTTGTGTCTGACCCTCAGCCACCTCATGGACTGCAGCCTTCCAGGCTCCTCCATCCATGGGATTTTCCAGGCAAGAGTACAGGAGTGGGGTGCCATTGCCTTCTCCACACATATGCCTGACCATGATTCAATAGTCAACAGATTTATAATAGAAATGAAAACAATTTCTAGAGGGAGATAGGAAGAGATAGACCAAAGAAAGGTTGTTATTCTCTTTCCAGAGAGTGAAGCCTTTCAACTCATAACATTAAGTATGAGAAGGAATGACTCTTCATGAGGTTCCAATCTTTCAGATGTCAGGTTTAAGCTTGCTCTCCCCTGCAACCTGCCTCCCTTCACCTGGATGATTGTACACTTTAAAAATGATACCTGCAATTTAAAGAAAATTTAAAAATGTTGTCTTGCTTTTCTATCTTGAATTAAGCAAAAACCATGGCATTTAGTAACCTAACCATCACTTTTTCTCTTATATAAATTCAAATAAATTATGTGATTTTGCATAAAGCAGAAGAAAAAGCAGGACAAAACCAAAATAAAACCTAACATCATTGCTTTTCTCGTTTTTTTTTTCTGAACATATTGCTGGAAAAATTACTATCCAAAATAACTCATATCTTGGATTTTGTGGTGCTCTTTACTGTTGGCTATTGAAAATTGTTCTTATAGTGTTGTTGAACTTCAATTTTTTCCATCAATAAATCCATATTTTATATATATATATATATAATGAAAGTTAACAGGGTAAAAGTCAGATTATAAAACTGAATGAAGTTTATATCACACATCATGTGTTTGGGGCAAGTGTTAAAAAGTCTTTGAGCCTCAGTTTTCTCATCTATAAAATGGGGATTAAAGTCTGCCCCTGGTGTCTCACATTGAGAGAATCAAATCAGAAAACACTTTATTGGCTATAAAAGCACTGTCAAAGAAAAACTATTCATGGTATTACAACTGTGGTAAGACAGACAAAGTGCTATGGATTCCAAAGATACGTAAAGCATGGTCTCTGCCCATCCAGAAATGTACAGGCCAAGGAGTAGCAGCAGAAGTAGTTTGTGCATGCTCAGTCATGTCCTACTTGTGACCTCATGGACTGTGGCTCACCAGGCTCCCTGTCCGTGGAATTCCCCAGGCATGAATACTGGAGTGGGTTGCCCTTCCCTTCTCCAGGGGATCTTCCCGGCCCAGAGATCAAACCTGAGTCTCTAGTGTTGCCTGCATTAGCAGGTGGATTCTTTACCACTGTGCCACCTAGGGAGGCCACAGGCCAGTGAGCTGCTACTGCTGCTAAGTCACTTCAGTCGTGTCCGACTCTGTGTGACCCCGTAGATGGCAGCCCACCAGGCTCCCCCGTCCCTGGGATTCTCCAGGCAAGAACACTGGAGTGGATTGCCATTTCCTTCTCCAATGCATGAAAGTGAAAAGTGAAAGGGAAGTCGCTCAGTCATGTCCAACTCAATGACGCCATGGGCTGCAGCCTTCCAGGCTCCTCCGCCCATGGGATTTTCCAGGCAAGAGTACTGGAGTGGGGTGCCACTGCCTTCTCCAGGCTAGTGGGAGAGGTACCTAAATAAACACAAAGCCACTCTGTATATGATGCACGTCAGATGACCAGTAGAAGTGGTTATTGAAGTAAAGACCTTCAGAGGAAAACATCAGTTCTGTTTGGGAAGCTTGTGACAGCTTTACTGAAGACATAGATTTTAAACCACGCCAAGGCTGTCAACAAATATTGAGCACTTACTGTGTCCTCACAGTCCTTATCCCTATCCCTTAAGCACTTTCTAAGAACTTTACAGGGATTGCCTCATTTATTATTTAAAATATAATGAGGCTAACACTATTTTCATCTCCGTGTTATAAACAGAAAGCTGAAGTTCAGGGAGGTGAAGGGACTTGCCATAGTGGCATAGTTATCAAGTAACTGTGTGCAGTTTGAAGCCGGGAGCATGTGCCTGCAAGTGTCATGATTCAGTCATGGTGACAGGATAATAGTAAACTCAACTGGTGCTTTGAAAGGCTCAGAAAGATAGTGGTCTCCATCTCAGTTTTCCTGCCTTCCAAGTATACAATCCATCATTTTTCTCTGTATTACAGATTCTCTCACATAAAAAGCTGGCTCTTGATTCTGATTTTGGCCATGTGGCTTCCTTGGTTCAATAGCAGTGGGACAGACATTTACTCCTTCTGAGTCTAGGCACGAAAAAGTCTTGCATGTTTCTGTTTGCTCTCTTGTGCTTCTGCCACTGCCATGAAGAGGACTGCCTGGGCTGTCCCACTGGTCCTGAGGAGATGAGAGATGTGCAGAGCAGAACTGCCCCACAACCAAGCCAGTGCTGAAACAGAACCCTCAGCCAACCCTCAGATGCACGAGTGAGCCTGGCTAAGATCATTCAACCAGCATATCCATGAGCTGTGGTAATAAATGGTTTTTAAATTACTGATTTTGGGATAGTGTGTTAGGCAGCAATAGCTAACCAACGTGTGTGTGTGTATGTAGCTAACCAGCGTTCATATATACATATATGTGTAATTATATATATAATATAATTATGTAATATGTAATTATGCATCTTACATATATTTTCAATATATAATAAATTTGAATGAGTGAAGGTTGCTCAGTTGTGTCTGACTCTTTGCAACCCCACGGACCATATAGTCCATGGAATTCTCCAGGCCAGAATATTGGTGTGGGTAGCCTTTCCCTTCTGCAGGGGAATCTTCCCAACCCTGGGTCTCCTGGATTATGGGCAGATTCTTTACCAGCTGAGCCACAAGGGAAACCCAAGAATACAGGACTGTGTGGCCTATCCCTTCTCCAGGGGATCTGCCGACCCAGGAAATGAACCGGGGTCTCTGGCATTGCAGGCAGATCTTTTACCAACTGAGCTATGAGGGAAGCCCATATAATAAATGTATACATTTAATTTTTATATCATAAAAATATTCTTTTGCTTTAAATTGGAGAAAGCAAAAATATGCATTAAGAGAAAAAATAAACCACCAAATCTCACCACTGTGATAAAAAATTACATGTAATACCATTTTGTGTGAGGCATTCTTCAGAAACATTTACATGCATTAAATAATTTAATATTCAAACAGCCTAGTACAGATTATTAGCTAGATTTTAACTGTGGGAAAATTGAATCACAAAAGGTGGTAGTAACATGGCTAGTAGGGTTCAAAACTCAGAATCAAATCCAGAAAGGGTGGCCCCAGCCGAAGTGTCTCCAAGCCCTTCATCACATGGGTTCTAGAACCTGCAAGCATGGGTATGCAAAAATGAACTGCATTTCAGAGAGAGACAACGAAAGGACTAAAGCAGGGCGAGAACTGAGAGAGCCAGTTGGTTGTGCAGAGAAGAAAGGATTTATCACTTTGGCCAGAGGCAAGCTGATGAACTCATCCAGTTACCTCTGGGAAAGGATGATCTAGCTATTAAAAATAAATATACTTTTAAGGTGTCCACACACCTATGGACACCTTATCTTTGACAAAGGAGGCAAGAATATACAATGGGGAAAAGGCAATCTCTTTAATAAGTGGTGCTGGGAAAACTGGTCAACCACTTGTAAAAGAATGAAACTAGAACACTTTCTAATACCATGCTAAGTCGGTTTAGTCATGTCTGACTCTGTGCAACCCCACAAATGGAAGCGCACCAGGCTCCCCCCTCACTGGGATTCTCCAGGCAAGAATACCATACACAAAAATAAACTCAAAATGGATTAGAGATCTAAATGTAAGACCAGAAACTATAAAACTCCTAGAGGAGAACATAGGCAAAACACTCTCTGACATACATCACAACAGGATCCTCTATGACCCATTTCCCAGAATATTGGAAATA
The DNA here is from genome assembly GCA_006408695.1 of Aepyceros melampus. Classification (NCBI taxonomy): domain Eukaryota; kingdom Metazoa; phylum Chordata; class Mammalia; order Artiodactyla; family Bovidae; genus Aepyceros; species Aepyceros melampus. The sequence continues at coordinate 283,234 of SJXQ01002585.1, read as the reverse complement.
AAGCAAAAATAAACAAATGGGACCTAATTAAAATTAAGAGCTTCTGCACAGCAAAGGAAACTATAAGCAAGGTAAAAAGACAGCCTTCAGAATGGGAGAAAATAATAGCAAATGAAGCAACTGATAAAAAATTAATCTCAAAAATATACAAGCAAATCCTGCAGCTCAATTCCAGAAAAATAAACAACCCAATTAAAAAAAAAAAATGGGCCAAAGAACTAAACAGACATTTCTCCAAAGAAGACATACAGATGGTTAACAAACACATGAAAAAATGCTCAACATCACTCATTATCAGAGAAATGCAAATCAAAACCACAATGAGGTACCATTTCACGCCAGTCAGAATGGCTGCTATCCAAAAGTCTGCAAGCAATAAGTGCTGAGGAAGGTGTGGAGAAAAGGGAACCCTCTTACACTGTTGGTGGGAAGGCAAATTAGTACAGCCACTATGGAGAACAGTGTGGAGATTCCTTAAAAAAACAGAAATAGAACTGCCTTATGACCCAGCAATCCCACTGCTGGGCATACATACCTAGGAAACCAGAATTTAAAGTGACACATGTACCCCAATGTTCATCGCAGCACTATTTATAATAGCCAGGACATGGAAGCAACCTAGATGTCCATCAGCAGACGAATGGATAAGAAAGCTATGGTACATATACATAATGGAGCATTACTCAGCTGTTAAAAAGAATACATTTGAATCAGTTCTAATGAGGTGGATGAAGCTGGAGCCTATTATATGGAGTGCAATAAGCTAGAAAGAAAAACACCAATACAGTATACTAACGCATATATATGGAATTTAGAAAGAAGATAATGATAACCCTGTATGCAAGACAGCAAAGGAGACACAGATGTATAGAACAGTCTTTTGGACTCTGTGGGAGAGGGCAAAGGTGGGATGATATGGAAGAATGGCATTGAAACATGCATAATATCATATGTGAGATGAAAAAAAAAAGTGAGTATACTTCTGCAGTTTAGTTGTCATTTCACTTTTGCTCAGTATTTCAGTTCTTTAAGCCCAGGGATTTGAAAATGAAGCTTCTTTTCAATTGAAAAATTAAAAGATGGCAATAGCACTGTCCCTGGTGGTCAAGATAAATACAACTTGGAAGGACAACTGTGGAACTGCAGATGTGTGTACATTTGAGTATTCATGTGTTTCCCCACACAGCTTGCATCAAGATTTGCTTATGTCAGCTAGAAGCAGTTCAGAAACAGCCTCTCCAGCTGGTTGCAAAATCACATGTTAGGACAGCAGCTCACACCTGACACTCCTGTAAGAGTGAAGTATTTGGATAGTCTGTCCTGTGTTCCGTTGCTGTGAGTGGAGCAAAGGCAAGCAGCAAGGATCCAGTTTCTGCGTGACTATCATGTAATGTGGGAGAATAATTCGCTGCCACTCACAGGTGTCTCTAATGGCTGTATTCTCCTTGGCTTACGTGTGCAGTGGACTATTATAATTTTGCGGAAGAAGGAGCAGACTCTTTATGCTTTAAAGCCATGCCTTGCTCTTTTGAGCTACTCAAGGACGATCATGGTCATCCTAATATACAATAGCTTTTCATTGTCCCTCTTGGGTCTCATGTAGGCTAGTGTATACCTGCAAATATAAAAATTAAAATTTGTAAAAAAGTTATATTCTGCAAATTTTCCAGAGGGTAAAGAGGCAGCTGTCTGCATCCAGACTTGGCTTTAACTGCTACTTCTCACCTAATCACTTTTGGCAGCTTTTCTCCTAAGTGAAGGTAAGATCTGTGTGTGAACACTTAGGCTGGCTTTCCACATAACATCACAGTCTCTAGAACTTAACCAATTGTCCCCCACCAAGACCCACAGGCAGTCAAATGGAATCAATCATTATGGCATGGCTATTCTAGAATTTCCCATCTGGGAACCTCAGAGTTCCATTTTCAAGCATGGTCCACCTGTCACACACTACTACTCAGAGACAGGCTCCCTGTAATATTCAAAAATGTTGATTCAATGAACAGTTATGAAATACCTACTCTGGGGTGAACAGTTTTCTAGCTTTTGTAAGAAATCAGGTTGAGTTGAGATCTCAGATGCACCAGCCAAATTACATACACTACAGTCGTTATGATGGGACCACAGACTACAGGAGGCCATGAAATTAGAGTCTTGCATCATAAAGTGTGACCTGCAGTATTAGCATCATTAGGAGATGTTTAGAAATGCCACTAAATGAATCAGGATCTTCAGGTGATTAGCCAGATTACTTGGTGATACATGTGCACATTAAAGCTTGAAAATGCTGCTTTAGAACAGTATTTCTCTGACTTTGCTTATATAAGAATCACCTGGAGGCTTTTAAAAATTGTGACATCTTAGACTGTGCTTAAGTGCTATTAAATCAGACCCTTTGTGAGTGGGTCCCAACCTCAGTATTTACTTCTAACTCCCTCTTCCACCCAGTGATTCCACCATTTGATGCTGCTAACTCTGAGTGCCAGTCATCTTGCAGGGAACTTCCTAGTTGGAGTATATATCTATTTTCCAGAAATACATAATATTCTATTACAGATACTGTCACATCTCTAGGCAACAAATCACTCCATTTCCTTGCTAATACTCAGAAAGTTTTCTGATGTCTTATTTCCCAGGAATTAGAGGTCTACAGGCTACACAGTCTTAGACAGACTGTCAATTTTCTAATCCAGGATTGGCTTAAGCCAGTCCTAGTAGTTTCATCCCCTTCACAATGACTGGCTTAAAAATGGGCACATGTTATTTTCTGGCCAAGATGAAGGAGGGAATATGGTTTCAGGACCTCTGGGAGAGCTTTCCTCACTCTTTAAGAGGAGCCACAGGAAGGGCTGTAGTGTTTGGTTTTTGTAGGCTTTAAATTTTCCATGTGTGATATCTGAAACCACTACAGATAGCTGATAACCTTGAGCACACTCGATGGGAGAGAGGTTTAAGGCAGAAAAGTCGAAAAGAAACTATTAATAGTTGACCTGCTGAATTAACCAATGCTAAATCCTGAAACATGATGCTGTGAAAGTGTTGCACTCAATATGCCAGCAAACTTGGAAACTCAGCAGTGGCCACAGGACTGGAAAAAGTCAGTTTTCATTCCAATCCCAAAGAAAGGCAATGCAAAAGAATGTTCAAACTACTGCACAATTGAACTCATCTCACATGCTAGGAAAGTAATGCTCAAAATTCTCCAAGCCAGGCTTCAGCAATACATGAACTGTGAACTTCCAGATGTTCAAGCTGGTTTTAGAAAAGGTAGAGGAACCAGAGATCAAATTGCCAACATCTGCTGGATCATGGAAAAAGCAGGAGAGTTCCATAAAAACATCTATTTCTGCTTTATTGACTATGCCGAAGCCTTTGACTGTGTGGATTCCAATAAACTGGACTGCTAACTCTGAGTGCCAGTCATCTTGCAGGGAACTTCCTAGTTGGAGTATATATCTATTTTCCAGAAATACATAATATTCTATTACAGATACTGTCACATCTCTAGGCAACAAATCACTCCATTTCCTTGCTAATACTCAGAAAGTTTTCTGATGTCTTATTTCCCAGGAATTAGAGGTCTACAGGCTACACAGTCTTAGACAGACTGTCAATTTTCTAATCCAGGATTGGCTTAAGCCAGTCCTAGTAGTTTCATCCCCTTCACAATGACTGGCTTAAAAATGGGCACATGTTATTTTCTGGCCAAGATGAAGGAGGGAATATGGTTTCAGGACCTCTGGGAGAGCTTTCCTCACTCTTTAAGAGGAGCCACAGGAAGGGCTGTAGTGTTTGGTTTTTGTAGGCTTTAAATTTTCCATGTGTGATATCTGAAACCACTACAGATAGCTGATAACCTTGAGCACACTCGATGGGAGAGAGGTTTAAGGCAGAAAAGTCGAAAAGAAACTATTAATAGTTGACCTGCTGAATTAACCAATGCTAAATCCTGAAACATGATGCTGTGAAAGTGTTGCACTCAATATGCCAGCAAACTTGGAAAACTCAGCAGTGGCCACAGGACTGGAAAAAGTCAGTTTTCATTCCAATCCCAAAGAAAGGCAATGCAAAAGAATGTTCAAACTACTGCACAATTGAACTCATCTCACATGCTAGGAAAGTAATGCTCAAAATTCTCCAAGCCAGGCTTCAGCAATACATGAACTGTGAACTTCCAGATGTTCAAGCTGGTTTTAGAAAAGGTAGAGGAACCAGAGATCAAATTGCCAACATCTGCTGGATCATGGAAAAAGCAGGAGAGTTCCATAAAAACATCTATTTCTGCTTTATTGACTATGCCGAAGCCTTTGACTGTGTGGATTCCAATAAACTGGAAAATTCTAAAAGAGATGGGAATACCAGACCACCTGACCTGCCTCTTGAGAAACCTATATGCATGTCAGGAAGCAACAGTTAGAGCTGGACATGGAACAACAGACTGATTCCAAATAGGAAAAGGAGTATGTCAAGGCTGTATATTGTCACCCTGCTTATTTAACTTATATGCAGAGTACATCATGAGAAACGCTAGGCTGGAAGAAGCATAAGCTGGAATCAAGATTGCCAGGAGAAATATCAATATCCTCCGATATGCAGATGACACCACCCTTATGGCAGAAAGTGAAGAGGAGCTAAAAAGCCCCTTGATGAAAGTGAAAGTGGAGAGTGAAAAAGTTGGCTTAAAGCTTAACATTCAGAAAACAAAGTTCATGGCATCTGGTCCCATCACTTCATGGCAAGTACATGGGGAAACAGTAGAAACAGTGTCAGACTTCATTTTTGGGGGCTCCAAAATCACTGCAGATGATGATTGCAGCCATGACATTAAAAGACGCTTACTCCTTGGAAGAAAAGTTATGACCAACCTAGATAGTATATTCAAAAGCAGAGACATTACTTTGCCAACAAAGGTCCATCTAGTCAAGGCTATGGTTTTTCCAGTGGTCATGTATGGATGTGAGAGTTGGACTGTGAAGAAAGCTGAGCACTGAAGAATTGGTGTGTTCGAGCTGTGGTGTTGGAGAAGACTCTTGAGAATCCCTTGGACTGCAAGGAGATCCAACAAGTCCATTCTGAAGGAGATCAGCCCTGGGATTTCTTTGGAGGCAATGATGCTGAAGCTGAAACTCCAGTACTTTGGCCACCTCATGGGAAGAGTTGACTCATTGGAAAAGACCCTGATGCTGGGAGGGATTTGGGGGCAGGAGGAGAAGGGGATGACCGAGGATGAGATGGCTGGATGGCATCACTGACTCGATGGACATGAGTCTGAGTAAACTCCAGGAGTTGGTGATGGACAGGGAGGCCTGGGGTGCTGCGATTCATGGGGTCGCAAAGAGTCGGACACGACTGAGTGACTGAACTGAGCTGAATAACTATCTCTGGATCTCCTACCCCAAATACTAAATTTTCTTATTTAAGACATTTTTGTCTGAGCTATCTCTTACTCTTGACTTAAAGTATCCTAATAGATAATCTTTATCTCATAGATAGGGAATAATAATATACAGTAAGCAAAATTCTATAATAACAGCTCAAATCAGACCCTCTATATGGAAAGAGACCCCAAACAGCATCTGCTCCAACTGCTTGAGTAATCTCTGGATAGCACTGAAATATGTACAGCCTCCAGTAGAAGCGTAACAGAAAATTAAGAAAACTTGCTGATTCGATGTTTTTACAAGTCCTCTTCTCATTTTCTATCTCTGACTTGATGGATGAGGAACATGCAGAAATAGATTATTTCTGCCTGAAGTAGCACAAAATGCACTGCCCAAAGACACGTATTCTTATGTGCAAGGCATGTATGTGCCTGAGAAGAGCATTGCTTGTTGAAAATGGAAGAAGAGCGAGTGGTCCATGAGAAGTTGTCCTTGAGTTTTCCATTTCCTGATAGTCCTTATGTGAAACCCAAGTACAGAATCACGCTTCAGAGAATCTAGTAAGTTTCAATTTAACAATATTGAGACACTTTCCAATTGCATGCAATTAAATTTTTTAAAAGGTGCTTTCAGTCTGCTTCCAAGGTTACTTGTGATCATGTCTCATGAGGGCAGATAGTTTGGTCTGTTTCATTCGCTGTAGTATCCCCAGTGCCTATAATATTATCTGACATACAGTCAGCACTTGACAAATATTAGTTGATAAAATGAGTGAATGAATAACTTTCCTAGTCGGTACTGGATCTCCATTTCTAGCTTAGTTAGCAACCTAAGAGTACATGCTTAATAATTGTTATAACTTATGGAAGTCTTTATTGCAAGGTTCTTCCTGTCTTTGGACAGTTTGCCCTACCTTTATAACTCAGTTTTAAGAGAATCCAGAGGTATTTGGATTATCTAAGAAATAAAGTAAATTTAATATGAATAAGAGAGTAAAAGATTTTGATTCTAGGGAATTGGCTCACACAGTTGTAGGAGATAAGTTCAAACTCTGTAGGGCAAGGATGGAAATTCAGGCACGAAGTGATGGTGTACAGTCTTGAATCTTGAAAGCTCAGATCTCGGGCAGGATTTCTATGTTGCAGTCTTACAGAATTCCTTCTTTTTCCAGAAACCTAACTCTTTGTTCCTAAGGCCTTTAGCTGTTGGGATGAGACTCACATTATGAAAGGTAACCTGTTTTAAACTTACCTGTAGATGTGGGTCAAATCTAAAAAAGGAACATCTAGTGTTTGGCCAAACAACTAGGCACTGTAGCCTAATCAAGTCGAAACATGTCAGTAAAATTAACCAATACAGGGTTATTGTTTTTCCTTTTTACACTAATGGGAGAATAAGTAAAATTGCTCTCATTAAGTACATATTTGCAGTCTGGCTTTATTAAAGCCTTTACAGTTACCGAGTATATAACCCCCTTTCATCTTTCTGTCAAGTCATGATCAGCCTGTTTGCATCTGGTATTCCTCTGACATTTAGATTTCAGTCTTAGTAGAGGCATTGAAGGTTTGCTGATGTCAAACAGAAAAAAGTTAAGAAATAGGTCATCATCACACCCTCCAGACTCAAATAGGAAAGAAAGTGGCTTTGCCAGGCTCATCTCTGAGAGTGTGCAATAGACAAGAAGGAATATTTCCAGTGGCCCTAGTCAAAATAGGCTTCCTCTGATTATTCCAAATCCTGGAATTCACTAGGAGTTACCGGTACATTCCGCCATGACCTGCCTCATGACTTGGGTTTATCAGGGCCTCTGTCTTGTCCCCTCACCTTATCCAGTGGGCTGCATTGGGTGTGAGTTTGGCAGGTTGCCTCTGGCCCAGAAGAGTCTCTGAAATCCAGCTTGTTTTGTCAAATGTTTGAGTGGCATTTTATTGAAGGCTCAGAGGATGAAGACCATATAAAATTTAAACTAAGGCCTATATGAATACATATACTTGATTCACTTAATTGTATGACAGAAACTAATACCACATTGTAAAGCAATTATACTCCAATAAAAAATAATCAGTAAAAAAAAAAAAAAAGAGAGAATATTTCGCTTTTTCCTCAAGAAACTTGAAACCTACCTAGGTTCAGGGTGACAACCAATGAAGCAAAGCATTCAAAAGTATTTTTAAAAATGAAATTTTTTTTACCCTTATGTTTCTTTTACCATTTTTGATGAATTTTGTGTGCTTTTTTTGTGGAGTCTTTCTCTGTCCAATCTTCGACTTTTAGGGACTTACTAACTTGTCTGTTTTCTTTACTTTTGTAAATTGTCCTCTTTTTAAAAGTTAATACTGATCAGTGTTTCTCAGATTGTCATCAGTATTTATTTAGAAGATTATTCTCTTGTAGAATTTATGATATAGAGCAGGCATCAGCACACTTTGGCTTAAGGGCCAAGTAGTAAGTGTGGCTCAGCAGTAAAGAATCTGCCTGCCAGTGAAGTAGATCCCTGGATTGGGAAGATCCCCTGAGTAGGAAATGGAAACCCAGTCTAGTATTCCTGCCTGGAAAATCCCAGGACAGGGGAACCTGGCAAGCTACAGTCCATGAGATCACAGAGTTGGTCACGACTGAGGGACTAAGCACACACACACATCATTAAATCATTTTTCTTACCTTAGATAATCATTATCCACTTCTCTAGATCCTTTATTAGTAACAGAATTATGATCCAAAATAGTCCTAAAAGGTCTGTTTACATAATGTAGAAATGAAGGAGATGAAATTTAAATGGGAACAATGTAATTTCTTAGGATTGAGTACTATGAACAAAGTCTGTTTGAGTTTAGGACAGAAGACATCTTAGTTTTTTATTATGTCTGATAATTTATCACAGAGAATAAATCACATAGCAGATCAAGGCTATTTACAAATACTTAAGCATCTATTTCAGATGTTTAGTTCAGATACTTTCAATTTTAGTTCAGACAAGGAACTTTTCTGAAGCTGAGTCTCAAGCCTGTCCTGCATTGGCAGGCAGATTCTTTACCACTGTGACACTTGAGGGCAACACAGCGGAAGAACCTACTCCCCCTCCCTCAAAAAAAAAAAAAAGATTGTTAGGGTAACCAATGGGCAAAAATTGAGGTATTTGCAAATCAATTTTAACTCAAAACAAGGAAGTTGTTCTCTTTTTTTTGTTTGATTTTTACAAATGGGTAATTTCCAAGGAAAGATAAGATACCATATGTAGTTAAAAATGTCCTTGGTTGTGACTTAGGATACTTAGCTTCTGATATCAACTCAGAAAAACCTGGATCTTCTTTATTTATATTTAGAAGTGAAGTTAATAGAATCAAATCACCTAACTCAAAGAATGTTTTTTTCAATATTACTTTTCCCTGGAGAGTTCAAACAGTGACTAGTGGCCCACTGAAGGTCTGGCTTATTGGCTTAGGCCAAAGAGTTTCCTGTTAGGATTCCAATTGCACTTCTTGGTCCAGGAGCTAAACCCTTGCTCTTTTCACAAACACATTATACAACTGCACTTTGTTTAAAGGCTGGTGACTATTAACCTATAACTAAACACCTTGCCAACCATCCATCCTAAAGGAAATCAGTCCTGAATATTCATTGAAAGGACTGATACTGCAGCTGAAACTCCAATACTTTGGCCACCTGATGCAAAGAACTGATTCATTTGAAAAAACCCTGATGCTGGGTAAGATTGAAGGTGGGTGGAGAAGGGGACGACAGAGGATGAGATAGTTGGATGGCATCACCAACTCAATGTTTCCGTAAACTCTGGGAGTTGGTGATGGACAGGGAGGCCTGGTGTGCTGCAATCCATGGGGTCTCAGAGTCAGACATGACTGAGCACCTAAACTGAACTGAACTGAAACACCTTGCCCAAAGGAGAAAAATCTCCTTAAGAAAGAAAGTGGCTTGAGGGTGGGAAAGTAAAGGACAAGCTGGTAGCATTAGAATGGATGAAACATTTGCTCTTCAACCCCTAATTAAGAAAAGGCAAAGTAGGCCAGCATTACATTTGCATGACAAAGCAAGTAATGCAAACAGAAATTGGCTCCAAGTTAATCTTTTTGAGATTCAAAGTTTAAAGGAAAATATAAAGTAAGGCAAATTTTAAGTTTTCCTTTGTAGGATTCCATTGTCTTCAGGGCTTAATTCATCAGGCAAAAGAGGTGTGCTTGTCATTCAGGCCTAGTGGTTGTGTTAGCTGCTCTGACACCATTCATTTATCTTTGCTCTCACTTGTGTAAACCATCTTCCTATTACTCTGACTTTGTAGTTTAAAACTAAAGAATATGTTGCTGGTGATATATGAGCTAATTTCTGCTCATCGTAGGCTTCCAAAGTGGCTGTCTGTGCCAGCGTGAAATTCAGAGACAATATAATGATCCCAGCATATTGAGTTAGTGTCAGTGGCAGCTGGAGGTTAATGTCATAGAGCTGATCATTTCGTACTAAGGAGCACCACTTCATTATTTGGTGAATCTTACACCGTTTCTACCCCAAGCATATAGTCTATGAATGAGTGCTAGTCCCCAAGCTGTTTACAAATGGCTTACAGCAAAAGAAGTTAAGAACTTGAGAGGAAATGTTAGGTATTTATAGGAAACCAACAATGGTTTTGTGTCTAATGAATAAAATTTAAAATAAGAATATTTGGTATTATGTCATTTTAATCTCATTTTCTAAGTAATTTATTTTTATTTTTTCATACAGAATTGCCAAAATGGAGAGGATTATTCTAAAAATGATCTTTGATTATAAAGCATTTGAGATTCCTTGCCTTAACTATCAGAGAACTTAAATTCAGTATTTTCTTGTTTACCCAGCTAATTCTTTGCAAAGATGAATTCATTCAAACCATAAATATACACATATTTCATAATTTGCTTTGGAAAAATAACAAAAGAAATAGTAACAATCACAATTACAATCATAAAACTTATTGTTAATATTACAGTTCAGTTCAGTTCAGTCGCTCAGTTGTGTCTAATTCTTTGTGACCCTATGACTGTAGCACACCAGGTTTCCCTGTCCATCACCAACTCCCAGGGTTTACTCAGACTCATGTCCATTGAGTTGGTGATGCCATCCAACAATCTCATCCTCTGTCATTCCCTTCTCCTCCTGCCCGCAATCTTTCCCAGCATCAGGGTCTTTTCCAGTGAGTCAGCTCTTCACATCAGGTGGCCAAAGTATTGGAGTTTCAGCTTCAGCATCAGTCCTTCCAATGAATATTCAGGACTGATTTCCATTAGAATAGACTGGTTGGATCGCCTTGCTGTCCAAAGGACTCTCAAGAGTCTTCTCCAACACCACAGTTGAAAAGCATCAATTCTTCAGCACTCAGCTTTCTTTATAGGCCAACTCTCAAATCCATACATGACTACTGGAAAAACAGTAGCTTTGATTCGATGGACCTTTGTTGGCAAAGTAATGTCTCTGCTTTTTAATATGCTGTCTAGGTTGGTGATAACTTTCCTTCCAAGGAGCAAGGGTCTTTTAATTTCATGGCTGCAATCACCATCTGCAGTGATTTTGGAGCCCCAGAAACAGGCTCTCACTGTTTCTCCATCTACTTGCCATGAAGTGATTGGACTGGATGCCATGATCTTAGCTTTCTGAATGTTGAGTTTTGAGCCAACTTTTTCACTCTTCTCTTTCACTTTTATCAAGAGGCTCTTTAGTTCTTCTTCACTTTCTGCCATAAGGGTGGTGTCATCTGCATATCTGAGGTTATTGATATTTCTCCCGGCAATCTTGATTCCAGCTTGTGTTTCTTCCAGTCTAGTGTTTCTCATGATGTACTCTGCATATAAGTTAAATAAGCAGGGTGACAATATACAGCCTTGACGTACTCCTTTTCCTATTTGGAACCAGTCTGTTGTTCCATGTCCAGTTCTAACGGTTGCTTCTTGACCTGCATGTAGTTTTCTCTAGAAGCAGGTAGGTGGTCTGGTATTCCCATCTCTTTCAGAATTTTCCACAGTTTATTGTGATGCACACAGTCAAGGCTTTGGCATAGTCAATAAAGCAGAAATAGATGTTTTTTCTGGAACTCTCCTGCTTTTTCCATGATCCAGCGGATGTTGGCAATTTGATCTCTGGTTCCTCTGCCTTTTCTAAAACTAGCTTCAACATCCGGAAGTTCATGGTTCATGTATTGCTGAAGCCCAGCTTGGATAATTTTAAGCATTATACTAGCGTGTGAGATGAGTGCAATTGTGTGGTAGTTTGAGCATTCTTTGGCATTGCCTTTCTTTTGTATTGGAATGAAAACTGACCTTTTCCAGCCTTGTGGCCACTGCTGAGTTTTCCAAATTTGCTGGCATATTGAGTGCAGCACTTTTCACAGCATCATCTTTTAAGATTTGAAATAGCTCAGCTGGAATTCCATCACCTCCACTAGCTTTGTTCATAGTGATGCTTTATAAGGCCCACTTGACTTCACAATCCAGGATGTCTGGCTCTAGATGAGTGATCACACCATCGTGATTATCCGGGTCGTGAAGATCTTTTTTGTACAGTTCTTCTGTTTATTCTTGCCACCTCTTCTTAATATCTTCTGCTTCTGTTAGGTCCATACCATTTCTGTTCTTTATTATACGTATCTTTGCATGAAATGTTCCCTTGGTATCTCTAATTTTCTTGAAGAGATCTCTAGTCTTTCTCATTCTATTACTTTCCTCTATTCCTTTACATTAATCGCTGAGGAAGGCTTTCTTATCTCTCCTTACTCTTCTTTGGAACTCTGCATTCAGATGCTTATATCTTTCCTTTTCTCCTTTGCTTTTCTTCCCTTCTTCTCATAGCTATTTGTAAAACCTCCTCAGGCAGCCATTTTGCTTTTTTGCATTTCTTTTTCTTGGGGATGGTCTTGATTCCTATCTTCTGTACAATCTCACGAACCTCCATCCATAGTTCATCAGGCACTTTGTCTTTCAGATTTACAATATCTCTTTAAATTGTCAGAGACCTGACGGAGGGCTGTTGTGAAACTGCCCAGAGAGTCTGTTGTTCTTTTGATAATAATGTATGTAAGACTGTATTGCTGCTTTTACCCTCACATAAATGCTAGTATCCATGGAATGAATTTCCAATTATTAGATAATGTATTTTCAAAACCATCTGTGTGTAATCTATAGTGGTGGTCACATGCACCGCAATTAGATGTATGGATGGCTGGATGCTTCCTGAGGATGCTGCTACCTATCATTCTGCAAATTTTCAGGCTTTAGATACTACTTCAGATACTGAACTGAAAGTCCAACTCCATTATTTACTAGTTGTGTGACTTGGGACAAATTACTTAACTTCTCTAAATCTCAATTTTATAATTAGTAAATAAGATACTATTAATAGTACCTCATGGTGCTTCTGTGAGAATTACACATGAGAAGGGAATGAAAAGTTAGAACAGTGTCTAGACTACTTTGCTACCACCCTTCTCTCCATTCTGTGTCACATCCCTTTAGAGTAAAACTCCTGGTTTGGCCTTGCCCCTCAGGTGGTGGAACGATGCATGTCTGAACTGTGACTTCAAAAGGAGAGATAGTGCATATAGATGCTAACCTCTTCTTTTCCTGTGAGCATGCTGTCTGTAGGTGTCCCATATTGCGAACTTTTAGGAGGAGCCAATTTGCCTGCTGATTTAGACAGCTTCTCTGGTGGCCATTTCATTGACATTGACATTAATACATGCTATTTCAACTCTATTTTCTCAAGAGTGTTAGTCTCTCTACCTTGAACCATAGAAAGGCCTATTAAAAATGCTATAAAAGTTAGCTCTTACAACTTTTTAGTTTTAAAAAATATATAACTTATCTTCCCTGAGCTTTATTTTTAAATGGGATAATATTATCAATGTCTCTGAGATACTGTAAACATGTAAAACCATTTTGTATGTAAACTGTCTGATCTGACCCCTAGCCACCATTCTGTCTTATGGCCAGAATTCACATCCGAGGTTTTGGTCTTGAGAATATATTATTGTATTTATAAGCCCACTGAAACCTTAACTAAATGGCCACTTTTAAAATGGAAAACACCAATTTTTGGAGATAATTGCTTTTGAATAATTAAGATAGTAATATCAGTCACTGCTTTGTAAGAAATTTGAAAAGTACACTTGGATTCAGAGTTCTGTCTTGATGTCTAATATCAATGGAGATGCATTTTACTAAATCAACTATTCAAATTTAAAATCCAGTGCTAACATTAGGGATGTGAAAAAACTTGTTCTTAAGTTACCAGCTGGAAAAAGCTATTATAATTGTGAAAAGATTTATTCAAGAAAAAATAGATCAAATAACTGTAATTTATTCTTACAGTAAATATCCATTAGAAACAAAACAGATGATTTTTAAAAAAGTATCTTTCATTATGAAACAAATTTAAATAATTCTTGGATAATTTCATTTTAGTGTGTTGCTTATTTCTAATTAAATCCAATTAGAATCAATTCATTGTATCACATGTAATTTTTCTATACCATCTTGATTTCAAAGAATTTTTATGTCTATAATTCTAAACTTTATGAGCTAGGAAGATGCATATTGTGAAGCCTGTAAGACTAGTACTAGGATTACTTTTTAGTGAAGGAAAGGAGCAAGGCATTCTCCTCTTCATCAGCCCTATGAGCTGATGAGTTTTATATATGAAGAATGGATGTGTATTAACAGTTCTGTCAGTAATTCTGTACCTGGTGTCTTCAAACAGACACCATTTCCTTGAATTTCTGGGAAGACATATTTTCTGTTTGCTTCCTTTTGACAATGGTTATGCTAAAACTGGGTTCTTAATAAGTCCCTGAAGCAAGCTAGTTTGCTGAGCAATACAGTTTGACAAACATTTATTACTAAAAGCTATACAGTTAAGATTTACTTGACTAAATTGTCCCATTGATTGTCATTAATTATCATGTTTATTCACAAACAAGTTTCTATGTTCACTTGTCACTTCAACAATTTAGGAATTGATTGGATCCATTTGGATGTGTAATACCCAAACAGAGGCTCCCTTGAAAACTTGTCAAAGGTAAAAAAGATTATACTGACAGTTAACAGAAGAGAACACAAGAACGTTTTATTTAAGTAGTTAATCACTTCTGGAGGAACAATGCAGTGGTTTCCAAGAGGAACAAGCCAGCAGAATCCAAGGCAGTTGCCAATAGAAGATATTACAATGCATTCTTGAGATCTCAAGTAGGAACACTTGCTGAGCATAGTACCCAGCAGTTAATAAACGATCAGAGTAGAACTTACATGGTTGTTAGGAGCTTATGGTTAAGCACCTAAACGCAGATTCTTCTTGAATTGCCTTCTTGAGAGTAAAAAGAGGTCAATGGCTAGAGTTATCCCATACTCTTTGTTTTTTACCATTCCTAAAATTTCGTCAGTGACTATGCTGAACATATGTTCTTAATCTACTTTATTTTTTTTCCCCTGGCTTCTGCCTAAATAATAATCTGGTGCTTTGCTATTCAAAGTCCCTGAACTGTTACTCTTCCACCACCAGATAAAAACCTTGAATCAAGATATAAATTAGTACACTTCTTCCTTCATCAGAAAAATCCAATTGAACTAAGCAGTGTGCTCAGTGATATAGTTGATTTATTTTCTCTACTGAAGTTTTCTTCTTGTCAAAGACCAGTAATAAGTGATGGGGGAACTGTATTAAAGTAGCATTGATCTATATAGAACAGTAACAAGAGCAACAACTCAGAATAGCCTGAGGAGGTGAGGCTAAGACTCTTTGAGATCTCTGTCTTGCAAAACTTCTCAGTGCTCAGAACTTCAAGAGAAAATATGTAGAATGTGGATGTAAGAAAGTGAAAGTCACTTGGTCCTGTCTGACTCTCTGCAAACCCACGTAGTCCACGGTTATCTCCAGGTCGGAATATTGGAGTGGGTAGCCTTTCCCTTCTCCAGGGGATCTTCCCAACCCAGGGATCAAACCCAGGTCTCCCACATTGCAGGCAGATTCTTTACCAGTTGAGTCATAAGGAAAGCCCTTGCGTGGATGTGAATGTTAAATTGCCCTCTCAAAGCTGCAGGCAGGTCTTCCTGACCCAGAATCTAGGGTCTCTACTTACATTTGCCATTCTTTTGTTGCCGGGAGTGAATTTGTTCACATTGTTTCACATGAATATGACAGTTTCTCCATGTGTCATGTCTCAGTCACATGCCCCCTAAAGTGCATTATAAAAACTTTTTCCAAAAAGGCATGTTCATTCCTATGTATGTGTGTGTGTGTGTGCTAAGTCACTTCCGTAATGTCTGACTCTTTGTGACTGCATGGAATGTCGCCCACCAGGCTCCTCTGTCCATGGGATTCTCCAGGCAAGAATACTGGAGTGGGTTGCCATGCCCTGCCCCAGGGGATCTTCCTGACCCAGGGATCAAACCGTCATTTCTTATGTCTCCTGCATTGGCAGGCAGGTTCTTTACCACTTGTGCCACCAGGGAAGCCTGTTCATTCCTCTTGGGTTCTCTTAATATGTGGGCTTCCCTGGTGGTTCAGATAGTAAAGAATCTGCTTATAATGCAGAAGGCTAGGGTTCAATCCCTGAGTTGGGAAGATCCTCTGGAGAAGGGAATGGCACCCCACTCCAATATTCTTGCCTGGAAAATCCTATGGATGGAGGAGCCAGGTAGGCGGCAGTCCATGGGGTCGCTGAGTCGGACATGACTGAGTGACTTCCCTTTCGCTTTTCACTTTCAAGCATTGGAGAAGGAAATGGCAACCCACTCCAGTGTTCTTGCCTGGAGAATCCCAGGGACGGGGGAGCCTGGTGGGCTGGGTCACACAGAGTCGGACACGACTGAAGTGACTTAGCAGCAGCACTCTTACTACATATTGTAGTTAGACTTATTTATACTATTTATTAATTTGTTGTTGTTGTTCACTGTGAATTAATTTTACCAGAGACTGCATTGTTAGGTAGGTCTTCTCCCTTAAACCAGTCAGAATCTTTAGAAATTTACGTGATTTATGCCCTTTGCAACCCTCACAGTAGATTAATGGTCAATTCTTGTTAAATACAGGAAGAGTCTTCTTAAGCTAGAATAAGAGGAAATATCCATGGCGATTTAGCCCTCTGTGCTTAGGAGGAAGTTGTGAACTGAAAGCAATGTTTTGCTCTCTCACATTAGTAATTGTCCTATACACATTGTCTTCTTACCGTATCTAAACATGATTTCTCAGTCTTGTTTTTCAGAAAGTGAAAGAGCCTGTTGTTCTGTCTGCATTCCTCTTCCACATTTAGACTTTCATATCTCTTAATATTCATTAATATGCTTAATTTTCAGTGTTGGTCCACTTATTTTGCACTGGCTTACAGGCAGAAATCTATTTTCAAATTCACTCAGGTAGTCAGAATGCACATAATCTATTTGGAAACAGTAGAAGAGAGAAACAGTTTTATGGTTTTGAATTACATGTATATATATATCATAAAACAAACAAGCATGATAAAAAATGTTTTTCTTTGGAAAGAGGTAACAAGAATTATTCATTTAATTGGTCATTTATTAAGTGGTTTCTTTACACCAGTACACGCTGAGAACATGACTTATGTATTAACTTGGTATTCATAATAACCTAATCATAGTGTTGATTTTTAACTTTCAAAATCATTTTATTGGGGTATAATTACTTTACAATGTTGAGTTAGTTTCTGCTGTACAATGACACATGTATATGTGAAATCTAGAAAAATGGTACTGATGAACCTATATGCAGAGCAGGAATAGAGATGCAGACATAGAGAATGAACTTGTGGATACAGGAGGGGAAGGAGAGCATGGGACAAATTGAGAGAGTAGCATTGACATATATATACCCTACCGTGTGTAAAGTAGACAGCTAGTGGGGATCTGCTCGATCACACAGGGAGCTCAGCTCAGTATGATGTGGGTTTTATTATCCTTATTTTCAGATGAGAAATCTGAGATTCTGAGGTTAAATAACTTGATTAATTTCCTCAGCCACTACAAGATAAAGCTAGGGTTTTATCTCATGTCTTTTAAGGTTCCAAGTCAATATTCTTAAATGTTAACCTATATCATCTACCAATGTGTGAAGAACTAATAAATTTAATTAATCCTTCTTAATTATTTAATAAATTAAATAGAGTTGGGAGACCAGAACGGGAGCTCTCATACCCTGCGGGAAGAAGAAGACTTGTCCTCTTTCCTTGCAAAGACTCAGCCAATGAAAAGCCATGGACTCTTTGTTGACTGTCCTCCCAGTTTCCTTTTACCCTCTATAAAAGCATTCTCCTCCTGCTGTGTGGAGAACTTGCATATGACTGGCCATAGCTGCAGATCTCAAGTTGCAATTCTCTGCTAATCCTGAATAAATCCATCTTTGTTGGAGAAAATCTATTTGTTTCAGGTCAACAAATGATATCAAATAAAAGAATGGGAAATGCATTTCTTTAGTCATCTCAAAAAATTTAATCTTCTGTAAGTCATTCTGGATTCACAACCAGATATTTCTTAGAATTTTCTATTTAGAAAGTATTATTTGTGTGTCTAAATGTGTTTTCATCCTAATGATCTAAAGTTTCATATCATTCCTTTGGGCTCAAGGCAGACAGACTCATGTATGATTCAACCATTGTAATTAGCAAATAAGAACAAATATGTATTCAAATTTAAGAATAATAATTAAGTATTAGATGTTATTATTTATTTGGTAATATAATGGGATAATTATAAATATGTCACCTTTGCAGGATTTTTCACAACTGAGTGATTTCTGAAACACAAAACATTGCGGGGATTATGCTTTTCCTGTATATTACTAGTTAACTATTTACAAATAAATACCAGCTTTGGGATGGCTGAGGGATTTCAGAGTGGAAGTCTGCTATCAAGAACACACAGAGCTTCTTTTTCTTCATCTTCCTTCCAGACCTTGGTGCCATATTGAGAACTTATAATTAGGTTCTAACACCAAGCCTGCCAAGAATTTATTTTCAATTTCCATGCTTTGCTATCTCAGCT
This sequence comes from Aepyceros melampus, assembly GCA_006408695.1. Lineage (NCBI taxonomy): Eukaryota > Metazoa > Chordata > Mammalia > Artiodactyla > Bovidae > Aepyceros > Aepyceros melampus. Next base: position 264,828 of record SJXQ01002585.1, on the reverse strand, counting down.
GTTTCAAATTACATATATCCAAGCTGTAGGAAGCGCGTTATCCTAAATGTTCTGTGGATTGATTTTTCCAAGTTATTTCCAACCTTTTGTTTAGTCATTATGAGAGTTAACTGAAATCATGGCGAGAACCTGGAGAACCCCATCAGTGACTGTGGGAATTCATCAAGCTTTTATTAAAAGTTGGCACTATTCTAGGCATTTTTAATATTTATCGTTTTGAATCATCGTGGTAATTCTGTAAGTATTTATGTAATATTGACCTCCTTTTAGGGATTAAGAAACTAACCTAGGGCAGCTAAATAACTTACTAGTTATTCTACCTTGTGTCTTGGTTTGTCTGAATCCAAATCCTAGCTTTTAAATACTATAGTGTGCCTTTGTAAAATATATCTCAGGCATATGTTATTGGTTTGTCATTACTTCTTTTATTTCTGGAGCGAGTTAGAATTATCCTTGTTTTGTGAGTGAAGAATCTCAAATTTTTCAAGATTTTTTGACCTGTTCAAGATGCATTTCAGATAAGAAAAAAATGATTCTTAGTTCTTCTCTACTTTTTGAACATTTGTGTATGATGTACACAAATGTGTGTTAGTCGCTCAGTCACGTCCAATTCTTTGCAACCCCATGGACTGTAGCCCATGGTTCCTCTGTCCATGAAATTCTCCAGGCAAGAATACTGGAGTGGTATAGTAGGGCTTCCCAGGTGGCTCTGTTGGTAAAGAACTCTCCTGCCAGTGCAGGAGACGTAAGAGATGTGGGTTCAGTCTCTGGGTTGGGAAGATCCCCTGGAGGAGGGCATGGCAATCCGCTTCAGTATTCTTGCCTGGAGAATTCCCATGGACAGAGGAGCCTGGTGGGCTATGGTCCATAGGGTTGCAACGAGTCCCACACAACTAAGTGACTTAGCACACAGGCAGCATGCATGTATAATACAATAGCCTGTTATTACATTCTTTGAAGAAGAAATTAATCTGTATTTGAAAAGCATGACAAAGATAAGGTAAAAATACACATATCTGTAATCCTATAAAATGTGTACTTGTATATATTGGTCTCAGTGTATGAAACTAGCACACGTGCCAGTAGAATGATCCAGTAGCACAGGCAGCACTGAAGTAAAAACTTAAATATATTTTGTTTTCTTTGTGCTAGAAAGGCAGGGCCTAAGGTAGCATGACTGGTTTATTTTGAAAACCACTTTCCTTATCTCCCTGAAGGATGCATAGAGCCTATGGATCTGCGTTTCCACTACAGTAAAGTTGATGTGCATTCAAACCCAGCCCTGTGTGCAACAAATGCTTCTTCAGCATCTAATACTAAGGCCTCTTCCTGGGGTACTGGGAGTTCCTGAGATTGGCGCTGGGGTACCTAACTACCAAAGGACTAAGGGAATGTAGGTTGTATGTTAAGTCCAGAACACAGAGGCTTCAGGGGTTCCCATCTACATCCAAGGGTGATCATTGGCTCCCTCTATATTTTTCTCCTTCTCTTCCCTTTTTTCTATCTCATTTTATCTGTGTTTGCTTTCCTGCAAAGGACAACAACAACAAAAAAGGGGGGAATTTTTTAATACAGCTCATTTAGTAACTTAAGGAGAAATACTGCCTTTTCTCTCTTGCTAAAATTCTTCCCAATTACCAGTTTGTACTGGAACTCTTTGCAGCATTTTACTTGCTTGCCTATAATTTCTATCCCTTAATACCCTCCCTTCTGCCTACAATAAGGTGCACCTTGAAATGTATCAAAATGTGAGGATGTTATTTAGTGTTGCTGTAGAGTGTTCCTGTATTTCTTTCTCTCTCCATGCTAACAAATGAAAGCTAGCCACCAAAATTACTTTGTACTTTTCAATTGCATCAGTTAGGATAAAATTTTTGTTCAGCTATCACCAAAACACTACTAGCAATGGTTTAAACATTAATACAATGTAAAAGTGCAGAGAAATAGTGAAATCTACATGCAGTACCATCAGGGAACAATTTTCTCAGTTCTGTTATTTTCAATGAATTAGCTTTGACTTTAGCAGGACTTCTCTAGGTATCAAGTTACCAGCAGTAACTAAGGAGCCATCTGTATTTACATATCCTATCTTTGATTCTACAGCTCTAGCCTTGTGTTCATAGATGTACATATGAATAAATACTGTGAACACAGATATAATTAGAGCATAGATAGAAAACAGAGGATCAAATATATACAGATATAAATAAATAGATGATAGGTAGAGAGAAAAAATGACAATTATTTTTTCATTTGTATATCCAATACCTATCCCTCAACACATTCTTAATGCAAGAATGGACAGAGGGCCATTTTATTTATTTTTTTTTAGCTTTATATTTTATATTGGAGTATGGCTGATCAACAATGCTGAGAAAGTTTCAGATGGACAGCAAAGTGACTCATCTATACATATACGTGTATCATTCTCCCCTAAACTGCCCTCCCATTCAGACCTCCACATAACATTGAGCAGAGTTCCCTGTCTGTGCTGTAGGTCCTTGTTGGTTATCTGTTTTAAATACAGCAGAAAAATAAATAAATAAATACAACAGAGTGTACATGTCATCTCAACCTGATATCCCTTATATGCAGAATCTAAAAGCAATGATGCAAATAAACTTATTTACAAAAGAGAAACAGATTCACAGACTTAGCAAATGAAATTATGGTTTCCATAAGGGAAGAATAGGGGGAAAGAGGGTTGTTTTACACCCCTAGTCACATAAGGGCCACTTGTTATTTCCTGCCCTCTGAATGAAATTTTAGCCCAAGCTTGGAGTTAGCACCTTTCCAAATTACTAAAACATACCTGGCCCTGAGAATTTACTTTGTCTTTATAACATCACAATTTTGCAGAGCTCATCAATCCATACTACCCTCGTGTGTGTGTGTGTGTGTGTGTGTGTGTACGTGTGTGTTTCTATGTCTGTGTCTGTCTGTGTATTGGGGGAAGAGAGTAATAGCTATTTTAATTTAAGCAAAGTTATATTTGAAGGACTACAAAAGATATGCGTCTTTTATAATATCCCTACCAAGTGAACAATGACTATGTTGGGTTATTTCTAATAATGGGAATTGACTAGCTCATATACCTTTGAGAAAATCTGAATACTTGAAAGTTATTCCAAATATTGAGTTCAAAATTATCTTTCTGTAATGTCTATCCACTTATTCTGCTTTTTAACTAATTCAGTACTTTTTCTCCAAAGTGGAAAGAGATAAATGCTAATTGAAGCATTATTATCAGCACTGAAAGCAGAAGTCTCTACCTTTGTATCCTCATTAAAGCATCTTTGCAATTCTTTATTAACCTCCAAGGATGATCCCTGAGAGATAGACCATTTAAAAGCAGCAGCCCTGTTTAACAGAAATTGCCCAAAATAATCTACCACAGAAACTTTAATCATTTTGTTTTGGAGAAATGCTTTGTAGCCCACTTTTATTACCCCTTTTGCTGGGCAAAAGTTAGTGGGACCTCAATGCCCTGCATACAGTGGCAATACTGAACTTCCCTGCAAAGCAGGGAATCTGTATCCCCTGCCTTACATGTCTAACCAGTTGTAATGAGGAATCTGCAGTTTCTTTCTCTCTGGGTCTAGTTTCTACCAGGGTGGGGACGTGGCAGGGAGACTGCAATCAAAATCTTGTAATGGATACAGAAGACACAGAACTATTAATGAAATTTGCTGCACACTCGTGGTTGTAAGAGGAGTTTCATAAACATTTATTTCCCCAAACATAAGAGAATCATAAAGTCTCTGCTCACTAAACTGAGCAGCACTCATCTAATTTCATTACTTGCCACGGAACAATGGGGCTAAGAGGCCATTAAGGTTCCCAAGCATGATAATTTCTCATGATAAATAGCCAGGAAAGAGGGAGCACCATTCTGGGAATGGGAGGCAGGGGCTACAGGATGGTGGGCCTATCACAACCTGTAAGCAGTCATCTCAGATCAACCCATCTACTTCCTCATGTGCTATAGAAGGGTTTCGTGCTGAAACTCCAAAAGCGCGTGCTTGTTTCTGAGCCTCATTTATTTTTATTAAGAGCAGATGGAGGCAGAAGTCCTCTGAGCACTTTATTAGTATACTACCATTCACTGAACAGTAACCAGTAGAGTACAAAATAGAGATCTGTCCATCTGTTCACCACCTCTCCCTCTAGTTTTCCATGGCAGAGCAGTCAATTACAGTTTTAGTGTCAATGAGCGTAATTAAAGGTCTGAAGTGTTTTGTAGTATTGTACCCTCATATAGACTTCATAATGCCATTGAAGTAATTTCTGTCACATCTAAATCCATTGACTCTATATGTAGTATTGTCTTATTGTACAGGATACTGCTAATTTATCATCTGTAGCTAAATTCATATCTCAAAATACATTTGTTTTTCCTTTTCCCTCTTTTAATTCTCTGTATATTTCACATAAGTATTTTCACTCCATGGGCATTTTATAAGCTTGATTTTTTCTGTTTCTTCAACTGAACAAAAAGTCCAGTGGGTGGGATGTATTTTTCATCTTCATCAGATTTTCTTTGAATTTTCCCGATGTGTCTCTGTGACCAGCCAGCTATATTTGTATCTGAGGGTAGAAGTTCTCATAGTTTTATACAATTAATTCCTTGGCTACAACTTAAAATCATTTTATTGGCCGAGGAAAAAGTATTAACGTTGGGAGTTGGGTTTCTGACCAAAGACTCAACATCAAATATCTTATAAACTAGTCAAAAATATATCACAACAATACATAAAATATAAGGTTGTTTGATCATCTAGGGTGACTAAATCATATTTTGATACTTAAAATATAAATACAAGTTTGTTACAAAGGTCTGTGTCATACAGTAGTCTGTTTAGATCATACAATTGCTTTTCTGCATCATGATGAATGTGTCAACAAATTTCTTCTCACTTTGAGATTAGATGAGTAGGTAGTGAAAACGCCAGAATAATTTTTCTCACTGTTCTCACTCTCCTGTGGTTAGGTGGCTAAAATAATGTAGGTATTTCTGGTCTCAGCCATGATCCTTACTCATTTAAGTACTGAATGGATTAATAACTTTTCAAGCCTAATGTGACTTCACCCAATAAATTCCATATTCTTCTTCAAGTGGCCATAAATGCTATCTGGTTATCAAATAAGATTAAATCTTCTTATTAAGGATGTTTGGAGAAAGGAAGAGTACAGGTTTTGTCTGAGTTATGAAAAATGTACTCATGTAGGCTGTGGGCTAAGAAGTAGTGTTTAGAATACACTGTCATTTCTTTTACTTGGGTTGATTTGTTCAAGTTTAAGGCTTCACTTCATAAAATAGCTGGTATTAGACTGCAAGTCCACCAGTCTTCTAGTAGTCTTACAATCTGTCTTGAATTTTGAGAGTCCAGCAACTGAGAGATAGACATCACACTATCTAAAATAATGGGTTGAGGGATTGTTGAAATTGTGTGCCTTGGACACATAGTTTCCGGTCTCTGTGCTTACTTGGATGAAACAAGGTCTGAAGAAGTGTAGTGAGACAGGGAAAAAATTTCCATTAATCCTAGCAACATGCCACTTTCAATATTAGTATAATTGTATTATGTTATTGATCAGAACTGATTGTAGGAACCATTGAGTCTGCTGCTAATACTTATTGAATTCTTATGACATTTCGAGTAATATTCTATGGGATATATATATATATGTGTGTGTGTGTGTGTCAAAGTTGTGTGGGTGTGTATATATATATGTGTGTGTGTGTGTGTGTGTGTCTTCCCAGGTGGCACTAGTGGTAAACAACATGGCTGCCAACATAAGAGACATAAGAGACACGGATTTGATCCCTGGATCAGAGGATCCCCTGGAGGAGGTCGTGGCAGCCCACTTCAGTGTTCTTGCCTGGAGAATCCCATTCACAGAAGAGCCTGACAGGCTGTCTAGTCCATGGGGTCACAAAGATTCGGACACGACTGAAGTGACTCAAGTGACTTGTATATATATATGTGTGTATGTGTGTATATATATATATATATATATATATATAAACTCTTCACATGAGATGGCCAAAGTACTGGAGCTTCAGCTTTAGCATCATTCCTTCCAAAGAAATCCCAGGGCTGATCTCCTTCAGAATGAACTGGTTGGATCTCCTTGCAGTCCAAGGGACTCTCAAGAGTCTTCTCCAACACCACAGTTCAAACGCATCAATTCTTCAGTGCTCAGCTTTCTTCACAGTCCAACTCTCACATCCATACATGACCAGTGGAAAAACCATAGCCTTGACTAGATGGACCTTAGTCGGTAAAGTAATGTCTCTGCTTTTCAACATGCTATCTAGGTTGGTCATAACTTTTCTTCAAAGGAGTAAGAGATATATACATATACACATATATATTATGTATGTGTGTATGCTCTAAATACTTATCACTGCTCTTTAACCTCTGGGTGCCAGCCCACCAATAAACAGCTGTATGCTGCTGCTGCTAAGTCGCTTCAGTCATGTCCGACTCTGTGCGACCCCATAGATGGCAGCCCACCAGGCTCCCCTGTCCCTAAGATTCTCCAGGCAAGAACACTGGGGTTGCCATTTCCTTCTCCAAAGCATGAAAGGGAAGAGGGAAAGTGAAGTTGCTCAGCTGTGTGTGACTCTTAGCGACCCCATGGACTGCAGCCTACCAGATTTCCTCTGTCCATGGGATTTTCCAGGCAAGAGTACTGGAGTGGGTTGCCAGTGCCTTCTCCAAAACAGGTGTATAGGTATGGTAAAATTTTATATGATCAAAAACTAGAAAAAAAATGATTAATGATAACGTTTGAAAATATAAAAATTTTCACCTTTTCCTTATAGCCTGAAATGGTTAAACCTAGACTTATGCTCCTTACTTATCAGTCTACTTAATGCATCATAAAGCTTTATGAGGCTTTTTAAGAAACGGAGCTTGGAATGCTCAGTGGTGAAACTGTCTGTGGATTATCACTTTGAGTGGTGCCCTTCCTTCCTGTATCACCCTTATGAGCTACCAGATGAAGAAAATTGTATGTTCCAGACTCCTTTCAGGGAGCACATTGCATCTGTGCAGTGGAAATTATGAATGAACTTCCTGGAAGAGCAGCGGAGAGACTCAGGGAACCAGAGGGTGTTGTAACTTACTTGTGTGAACAAAGGGATCCATTCTTGGCTTTACTTCCTGGATGGAGGAAGAGCATAAAAGGCAGAGCAAGGGGATGAGGCCAGAGGCTGGAGGACGTTGGTGGTCTCTGAAATTTAGTCTAAAGCAACTTAAGTGATTACAGCTTAAGTGCGTTGAGTGAAGGGTGTTGTCTGAAATAGTCTTAAGAGCTAAAGTGGTACATGCAGATGCTCTTGCAAAATGCATGAGAGATGATTAAAGAAATCAGCCCTGGGACTTTCCAGCCAAATTGTCTGAGACATCAAATGAAGCTGGATGTACACCATGGAGTCCCTGTGAGTTTATCATATTAGTAGAGTGCCAGCAATCTGTTGTTCTGCTTTTTCTATCCCAAATGTGCTTCCCTCGTGGTACACCATTTCTCTTAACTGCAAAACCATCTACTATTTGCCAGCATCTGAAACCTTGAAGCTGTCTCCATCCCAGCTAGATGCAGTCACTCCCCAAGTCCAGCCTCTCACTATCATGTCCCCTACCCGGGACCCTCCTCTCAGCCCCATATCTCTAGTCCAGGCTCCTGTCAGCTCTTCCTGGAGCTTGCAACAAATTTGTCTTCCCATCTCAGTTCCTTCCTTTTCTTTGATTCTTCCAAAGGTTGCTAAGGTGATCTATATAAAGCACACACCTAGGCACAACTCTCTACTTCTTAAAAACTTTACATAGTTCCCTATGACCCTTGAAAACTCCATCAAAAGACACTGAATGTTCTTTTCATACTGGCCCCACTGCACCCTTCCTCCTCAGCTTGTGCTACCACATTTCACAAACTCTGGTGCCTAGCCAAACAGAGTTTTGCATGTCTTATAAAGCTTCTGTCTTTTCCAACTCTCTTTTGATTTCATTGCCTGAAATTCCTCTTATCCTATATCTACAGACCTATATTTATCTCCTCCCATTAAGGTGCGCTCAAATGCCATTTTATCCATCTAGCAGGCTATGATATATCCTTTTTCTGAACTTCTATTATGATTCACACTGAGGATTTGCCAAGAGTTTAAGGTCTGATTTAAACTGTGGCCTAAAGTCTTTCTCAGCAATTCTCACTCTTGTCCCACTACCCCATCTTCTGTCTAACTGATCACTCTGTCTTTGTTGCTCCTATGAGTTTGGTGCACTCCTCTGTGTGAACTTGTAGCACTTTGCAATATAATTAGTTTCCTATCTGGTGGTTGAACCTGACAATTTATTTCCTTGAACACAAGTTCCTGGCCTTATTCTTGCTTACATCTCCAGAGTCTGTCACAGTTCCTGGCATATTGCAAATACTTTGTTGCTTCATAAGTGCATTGAGTACCTAAAGTGAAGTTGCTTAGTCGTGTCCAACTCTTTGTGACCCCATGGACTGTAGCCTACTAGGCTCCTCCGTCCATGGGATTTTCCAGGCAAGAATGCTGGAGTGGGTTGCCATTCCTTCTCCAGGGGATCTTCCCAACCAAGGGATCGAACCCAGGTCTCCTGAATTGTACGGAGACACTTTACCATCTGAGCCACCAGGGAAGTCACCATTGAGTACCTAAAGCAATGAATAAAATGATGTCAGCAAAGAAGGGAGAAAGGGAGGGTTAAAAAAAAAAAAAAAGAAGTGTCATTTTATATTTTCAGTCAGACTATATTGCAGCATTTTCAGTGCCAAAATGTATTGGGCTGGCCAGAAAGTTCATTTGGGTTTTTCTGTGAGATGTTATGAAACATAGCATAGAAATTTTCCATTACTCCTTCTCAGGCTTGAGAAAGGCAATTTCCCTGTTGTTTAATATGCTCATCAGCTACTAGCTTTGAGATACCGCATTAACAAGCTGTGATTAATCTGGTAAATCTAATGGCAAATCATTTTTAAGATCCTGCTCTTCCAGTAACTTTAACTTCTTTAAAGACTAGAACAGTGTGTTATGCAATTTTTAAAGCCTCCTATCTTGCCATATCCCCAAGCACAGAACTTGGAAAACAAATGATGGATCTGTTGTCATTGGAGTGGAATCTATTCCACCAGTGCAGGGTAGGGTGATATCTGACATTCTTTTCTGGCTATTTCTTGGCTTTCTACTATTTGATGCCAACATGTAGAAATAGAACTGTCTCCAAAATACTGAATATAAAACCTGTATTTTGCAGAATTATATCAAAGTTGGAAGCAGCCTATCACCGGGAGTAGCCCTTTCACTTAATTTAGAGTCAAAGGCAAAAAAATGACTGAAAGACCTTTTTCATCAAGGATAACCTATTGACTTGTAAGAAAGGATGATAAATCAGTTCCTAAAAAGCCTAGGATTGTTTTTCCTATGAAGAATCTTAAGTGAGGATAACTGAGAAAGAACTAATGCAGCCATATGGGTTCAGGTATCATTATCATGTGGTATGTAGAAAATATCCTATAAATTTATTAACTGAACCATGCAGTCAAAAAGGAACAAACAAGAGGAAACACATATCACAGCTCTTATATTGTATGGTATTTTGGGGTCTGTAATTTCAGTGGTTTCTGATAGTTATGATTTATAATGTTTCAGAAGCCTGTTGTTTGATTTACTTAATTTTTACTCTTTTATGGGAGGCTGGGTGTACTGCAGTCCATGGGGTCGCAAAGAATTGGACACAACTGAGAGCCTGAACTAAACTAAACTGAACACTCTTTTATCCCCAGTTGGCATTTTCTCTTTCAGTCAAGATTTACTGAGTTTCAGATATTATTCTATCTAAAACATTTTTAAAATTTAGAGTCTCATCAAAACCACAACATTGTATTATGTTGAAAAGCAACCTAAGTAAATGTTTAGCATACTAGGATATTTATTAATTGGAATTCTTTAAATTGCAAAATACAGAAACCCAACTCAAACCAAAATGAGAATTTTTTGCTTCATATAACTAGACAGTTCAAGGAATAACTCCCATTCAGACAATACCAAATCCAGGATCTATATCATTGTGTATCATAAAGAGGCTTTTTTCTCTGATTCTAGCCTCTGCTTTCTACTCTGTTGGCATTTTATTCCCAGGGGGGAAAAAAAAAAAAAAAAACTCTTCAGACATATTTCAACTCTAGGAAAAAGAGACCAGTGTCCTCATAAACTTTTAACAAATTTTACGAAATCATCTCCAATTATCCCTGTCGGGGCTTAAATGTTCTTCCGAGCTCAGTACCAAGTTCAAGAAGGTGGAATACTCCAGTGGTTCACTTTATATATCTAACCCTTGAACCCAGGAGTAAAATTAGCTCCATCTAAACTGCATGGGTTGAGGTGGGATAGAGATAGTCCCATAAAAAGATGCTAGGTAAAAGGGAAAAACAAATTGTCTCTTCTAGAAACATGATCTATAGCTACTTCATTTTGTAAATGATCCTCCAGTACCAGAAAAACAGAACACATTTTAATCACGTGAACTATTTCAAGCTAGTTTATTTCATGTTTTGAAATAGCCGCTAGTTCATTATTTTAGACTCGAAATGGTAAAGATTCAAAGGCACTTTCCTTGCAATTTGTGCAACACGAAAAGCCTTAAACCAAATAAGAAAAAGGGAGCATGATCATTTTGCAGTTCTGTGAGATACAGTTCTGTAAAGGCTCTCTGAAGTTGTAGTTTTCATTTTCTGTTTGTGCTAACTAGATGTCAGGTTTTCTACCTTTGAAGTCTGTTGGCACTTTGATGAAAGATTGTGGGTGGCACTTACCACATTCTACCTTAAATTGTAACTTATTATAAATTATTTATAATTTATAAAAGATAGTTTCTAATTTATGAAAATATAAATTATCTATAATTTATAGAAACCATAAGTTATTATAAAATATAATTCAAGGTAGAATGTGATAAGTACACTGTAATCAAAGTGCCAAGAGAGTTCAAAGGTAGAAAACCTGACATCTAGTTAGGGCAAACAGAAAGTGAAAACTACAACTTCAGAGAGGCTTTACAGAATTGTGTCTCACAGAACTGCAAAATGATCACACTCCCTTTTTCTTGTTTGGATTATGTTTTCACGTTGCACAAATTGCAAAGAAAGTGACTTTGAATCTTTCGAGTATAAAATAATGAACTAAAGTCTATTTCAAAACATGAAATAGGCTAACTTGAATCTGTATATTTACTCTGGGGCCCTATAATACACTACCTTAACACTAGAAGAGGGTTTTCTTCACCTATTGTATGTATCCTCATTTAATATTTGATACTAGGCTTTATATCCCATTCAGTTCAGTTCAGTTCAGTCACTCAGTTGTGTCCAATTCTTTGCGACCCCATGAACTGCAGCACGCCAGGCCTCCCTGTCCATCACCAACTCCCGGAGTCCACCCAAACCCATGCCTATTGAGTCGGTGATGCCATCCAGCCATCTCATCCTCTGTCATCCCCTTCTCCTCCTGCCCTCAATCTTTCCCAGCATCAATGTTTTTTCCAATGAGTCAGCTCTTTGCATCAAATGGCCAAAGTATTGGAGTTTCAGCTTCAACATCAGTCCTTCCAATGAACACTAGGACTGATCTCCTTTAGGATGGACTGGTTGGATCTCCTTGCAGTCCAAGGGACTTTCAAGAGTCTTCTCCAACACCACAGTTCAAAAGCATCAATTCTTTGGCACTCAGGTTTCTTTATAGTCCAACTCTCACATCCATACATGACCACTGGGAAAAACATAGCCTTGACCAGACCGACCTTTGTTGGCAAAGTAATGTCTTTGCTTTTCAATATGCTGTTTATATCTCATTAGGTATCAAAATAGTATGTTAAATATAATTCATTCTTTTTCTTTCCAGTTATTAGTGTTATAAATGCAAGGCTTATTTCTTTAATAGAAGACCTAAAAGTTATAGCAAATTCTTATTAACTGTGTATTATGTGCCAGGTATGGGTGAAATGTGTATGTTTTAATTATCAAGTATGATTCCCTGAGCTTCCCAGGTGGCTCAGTTGTAAAGAATCCACCTGCCAATGCAGGAGATGCAGGAGACATGGATCCAGTCCTTGGATCATGAAGATTCCCTGGAGGAGGAAATGGCAACCCACTCCAGTATTCTTGCTGGGAAATCCCATGGATAGAGGAACCTCGTGGGCTACAGCCTGTGGGGCCACAAAGAGCTGAACATGACTGAGCAACTGAACATGCATGCACGTAATTCCCTGGGCTATAAGTCCCATCATGATGGAGATCTGTCTGTATATGCTCACCAGGGCTGTCTTAGGGCTAAATACGTAATAGACTCATTGGTAATTAGACACATTGAAAAGTCCTCCTAACAACCTCAACCATGGACAGTTTTGCCCTCCTGGAGACATTTGGCAATGTCTGGGGACATCTTTCATTGACATAACTGTGGGGAATGCTTTTGGCACCTGGTGGGTAGAAACTAGGGATACAGCTAATCATTTTACAATATGCAAGTCACCTCCTGACAACCAAGAATTATCTGGCCTAAAGTGACAATAGTGCCAAGAATGAGAAACCTTGTTTTAGGATAGTCATATTTTCACAGCATGCACAAAAGGAAATTAATACTACAAAGGATATAAGTTCTCCTCAATTCACATTGGTAATAAATTATAAAATATAAATTTTTGCCATTTTTTTCTTATTTCCTGTTACAGAGTTACATATCAGTTTGCATACAAATTTGAGCTAGTATTGCCAGGCATAATTTAGAGAACTAAATAGAATGTCACCTAGCTAATTAGCACTAGTTTAATAAGGTGATGTGCTGTTTTGGTTTGCTCTATGACAAACCAATTAGTATGTTTTAAAATCAAGCTAGTGGACAGGATTATGGAAACAGTTTTACAGTAAAAGTCTGTTTGAGTTTTATCTTTGATCTAAAAACCAAACAGGTCTAGAAAAGACAGTATCTCTTTTTAGAGTTTTATCATATACTTTCCTTTAAGGACTGGGTTTATCCAGTCAGATTTCCTGAAGGGTTTATGAAGCCAGGGATAAAGTCCTGAAATCCATCTTTACCAATCAGGTTAAAGGAACCATTTTTCACATCTCCAAAACAGGTGACATCATGTGGCATATTGGGCATATTCACAGTTATAGGGCAAGAAATACCATGGAGGTATTTGTTATTCAGTAAAGAAATTGAGTACTTAGGACAGTTCGTGTCTCAGTTCAGTTCAGTTCAATTCAGTCGCTCAGTCGTTTCTGTTTCTGTATCCCCATGAACTGCAGCACGCCAGGCTTCCCTGTCCACCACCAACTCCCAGAGCTTGCTCAAACTCCTGTCTATTGAGTCAGTGATGCCATCCAACCATCTCATCCTCTGTCATTCCCTTCTCCTCCTGTCTTCAGTCTTTACCAGCATCAGGGTCTTTTCCAATGAATCAGTTCTTCGCATCAGATGGCCAAAGTATTGGAGTTTCAGCTTCAGCATCAGCCCTTCCAATGAATATTCAGGATTGATTTCCTTTAGGATGGACTGGTTGGATCTCCTTGCAGTCCAAGGGACTCTCAAGAGTCTTCTCCAACACCACAGTTCAAAAGCATCAATTCTTCGGTGCTTAGCTTTCTTTATGGTCCAGCTCTCACTCCATACATGACTACTGGAAAAACCATAGCTTTGACTAGATGGGCCTTTGTTGGCAAAGTAATGTCTCTGCTTTTTATTATGCTGTCTAGGTTGGTCATAAATGTTTTTCCAAGGAGCAGGCATCTTTTAATTTCATGGCTGCAGTCACCATCTGCAGTAATTTTGGAACCCCAAAAATAAAGTCTCTCACTGTTTGCACTGTTTCCCCATCTATTTCCCATGAAGTGATGGGACTGGATGCCATAATCTTAGTTTTCTGAATGTTGAGCTTTAAGCCAACTTTTTTACTCTCCTCTTTCACTTTCATCAAGAGGCTGTTTAGTTCATTGGTTTCTGCCATAAGTGTGGCATCATCTGCATATCTGCAGTTATTGATATTTCTCCTGGCAGTCTTGATTTCAACTTGTGCTTCATCCAGCCTGGCATTTCTCATGATGTACTCTCCATATAAGTTAAATAAGCAGAGTGACAAAATACAGCCTTGATGTACTCCTTTCCCAGTTTGAAACCAGTTTGTTGTTCTTTTACCTAGAGGCCTTTAAAGCTTTACCTAGAGGTCTTTATTGCAGAACTAATGTGGGCTAATATGTGTTAATAGTGATTAACTGCTAGTGTATACATTATTTATAGCATTTCCCTTGGTCTACTGTACCTATATATAAGAGTATAATATGTGCTAGGAACATTTTGATGGAAAGATAAACACTTGATAAATATCATGATATATAAACACAGAGCACTATGAGGGTGAATGAATAACAAGGTATTTTTAGACTGGGAAAGGAGGATTGATAAAGTCCTCCTCAAGGGTCTGATATTCAGGTCCATATTGGAAGATCAAGTAGGAACTTATTAGATAAAGAACTGGAGGAAGGAAGAGAAAAGTTGAGCATTCCAGTCTACATGTGAGCATGTGCAGTGGCCCTGAGACCTTTAGCATTTTGGTGCAGTAGGAATTGAGAGAAGTAGAGTCTATACTTTCTATGGTAAAATACTACTCTCTAAGAAAACAGCCTCTTCACATGACATAACCATGTTACTGAACAAGCTGGACTCTATTTAGAAAGCATAAAACAACTTTTATTTTCCCCAAGTTCTTCAACGTTGCTCTCTCACTGTGATCCTTTTGCTGAAAGTGAATGAAACCTCAAATAGGTTTCAAAGTTTTTGCTGATTGTCTGAGTCACAAAAGAACCTCATCTCATTACATTCAAAGATCCAGCCCAGAGCACAGAGGGCCACCCCCACCCTCTACTCCGCCGCCGCCTTTTCTGGTTCTTGATGAACTCATGCCTGGATGCCTCCTGGATGGGTTACCTTACCATTTCCTAGTTCTACTTCCATATCTCGTCAGGAGATATAGTGGCAGATGAGATCACTGGTGCAGTGTAATCGGTCTTTGGTTTCTGTGGAAGCGCCTAACTCCTTTCCTTCATTGTGGGACTGCGGTGGATCTATCAACACTCCAGTAATCCTTTCCAATAAAAAAAATCAAGTTTTATTTATGATCCCCGATGCTGAGAATTAAGCTGACAAAACTGGACTCTGGGCAAGTCCCACGTGGATGGTCCTGCATCTTTTCACTTCAAGACATAGATATATTTGGTCTTTGGTTTTATGGCCAGTAGTGAAGCAGCAAAGAGCTTCATGTATAACATTCTTACTGCTGTAGCAAGTGGTGAGAGCTGTGGGCTGGGGCCAGTTCATGCTAGGTCTGGTAACCCTGAAAGTAAATAAATAAGTTATAAAAATGAGGATATATTGAAATCTTTAAAATGCTAATACATATTAGCTTGTATGCTGAAATTCATCATCTCCCAAACGTTTTGACTACTCTAGTGCCACTGAATTAATTGTGCTACACTACATTTTCATGATCAGTATTGGCATGTTACTAAAAACTGTTAAATCTAGAAAATATCTAGAAAGAGCAGTATGTGTATAAATCATCCAGACTTATGATCATTTATTTATAATGGTAACTGAAATAAACTCATTCTTCCTATAACTTTGAACAATTAGTAGTTAACATGAGAATAAATAAAACCATGTCATTTGCTAAATGATGCTGATAGATGTAAATAAATTCTTCAGTGAGCCATCGCTATCTTTATTAATCTAATACCTAAGTTTCTTGATGGGAGATGTCTACTAGCTATTATTTCAGATGTATACTGTATATTAAAATTTAATTTTTAGCAACAAAAATGGCTGTAGTGTATGTAGCATAAAGCTTGGTTTTAGGAAATTTAGGGCTAGGTCCAATTCAGCTATTGTCCATGCCAATCATAGCCTAATTTTTAATGTCTCTCTCTTCTATAATAGATAATGGATAAGGGAAGATTTTTTATGCATACTTTATACCTTGTTGAAGTGATTGTATAATATGTTTTCATGAACACATTTCAAATCATGAACACATGTAAATGAACATCAAGTAAGTGGAAAACATTTCTATCATAACCTTTCCAGAATTAGTCCTATATTTATGCCATGTTCTACTTTATTTTAATTATACAGAGCTTAATTTTATGAGCATAGAAAGCAAGTTCCTACATCAGATTTTGAAGGGCCTGATATGACACCAACAGCTAAAGCACTGGATGAGCCACTATTTTCTGAATGAATATGAACATTTCCTTCTTCAGTGACAGCAATTAGATTTTACTTGTGATCACCATGACCTTTTTACTTAATTATATTCTAAAATAATTTGTTGAATATAGAGCTAGAAATTTTGTCTTCATTATGTGAATTAAAGTTTGGATCAGTGAAGCATAATTAAAGATTAAATCATAGAACAAAGAAGTTAGTATTATTAGATCTGTGTGTGTTACATGAGGTTGGGGAAAAATCTAGAGATATTAATTGTCAAAGCGCATGTTAATTGGAAGCAATAATTTCATGAGCACTTGGAAAGGATGTTAGAGGTCTTTGGATTCTGATTTTTAAGAGGAAACTGAGATTCAGAGAAGACAAGTCTTTTTTTCAATTCAGAAAGTATATAGAGGGCAAAGTTAGTGCCCAGAAGTGCCTCCCAACTCTTTTGAAGGCTGGTCAGTATTACTGAAAATTTTTAAAAAAGAAAAGACTGAAGCTCTACTTTGGAAAATCATGTCTATTAGTGGTCATTGTTTTATGCTTCTACCAATGGCCGGCTGAAAGTCCTGAAGCCAAGGTTGACAGGGTTCACAAGGTTCATGGTAGTTTAGGCCAGCAGTTCTCAAAGTTTTTGTCCACAGGATCTCTTTGAACAGTGAACATGTTTGAAATGTAGATGTCAGTGTAACTGAATTGAAAATGTAAAATTCAGTGTTTCTTAATATATTCACAAATATGAAAATCCATCACCATCGTCTATCTTAGAACATTTTCATCATCGTAGAGAGAAATCCCATAACCTCTAGCTACCACTCTTCTGTCCCTTCCCCGTTATCAGCCACACTCCCAGCCCTGAGCAATCACTGATCAACGTGGTGCCTGTATAGATAGATTTCCCGATCCTGGATTTCCACATGAATTGGAATCATAGAGTATATGGTCTTTTGTGAAGAGTTTCTTTCACTTAACATTATTGAAGTTCATTCATGTTATAACATATGTTAGCGCTTTCAATTCTTTTTTTAATATATATTCAAGTATAGCCAATTAATAATGTTATGATAGTTTCAGGTGGACAGCAAAGGGATTCAGCCATACATATATACATGTATCCATTCTCCCCCAAACTCCCCTCCCATCCAGGCTGCTGCATAACATAGAAACATAGTACTGTAATTCTTTTTATGGTCAATTAATATATCTATAGGTCTACTGATAGGCATCTATGGTATTTCTACCACTTGGCTTTTATGAATAATGCTGCTATAAACATTCATCAACAAGCTTTTGTGTGGTTATTATGTCTTCATTTCAGACCCAGGACTAGAATTTTTGAGTTAAATGGAGACTTGACCATTTGAAGAACTATCAAGTTGTTTTGCAAAGCCTATTCTGCCACTGTACTTTCCCACCAGCAGTATATGATACTTTTTTTTTTTTAATTTCTCCATGTCCTCAGCAACACTTATTTTCACCTCACTTTTTAATCCAGACATTGTATTGGGCGTGGAGCTATATCTCATATGGTTTTGCTTTGTATTTCCCTGATGATTAAATATAGAGAGACTCTTTTCATATTTTTCACTGTATTTCTGAATATATATTTTAGTCATTGTTTTAGGATTTATGAAATACTTGTTAACTTATAAGAATCAATTTCAGATTTATACTAGTTTAATTTTACTTACTTATAGAAATGTTACTTCTTTATAGCTCTATTGCCCTTTTCCTCTTTTTGTGGTATTATTTTTATAAATATTGCATCTGTTAGAAACCCAACAGCACATTATTATAACTATTCCTCTACTATCCGTTAACATTTCCTTAGCCCATTATAGCTTTGTGCCTACCCATCTACTTTGTGTCATTATGTATTACACATATTTACATTCAATATGTTTAGGCCCAATGATAAAATACATTATATACATATACATAAAATTATATTTAAATAAGAGAAGAAAGGAGAAAATACATATTTATAATGTCATTTATAATTATATAATTACCTTTCCCACATGTATTGAATATATTGAAATTCTCATCTGAAGTCATTTGCTTTTAGCCTTTAGATTTTACGGTAATGTAAAGTCTGCCAGGAGCAAATTGTCTCATTTTTGGTATCTGAGGAAGTCTTTATTTGGCCTTCATTTTTGAAAGACACTATTGGTGAATATAGAATTCTCTTTTGAAAGGTTGGGATTTTGTTTGTTTTTTTTTGTTTCCATTTGAATGCTTTCAATATGAATCTCATGGCCTTCTGGTTTCTATCATTTCTGCTGAGAAGTCAGTTATTAATCATATTAGAGTTACTTTGTTAGTGAAGAATCATTTTTCTCTTGCTAATTTAAATGCTTTCTTATATTTGACTTTCACTGATCTTACTATGATATGAATGTTTGAGATCTCTTTGTGTTAACCTTCCTGAAGTTCACTGAGCGTAGACTTCTAAGTTATTTATTGTTTTGTAATAAATCTTTGAAGCTAGGATTTTGTTTGTTTTTTTTTGTTTCCATTTGAATGCTTTCAATATGAATCTCATGGCCTTCTGGTTTCTATCATTTCTGCTGAGAAGTCAGTTATTAATCATATTAGAGTTACTTTGTTAGTGAAGAATCATTTTTCTCTTGCTAATTTAAATGCTTTCTTATATTTGACTTTCACTGATCTTACTATGATATGAATGTTTGAGATCTCTTTGTGTTAACCTTCCTGAAGTTCACTGAGCCTAGACTTCTAAGTTATTTATTGTTTTGTAATAAATCTTTGAAGCTTTCAATCATTAGTTTTTTGAATTTTTTTTCTCCTTTCTTTCTCTCTTCTCCCTCCAGATCTATTATGCAGATATTATTGCATTAGTGGTGTCCTACATTTCCTTGAAGTTTTTCCTGTTCTTTCATATACTTAAATTTGTTTGCTGTAAACTGGGCCTTTTCAATAACATGTAATAATAACTCTGGATACTGGTCTCACCTCATTACTGGGTTTTTTGTTATTATTTACTCGTTTATCTGTTTAGTGACTGGCTGGATTATTTTAGTAAAGTTGATCTCCCACCTACCCCCACAGTTAATTAAGTCTGTGATACTGTCCCTTAGGAAGGTACAGCTTATGGTTTACACCTTGTCACCATGGAAAGTTAATGGTAATGATAAATCTCTCTAGCTTCCCTGAATATACCTAGTTGATAAAACCCACTAACTGCCTGAGATTGCTGTTATTTTCAACATTAATTGTTGGAGCATAAATTCCTTTCTAAATTAATCCAGTTGGGTTATATACATCAGAGGAATAGCTTCAAACTTCAGTGTTATTTTTTTTGATGCCAGGAGTACTCCTCTGATCTGTCTTCTTCCGTGATTCTCTTGCAAACTAGTCAACTCAGAGTTTAGGCTATAAATTCATTAGATCCACATGTATCCTTTCATTTGCCTTTCAATACAGCCCCTGATGTTCTTGAATGTTCTTTAAACTTCTCCACAATCTATTGCAAATGAAGTCAGTTCCTTTAGGAGGAGATTGAGAACTCTGTTTTGAGGCTTCCTTCTCTCCTATAGGACTTCCCTGGTGGCTGAGACTGTAAAGCGTCTGTCTACAATGTGGGAGACCTGGGTTCGATCCCTGGGTCAGGAAGATTCCCTGGAGAAGGAAACAGCAACCCACTCCAGTACTCTTGCCTAGAAAATCCCATGGATGGAGGAGCTTGGTGCAGGCTACTGTCCATGGGGTCGCAAAGAGTCGGGCAGACTGAGCCACTTCACTTCACTTCACTTCTCTCCTATATAAAACCTCTTCAGCAAGGCTCTGAAGCTGGGAGTGGGAACAGTTGCAAGCCTATCTCTGAATGACACCACAACTCAGTACCTGACTGATAGGATGGAGATGCAGAAGTCTAAGGTCTTCTCATCTTGCTTCTCCTGATGTGGAACTATTTCCTCAAGAGCCAGGGGAAGGGCTCTCAGGGTCCCAGCATTCTCAGTGGTACTGAGTCTGGTAGAGCCTCCATTCCATGAGTGGGATTTGAGTAGAAGAAAGGAGTTATCACCTTTTTGCAATCATGAGGGACTTAGCCTCAGCGTCAGACACCTGGTGGCATGACGAGGAATGCTGAGGTCTTGCTCCTCTGAAAAATGAAGCCCTCTGGCTGGGAATTGGAGGTACAGGGTACCCTGTGATTCTGGCTACAACAGTCTGAAGTAGAATTTCGACTTCCCTGAGCTAAAGAGGTGGCAGAGATGAGACAGGGAACAGTCTTGGTTCAAACACCACAAACTCAAACTTTCTATATTTTCATAGATTTTCTTGAATAGGTATTTCTTCATTTGCTGTTTGCTCTTAGCACCATTTTCAAAGGCTTCGAGTGGTTGCATTGTTTTGTAATTTTAGGTTTCAGTGGGAAGCAAGGAAGAGGAGCTACTCATAGTGTCATCCCAGACATGGATCTCTTCTTTCTTCATTATAAATTAAACATTTTCAAATCTCAAATATGTATACCTTCAGCTATCAAAGTGATACTATCTGTATGCAACTTTTGTATGTTCTCTTCCTGTTCTCACAGCCTCTACTATATACTCATGAGACAACGAGAGTGAAGAAAGTAAATAATGTCTTAGTACTGTCATAAGAAATAACCTTGACCTTCCAGACCCACTGCAAGTGTCTTAGGGACTCTTGCCAGAAGTTGAATCACACCTTGAAGAAAATTAGATTTTTCTTCTTTGAAATATGTGCATTTTATTTTTATTGAAATATAGTTAATGTACAATATATATAAGTTATGGATATACAATATAGTGATTCATAATTTTTAAAGGTTATTCTCCATTTATAGTTAATATAAAATATTGGCTATATTACAGTGTGTTTATTATTATTAAATTTTGGCTGTGTTATATGCTTATTTTATATACAGTAGTTTGTACTTCTTAATCCCCTACCCCTATCTTGCCCCTCCCTTCTTTCCTCCTTTCCTTACATCACTGTTTTCCATTTATTTGTTCTTTGTGAATCTGTTTTATTGTTATATTCACTAGTTTGTTGTGTTTTACATATTCCATGCATAAGTGACATCATACTGTATTTGTATTTCTGTCTGACTTTTTACACTTAGCATAATACACTACAAGTTCATCCATGTTGTTGCAAATGGCGTAATTCATTTCTTTTAGTCACGGAATAGTATTGTATTGTGTCTGTGTATGTGTATGTCTATATGTACATATGTCTCACCTTCTTTATCCAGTAATCTGTTGATGGACATCTCCATTGCTTCCCTATCTTGATGATTTTAAATAACGTTGCTATGAACATTGGGGTGTGAAACACATACATTTTAATAAGAAACGAACCCAGCATATTATTGACTAAGGCTCATATCTGAGTTTCTTGATTCCATTTTCTGGGACCATCCCACCACTATATTGTGTATTATACTTTGCACATTGATTCATTAGTACAGCTGTGAGTTTAACACAGAAAATCAACTGGAGTCATTTACCAAGAGCTCACTGAAATAAATTTATATGTAGAATAAAATATAAGAATAAAAAATAAAATTCTTAGCAAGGTGACCATAATACATTTCACTTTCAAAACCTAGCTTTAAAAATCCCAAAATATTGTTTGAATATCAACAATAGCTCATTAATTGAATCACTAAATCAGTCTTTCATTGACACACAAATATGGAAAAAAGTAAGTTTGAAATTAATATCATATTAATATCCTTGACATACAAAAATGAGTCTCAATCATGGAAACCTACTTTAGTTTTCAGTGAAGACATACACGAATTATTTGTGTAGAGAAACTAAGGCAAAATGACAATTGTATACTGAATTTATGTTTGATGAGATGAGTCAAGCAGCTGCCCATAGCATCAGTTTGTATGCAGAACATGAGCTTACCAAGGAGAAATACTCTTGAAGCCAGTATATATTTATGGAGAAGGCAATGGCTCCCCACTCCAGTACTCTTGCCTGGAAAATCCCATGGCCAAACACTTTGGATCTACGAAAACTTCAGAGATGCAAAATTAGCAACTCAGGGGAAGATGGAACTAACAGCATACTAATTTATGGCTCTGGAAAAAGAACCTGCAAGGGAGAGGAAAGCAGGAACTGAGACCATTAGCTCAGATTCCAGCTCATCAGAAAACTGGCAGAAAAAAGAGTTGCCAATTATTTCCTTTACTTCCAAGAATGCAGTCAGACTGAACTTTATTACTAGAGTTCGGAAGCATTAGACCACGGTTAATAGGCTGAAAAGAAAGATAATGTTTGCCAATGAGAAGACAGATAGCTAAACTGTTCGCTGAGGTAGAAATGGCTACTCAGCCGACACAGAATCCAGTGTTGCTCTAAAAGCAAATCTGGGATGATGCATTTTGAGTGCAAGAAAGAATTCACACGGAAAGAGCTACAAACATAGAGAAATACTAGACAAGCATAAGATTTAAGCGTCTGTATATTTAAAAATCATTGACCTCTAGTATCTTTTAAAATTTTTGTTAATTAAATGTTGTTAATCGAAGGGAATTTAGATCAAGGACCCTCAGAATTCAGTGATCTAGAGAAAGCAACTGAGAAATAGAAGTTAAGCATTATATTATGACTCCAGGGTTTTTATGTTTCATATCAGGTAATTTATTAATTTTATATCAGGTATGAGGACAATGATGATTTAGTTCATTTAGTTTTCTACATGTGACTTTCTTGAGGAATTCAGTAACTGTGTGGAACAATTATTTGGGCTAATAAACACTTTATGCTTATTAACAAGACTGTGCAATATAACACATTATGAAAATATACAACATAATTTTTATAATTGATTAAGTCAAATCATAGGACTTCCCCGGTGGTCCAGTAGCTAATACTATAACACTCTCAAAGTAGGGGGCCTGGGTTACAAACCCTGATCAGGAAATCAGATCAAACATGCTGCAACTAAAGAGCCCACATGCTTCACCAAAGAACTGGCATAGCCAAATTAATAAATATTCAAAAAATCAAAAATTTTCAAGTTTTTCATCAAGGGTCACAAGTGGCTATTTAAAAGTGTTACATTCTTGCTCTTTCTTAAAAATCTAAATGAATCTTTATAAAATTAAATGTTTAGTAGGAGCCAATGGCACCCCACTCCAGTACTCTTGCCTGGAAAATCCCATGGATGGAGGAGCCTGGTGGGCTGCAGTCCACGGGGTTGCTAAGAGTTGGACACGACTGAGCGACTTCACTTTTACTTTTCACTTTCATACATTGGAGAAGGAAATGGCAACCTCCTCCAGAGTTCTTGCTTGGAGAATCCCAGGGACGGGTGAGCCTAGTGGGCTGCTGTCTATGGGCTCGCACGGAGTTGGACACGACTGAAGTGACTTAGCAGCAGCAGCAGCAAGCCTTATTTTATTGGGAAGTGTTCTTTTTGTATACATTGTAAGTCTGGTGCAGTAGCATCTTTTAAGAAGAATATAAGGGAAATGTTAAGGATATTCCTGGAAAATCATTAGGAGCCCTTCCACTCTCCTAATCCCATCTATAGTAGATGTGCTGGGACCTATAGTGGAAAAAAGAATCGAGGATTTGATTAGCACAGTTGATATTCTGTGTCCTCTGACATCTATTTCTTCATTCATTCATTCTATGATTCTTTTATTCAATAAACTGTCAAGCACAAGGAAACTAAGCATTGGGGAAAGAATAGCTCCTGTCCCGTTCTTATTCCTTGGAGATGATCGACAAGTATTAGTATCTTATTCTCTGGGATACAAGATGAAAGAGTAAACTTCTGCAATGAGAATATGTGCTCTTAGAATGTAATATAGGAAAGAGGACACTTCACTTTCATCTGAGAAATGAAGAAGAACTCACACACTGTGGAAGGAGAATATCCCTCAAACCAAAGTAAACAGAATGAGGAAAAGGACATCAATATACATTCACAAGAGTTTTTCAGGAAATGCAAACTTGAGAGTAGATTTTCTTAAAATGGTGAAAACAACTGTAGGTATTAATCAGTCAGCAGTGAACGCCTTATCCAGCTCCCTGAAATCTTATATCTTCCTGTTACAATGGTTCAGCCAAATGGTACACGGCTCAAGCTACACATCTCCTTATTACCTTATTATTCAAGTGTCACTTGAGCTGTCTTGACTGTTGCTTCTGTGTAATATCTTCCTCACAATTTTTCCATTACAGAGGATTCTGGGCTTGGATGATGAAAAATCAAAGGCTTCATGAAGACAGAATTTACTTTAGATGCTGGAAATTTTTTGAATATCTGCCAAATTTTGACTTCATATTTCTTTGTAACTTATAAAGTTCCTTTTTGTTCTTTGTTCTTGTCAGATTTTATGTAAATATAAAGCAAAATTTCAGTGTAGACTTTCTCAAAACTGTTCCTTTCCTTTGATATCTGTGACTTTTCACAGAAGACTGTAATGTTTGAGCCATTCTAATCATGACTGTGATGTTCACGAAGGTATCAAAGTTAATGTAGTATTATCCTGGGGTATCTCTGAGTGAGCTTCTTAATTCAGAGAGCAGTACAAATTGAAATGTTCTGGGGGTTTCCCATGTGGGATACTAAATAGGTTATAAGCATGGGCACATCCAATTTTCAGAGCAATCCAATAGGGTGGTCCCTTTTTATAAATGGGGCAGCAAGGCTTAGCAAGTTTAAGTTGTCCAAGGTTTTACTGTAGTCAATGTTGGGCTGATTTTAATCCAAGACCATCTGACTCCAGGGATTATACCTGTCCTCTTCTCTTTTGTTGTACTGTTTCTCTCACATTTGTTATCAAGAAAGAAGGGAGGAAGGCAGGACTTCCTTGGTGGCTCAGACGGTAAAGCGTCTGTTACAATGTGGGAGACCTGGGTTCGATCCCTGGGTCAGGAAGATTCCCTGGAGAAGGAAACAGCAACCCACTCCAGTACTCTTGCCTAGAAAATCCCATGGATGGAGGAGCTTGGTGCAGGCTACTGTCCATGGGGTCGCAAAGAGTCGGGCACGACTGAGCCACTTCACTTCACTTCTCTTTTGTTATACTGTTTCTCTTACATTTGTTATCAAGAAAGAAGGGGAGGAAGGCAGGAAAAAAGGAGAAAGGAAGAGAGGCAGGAAGGAAGGGAAGAATGGAGGAGAGGGAAGGAAAGAAACCTGGGCTGGTTTAGTGCAAGCTCTAATACATTTTATGTTTTAGAAATGTTTTATTTCAACTCTTCTTTCAAAAGAACTACCTTTGAAATATAAACCTACTTGTTGTTCAATGTAAGGATGTGAATGCTTCAGTAAGGAAGCTCTATCTCTACTTGACTTTCTCTGCTTGTGATACAGGGGAGTTTGCTGACAGACTGATAACTCAGTCATTCACAGCTCAGTGATTACACTGCATGTGAAAATGGAAACTCAAAAAAAATTATTTGGCACTTTCATTTTTAAAAAATATATTGAATTCCTTTATTATTCTCTAAACTTCAGTGACTTGACTGAGATTCCCACTGATTCTTATTATTAAAAAACATTGCCTTGAAAAGATGTTTTGTTTTCATTCCCTTTCGTATCCTGTAATTCTCATGTATAGCACTGGTAGGTAGGAGACTGGTTGTGAAGAAGAAAATGGAAATCAAGGAGTGTTCACCTTAAATGCAGTGATCATGATCATTTACGTAAAATTTGTCTACATACTACAGGTTTCTTAGAATAAAGAAGTCATCTGATTTGCAGGTCAGTATCAAGGTATCAGAATAGAACATTGACAAACTGATAAATTACTAAACCAGAATCAAACAAAACAAATATTGCTCCAAATAAGGATTTCCTTGGGGGTCCACTGGCTAAGACTCTCCACTCCCTATGCAGGGAACATGTGTTCCATCTCGGTCAGGGAACTAGATGCCACATGCTAAAACTAACAATCCTGTGTGCCACAACTAAGGCAGCCAAATAAATAAATAGATGTTTCAAAAACAGAACAGTGGATCAAATAATGAATATTTAACGCTCGAGTGCTGCTCTTACTAAATGTCCTTAATTCTGAGCTAAATTGCTTGTTTTCTACTGCACTCCCATTTGAGAGTTACTTCTCCAGCATCTTTATATTTTAATTTGTGCAAAAAGTTAAAAAAATATAATCAGCTTCATTCTTGCTTTTAATAGCCTGTAGCAAAATGAATGATCACAACTAATATAGTGATCACTATACCAGATATTATTCTAAATGGTTTACATGACATTTCATTTAATCATTATTTGAACTGAATATATAGCCTATGTAAAGATGACAGAAGAGAAAATTTAAGTCACTAACTAGCTTCATCACTTCTATATGGTGAAAGTGAGGGATGAATAACACAGAATGGCCCCAGAAGTCATATTCTCAACTACTACTCCATATTCCTATATCTAACATGTTTCATAAGTCCTAGAGTTTATATGTATCCCGTGCTAAGTTGCTTCAATTGTGTACAACTCTTTGTGATCCTATGGACTATAGACAGCCAGGACCCTCTGTCCGTGGAATTCTCTAAGAAAGAATTCCGGAGTGTGTAGCCATTCCCTTCTCCAGGGGATCTCCCTGACCCAGGGATTGAACCCAGGTCTCCTGCATTTCAGGCAGAATCTTTACTGTCTGAACCACCAGGAAAGCCCTATGTGTCTTACCTACATATTATTTTATTTGGACCTAAATCTCATAACATAGACATAAGCAGTTGTGAATGGTCTCACAATTTCTAAGTGTTGATTATCGATAGCATCCAACTCCAAATTTATCCAAGGTTCAGGGCTTTTTCTATTACACTATCATTCCTTTTAACAAGCTTCCTGGCTGGACCGCAATTTAGATAATCTGGAGAAGGCAATGGCACCCCACTCCAGTACTCTTGCCTGGAAAATCCCATGATGGAGGAGCCTGGTGGGCTGTAGTCCATGGAGTCACCAAGAGTCGGACACAACTGAGTGACTTCACTTTCACTTTTCACTTTCATACATTGGAGAAGGAAATGGCAACCCACTCTGGTGTTCTTGCCTGGAGAATCCCAGGGACAGGGGAGCCTGGTGGGCTGCCGTCTATGGGGTCGCACAGAGTTGGACACGACTGAAGCGACTTAGCAGCAGCAGCAGCAGCATATGTTCTCTAAAACTCTTACTTTCTTATTTGTTGTAGGTCATCATTTTTACCACTTTCCCTTCTACTTATATCCTCTGTTTTGTTCATAGTTCCTGTTCAGTCCCAAAATACTTTGTATAACTATGAGAGCAAACATTCTGATGCATTGCAAGTGTTCTTTTCTACAGATCTACATTTATATGCGGCATTCATAAACCACTATCTATCCATAGTCAATGAAATTGTCACTGTTTTTATACACACATGTAAGCATGCTATCTCTATTTTATATATTTGAAGTCAATATTGCCATTTAAAATGAAAAACAAAAATATTAACTAACATTCCTTTGTTCTCTTTGCTGTAGCCTGCTAATAACAGAAACGAAGGTGATTATGTTTCTTATGTTACTGCACAAATCCAATCATCTCCCAGATAAACAATGAAATTTGACAATTAACTTTCAAATAGGTGCTTTATAGAAAAGCCAAACTGGTAATTTACTAAGATTAGACTTGAGGACTTTCAGAAAGGGTGACACTGGATTTTTAATATGAATTATTTGGTTCATTATACTTGTTTTTATATTCTTTTGTTTTACTACTCCCAAACCACTTGCAGTTTCCCTGGGGTCATCTAGTTAGCCCTGTTCCTTATATTTGCTGTATTTCTTTATCAATCCCTTTCTTGTTTTTATTATCTCTCTGAACGAATGCATGCATATGTGTGCATTTTAAATTATAGATTAGCATTTTAAGGAAAAAAACACTGACATACTGAGCAACGATTCCTCATATCCTACACTGAAGGCAATAGGCCCTTCAGAAATCAGTGCTTGGGCTGCTTTAATGCTCTGGGTCATTTCACAGCCCGACAAGTAAATCCTACAATAATCCATCTTGCTGTGACAGGGAAATGCAACATCTTATATTTTAATAATATCCCAAGAAAATCCAACTCTACAACTCAGTAGAAGAGAAGGTATAAAATCATCTCCCATTAACTCAGAGCATTAATTTTCATTGCACATTGTGCTCCCGTTGAATAACAGATTTTTTCATAATTAATTTTTGATCATTATTTTAATCAATATTTTAAAATATCTTGGGTTGTTTCCCTAGGTTAAGCACTCTGCTTTTCCTGATGGAGGAGAAAATGAATACAACAGAAGTGACTGACTACTTGCAACTTGTTATTAAATCTGTTCTTTTATCTTTCATGTATTAATAACTAAATTTTTTTAAAGATTTGACTGCATGTCATAACTATTCAAAGTGCTTGAACTTTGAAAAAAATATCATACTGTCTTTTCCTTTTTGGTGCTTATGTCTTGTACAGAAGATATGTTAATCAATGAATTAAGAAGGCTTTCTAGACTATGTGTAGGGTGTTGTGAGAACAGAGTGTAAATAAATCAAGGAAATTTAGTTCACAAATACTTTTTAGTAAGCAAATTAACATATATTATTTCTCTGAATAGAAAGTTTTCACTAGAACTTAAAAGCACTTATTGGCATTAACATTTTCTTCGACTTTTTTCCCCCAAGAATACAATAAAATTAGATGTACATGCTCAGTTGTGTCTAAGTCTTTATGACCCTATGGACTGTAACACTCCAGGCTCCTCTGCCCTTGGGATTTTCCAGGCAAGAGTACTGGAGTGGGTTTCCATTTCCTTCTCCAGTGGATAT
The DNA here is from genome assembly GCA_006408695.1 of Aepyceros melampus. Taxonomy (NCBI): domain Eukaryota; kingdom Metazoa; phylum Chordata; class Mammalia; order Artiodactyla; family Bovidae; genus Aepyceros; species Aepyceros melampus. The sequence continues at coordinate 235,736 of SJXQ01002585.1, read as the reverse complement.
TCCTGCTCCAGGAATCAAACCCGTGTCTCCTGTGTCTCCTGCATTGGCCAGTGGATTATTTTACCTCTGAGACACCTGGGAACCCCTACAATAAAAACATAGCCTTTTGTTTAGATTGTTCCTGGCATCATCACTAATACCATGAAGAAAAAAAGAATGTGTATGGTCTGCTTCTCACTAGTGATAGTATTAGGAGTGATCTAGCGTTAAATTGGCTCTTCCCAGGTGGTGCAGAGGTAAAGAACCTACCTGCCAGTGAAGGACATGCAAGAGACTTGGGTTCAATCCCTAGGTCAGGAAAATCCTCTGGAGGAGGAAACAGCAACCTATTCCAGTGTTCTTGCCTAGAGAGTCCAATGGACAGAGGGACCTGGCACCGTCCATAAGGTAGCAAAGAGTCACACATGACTGAAGCGACTTAGCCTGAAGATCTGGTCCCTGTGATGAAAATGCTAGAGAGTGACTAAATTCACCTGTCCACCTTCAGCTAGTCTATTTCTGTTATGGCAAAAATTAAACAACTTCATGATCTGTGCTTATGAAATCCCTTAAATTGATCTTATAAAGAAGAAGCTATGTCTTGGTGACCTAAATTTAGTTCCTTAGTGTGTTATGGAAACCATATAGTAATTATGAATATTATATGCAAATATAAATATAGGGTAGCAAAGCACACAGGTGCATGAGTGAATCTTGTTTATTTACATCCATGATTCATTGTCCAACTGAACCTGAAGTAAAAAACACATATTCAGAGAGAAAAAAATTCCTATTATTCCTTTGTTTTGGTTGATTAGTCAATTTATTGTCTACTTCCCTGGTAGCTCAGATAGTAAAGAATCTGCCTGCAATGCAAGAGACCCAGATTCAATCCCTGGGTCAGGAAGATCCTCTGGAGATGGAAATGGCTACCCGCTCCAGTATTCTTGCCTGGAGAATTTCACGGACAGAGGAGCCTGGTGGGCTATAGTCCGTGAGGCCACAAAGAGTCAAACACAACTGAGCGACTCACACACACACATAATACCAGCATTCACAAAACCCATATTTATTACCACATACTGTAAAATACATTTTCTTTTTTCCAGAGAATGGATGATTTATACAAATTAGAGTCTATTGGTCACACTATGTGAACTTGCAAACTTATATTTAGTTAAGGGAATGCCGAACAGCTTTACCTCACTTAGAAATTCTCATCCACTGATGATGGTTGCCTATGTTGCACAGAACTATGAAGCTAAATCTGAACTCTTTAAGGAGTGCCTGAGGTAGTTAGGAATGCTTGCATGAAGGAAGGAAACATAGTGTCAGCATGCATGCCAAACATATAACATGTTTCTTCTAATTCTTTCAGGGCTATTTCATTATGAAGAGTAAACTGATTTACTAAGAAGTAGGTTTAAGTTTTCATTTCTTTGAACTAACGCCAACAAAAATTGTTCTCCATTTTCATTAAGATAAATATGTTTACTGTGATGTCTTATCTTGTGCTATTTTTAGTTTCCTAAACAGCTGCTGCCCCTAAAAATAAGACACCCCCCCTAAATTTTCCTTTCTATTGCAGTAGTTTATGGAAGAGAATAACAGGGTCATAAAAGCATCATTTTTTTCTCAGTTTGATTTTTAAAAAAAGGAAGTATGTTGATTTACAATACTGTGTTATTTTCAGATATATAACAAAGTGATTCAGATATATATATATATATATAATACACACACACATTTTTCAGATTATTTTCTGCTACAGGGTTTACAACATATTGAATTGAACACTGATTCAATTACAAGACACTGAATACTGATTCCTGTGTATACAGTAAAAGATTATATACAGATATGTTAATCCTATACTCCTAGTTTATCTATACCCCATTGGTATCTCCCCTTTGGTAGCTATACGTTTGTTTCCTATGTACTTGAATTCATTTCTGTTTTTTATATGGGCACATTTGTATTTTTTAGATTACAGATGTAAGTGATACCATATAATACTTGTGTCTATCTGTTTTACTTATTAAGATATCCTCTACATCTACCATTTTGCTGCAGATGACAACATTTCATTCTCTTTATGGCTGAGTAATATTTCATGTATGTACATACCGCATCTTCTTAAGCCAACTGTCTGTTGACAGTCACCTGGATTGTTTCCATGTCTTTGTTATTATAAATAGTGTTGCTATGAAACTGGGGTGTATGTATCTTTTTGAATTAGAATTTTCATCATTTTTCACGTGTATGTTCAGGACTGGAATTTCTGACTCACATGGTAGCTCTATTTTTAGTTTTTTAAAGGAACCTTCATACAGTCTTCCATAGTGACTGCATCAATTCACATTCACAACAAGAGGTGGATGTCCTTCTAAATAATAATCTTTCTGGGTAGAACATCCTATGTTGAAGATTTTTCCCTCACAAGATTTTCAATATATCATGCCACTGTTTTCTGGCCTGCAAAATTTCTGTAGAGAAATCAGCTGATAACCTTATGGGGGTTCCCTTGTAAATGACTCTTTGTTTTTCTTTTGATGCCTTTAGAATCCTCTCTTTATCTCTAAATTTGCTGTTTTTGTTATGAAATGTTTTTGGTGTGGGTCTGTTTGTGTTCATCTTATTTGGGACCCTGTTTTCTTCTATATCTTAGCCATTCTTAGCCATAATGTGACATTCTTAGCCATAATTTCTTCAAATACATTTCCAATCTTTTTTTTTTCTTTCTTTTCCTTCTGGAACCCCTTTATGTTTAGACATTGTTTGTATTATCCCATAAATCTCATTTGTTTGGATGATTTCCCTTATTCTGTCTTCAAGATTACTTCTTCTGTGCATTTAGCTTGTTATTCACTACTTCTAGATTGGATTTTATTTCAGCAATTGAGTTATGTAATTTTTATTGGTGGCCTGTATTTCCATCAATAATGCTTTTTCAATTCCTTTAGAATTTTTATTACCTCCTTTTTGAAAACGAGTTCTAGTAGATCAGTGAGGTCTATTTGTTCTTTCAGGGCATTTATTTTGTTCCTTTTGTTGAAAGTAGTTCCTTGGCTTTTTCATTTTGCTTCATCTGTATGACTTTAGGAGAAACAGTTACCTGCTTTGGTCTTGAAGGTGTATCTTTATGTAGGAGCGTCCCTGTGTAAACAGAGTGCAATATTTTGGCCTGCGAGCTGGTTTCAGCATGGTCACCAGCTATGTGATTCTGCTCAGAGCATCCCCACATCACCTCCCTTTCTTTGTTGTATTGGTCCCAGACCTAGTGCTAGGCTGGGGCTGGCGGTTGGGGTGTTGTGGCTTTAGGAACTGAGGTGGCTGGATCTGGGCTGCCTCCTTCCAGGACTCTCTGCCCCAGATCAAGTGCTAAGCTGTGGTGTGGAGTGGTCAGAGACAGAATGCTCGTGCTAGAAAATCAACCACTTTACTGAGATGCTGACAATGGCCATTGTGACCTCACCTGGACCACACCCCAGACCCTCCAGGGTTGTCCCCACATAGCTAGATGAGCCCTCTCCCAGGGAACTCACAATTTAGTGCTGGGCCACTGCATGTTCTTGTGGCACTGCCCCACGCACTGTGTCTCCACCTGGATCACAACCCAGGCACCCTAGCCTGTCTCTGCACAGCTAGACTTAGTTTTCACCATAACCTCACCGCAAGGTGTGGTGTGGAGTGAGCGGGTAAGCACAGCAAGGAGGCAGCCCCAGTGCATGGCCCTCGCTGCCCTCATTGTTGGCAAGCCACATGTGCACACTCCTTGAGAGTGAGGTGGAGGCCTCTCCAACACTCTGTGTGCCTCAGTGGATTTCCCAGTAGGTGGAGTTTGTGCAGAACCCCAGAACTAGGGTGTGCAGATTGCGACTCGACCTGCTCACTCCCCGGAGCAAGGGTCCACCCTTGTAGACTTCTTCTCCTTACACACCCCTCCCAGGGGCACAGGTCCTGACCCACTGCCTTTTTGTCCATCCTACCTGGTTACATGGAGATCTTTCTTGCAGATATAGCTGTTTGAGAGTTCTTCCAGTTGCAAGTTAGTTTTCCATGAGAACTGTTTCATAGGTAGGTGTGTTTTTGATGTGTTGATCAGGGGAGGTGAGTTCCATGTCCTCCTACTCTGCCATCTTGATCCTCCTCCGCAAATAATTTTATGGTAAATATGCTTAATACGACTTATAGAAAATGAATCATTAGACCATTTCTGTACAAGGTACACTATTCCTTGCTAATCTCTTTATCAAGGGAAAATGTAACCTATGATAATCCTGCAGTATTGGTATAAAGATCAGATGGGACCATATTAATAAAAGCACTTTGGAAAAACATATGAATGCAGGACATTTTATTACTTATTTGATTATCATTGAGTGAAGTTATGTGAAAAAATGCTCAGAAAACAATTGCTGAAGGCATTATTAGTTGGGCGGGTGATAAACTGATAGATATCCATGTTGCGTTTTCATATGGACCCATGCTTTGATTTTCATATGAATTTACACAATACAATAATATAAAATTTTTCTACATTGGTTTTTCTTTTGAACTATCTTTATTATAAGGAGAATTGAAAATTTAACAAGACCCAAGGGATGTCTGATATCCTTAACACATAGAGGAAAATTACATTTCCAGCTACCACCCATTAAGGAATATTCAGCCCAAGCTCCCTTTCCCATCAGTCAGGCTGACAGCACCTCAAGTCAAAAAATATAGCAATCTGCCTATAAAATAGAATTTCCCCAAAAGTGGTGAACATAGTTATGCCTTTCCTGACTCTTCTAAAACCAACAAAGGAAAGGAATAATAACAGGAGAACACCACCACCAAAAAGACACTAACAATGCAACCTTGATTTTCCACCATTCTTAAGGTAGGGAGTAAAGTTCACTGTCACTTCTGAATCTCACTGGCAATTTCTAATATTTTGTGTAAACTACTTGATGGTAATTGACAGACCACCATGTGGGGAGGTAGGATGTTTTTAAGTCTGCTACCATAAGCAAATGATCACTGGGATCTCACAGTGTGGAGAGCTTTGGGAAAGTAAGATGATATTATAACCTAAATATTGGACATGCACCATTGTCTTTTTTTTTTTTTTTTTGAGCTCTACAACACCATTCATATCAGCTGATGTATTTCTAATATGCTTTTTCCCTTAGATTGAGCTAACTTGAGGTTTCTGTCCATTAACCAGATATTGTAAAGATCTTTGTGCAATTCCAGGGAAATGAAGTATTTTAATACAAAGTAATAACCTAACTGGATGTTTTTATCTAAAAGATGCTAAAGGGTATGCAGACAAACATTTGCTCTGAGAAGAACTACAGGTCATTTTTTTAAAAAATCTGAACTCCGTAGATGGGTTAAAAGAATTCCCTAAACTCCTTCAAGTTGTATGTAGAATTATATGTAAATACGTTTGAATTTTCTCTATGGGAAAGGACTGGAGCACTCATCAATTTCTCAAAAGGATGAACCCCCCCTTCCAAAAAATCAGAGCCACAAATTTATATTCAAATTATAAAATTGAATTTCTTCTATCATTTTTGCTGCAAAACTAATTTTAAAATGTCCATTTTTGTTTCACTTATGAGAAGTTGATTTAATATCCCAGGCTGTTCTTGTTCAGTCGCTCAGTTGTGTCTGACTCTTTGCAATCCCATAGAGTGCAGTATGCAAGGCTTACCTGTCCTTCACCATCTCCTGGAACTTGCTCAAACTCATGTCCATTGAGTCAGTGATGCCATCTACCTATCTTTTTCTCTGCTATCCCCTTCTCCTGCCTTCAGTCTTTGCCAGCATCCAATGAGTCGGCGCTTCACATCAGGTGGCCAAAGTATTGGAGCTTGAGTTTCAGTGTCAGTCATTCCAATGAATATTCAGGATTGATTTTCTTTAGGATGAATTGGTTGGATCTCCTTGCCAGTCCAAGGGACTTTCAAGAGTCTTCTCCAACACCACAGTTCAAAAGCATCAATTCTCCAGTGTTCAGCCTTCTTTATGGTCTGACTCTCACATTCATACATGACTATTGGAAAAACCATAGCTTTGATTAGACAGACCTTTGTTGGCAAAGTAATGTCTGCATTTCAATACATGATCTAGGTTGGTCATAGATTTTCTTCTATGGATTTAAAAGGAGCAAGCATCTTTTAATTTCATGGCTGCAGTCACCATCTGCAGTGATTTTGGAGCCCAAGAAAAGAAAGTCTGTCACTGGTTCCATTGTTTTCCCATTTATTTGCCATAAAGTGATGGAATCGATGCCATGATCTTAGTTTTCATTCAATATTCATTGAGTTTTAAGCCAACTTTTTCACTCTCCTCTTTCACCTTCATCAAGATGCTCTTCAGTTTGTCTTTGCTTTCTCCCGTAAAGGTGGTGTCATCTGCATATCTGAGCTTATTGATATTTCTCCCAGCAATTTTGATTCCAGCTTCTGTTTCATCCTGCCTGGCATTTCACATTATATACTCTGCACAGAAGTTAAATAAGCAGGGTGACAATATGCAGCCTTGATGTACTCCTTTCCCAAAATTCAACCAGTCTGTTGTTCCATGTCTGGTTCTGACTGTTGCTTCTTGACCTGCATACAGGTTTGGGGCTATATATAGGAGCTGTGTGTGGGATAGAGAATGAGGAATAGGTGATGTCCTGGGAATGTAGCCATGAAATAGAGAGTTAACTAGAATATGCTTTCAGGTCCCTTTCAATGCAAAGAGTTGATGGTTCTTTGAAGAAGGAGAGTTTCCTTGATCTCCTGCTGAATCTATTCAAAATAAAGCCAACTCAGGAACAGAGAGCAATTCCTTCCTTGTTGCTACTAAACCTGGGGAATGGAAGAAGGGACATGGAAAAAGACAGATGATATTAGATCAACCCACTATTTTGATTTCATTGCTTTGGGACATGCTCACTGAGAATCTTCTATGATTAGTCAATATTTTATGTACTATGATATTTTTTTAAAATCTCAGATTCTGCACAAATTTCCTCTAGTTTAGGAATGATAATGAAAAACACCCATTACAGTTATATCATTACCTTATAACATCAACAGAGTACCACCCAAAAGAAAGACGTGCAATGATTAGTTGTGCAATTTTAGACACATAGCTTATTAACAAGTATTTACAATATTGCTTCAGAGATATGAGATGGTTCCCCTACAAAATTAGTAGCAGTGATTGACTGATAAAAAACTGAGATTCAATGAGGTATACAGAGTTGAAATTTGAGCACAATCAAAATCTGACTTGAGAGTCAAGGTTTTTAACTGAAAAAAAAAACTAAAGTTTTGCGCCTTGACTAGCTATTGACTTTATTCCTCAGCCAGAAATAGGAAAAATATATCAAGGGCAGATGACCATACTTGGGTGTAAAATATCCAAAGGACAGGATCAAGGAGATGAATCTTAAGGAAAAAAAAAAAAAACACAAAACATGAGAAAGAAATTAACAACATGAAGTTCATTGCAAGTGAAACTATCCACATACACATGAAAGTCCATCAGAGATGAGATCAGAGATGAGTGTTCAAAATGAGGACAATAGCATCTTAATTTTAATCTTTCTGGAATAGACTACTCCTGGAATAGCATCCATTCCATTCTGGGCATCACTTTTACTAATACTGGAAAACTGATGGGGCTTGGAATGGTATAGGCAATAATAATGTTTAGCATTTAGATTTTGTTCTATAATAGAAACATACAGTTCTTAAGTCCACGCGATCTGAAACTAGTCTGCTGCTGCTGCTGCTGCTAAGTCACTTCAGTCGTGTCTGACTCTGTGCGACCCCATAGATGGCAGCCCACCAGGCTCCCCTGTCCTTGGGATTCTCCAGGCAAGAACACTGGACTGGGTTGCCATTTACTTCTCCAATGCATGAAAGTGAAAAGTGAAAGTGAAGTCGCTCGTCATGTCTGACTCTTAGCGACTCCACGGACAGCAGCCTACCAGGCTCCTCCGCCCATGGGATTTTCCAGGCAAGAGTACTGGAGTCTGCTTAGGTTCAAATCCTGATCTTCCCATTTTGAAATGTTATAAAATAAGTCATTTAGGCTCTGTGCCTCACAGTATCATCTCTCAAGTGGGGCTAATGGAATAGTTTCTCAAAGATTCCTGTGAAGATGAGTTAATGTATCTGAAAGGTTTAGAACATCGTGGCTGCTCTAAGAATAATGTGACCAAAAAAAGATACATAAAGGAGAGTCTGCAGCACAAAGAATAGAAGTCTTGGTAGGAATTTACCTCCAAATGGCTAGAGAACAAAAATAGTGTCAAAAGTTACATGGTAACTTTTACTTCTGAAACCTGCAGTTTGCTTACACTTTTCAGTTTTACTCTCCAAATAAAATTAGTGAAAAACAGATAAGTAATTATAACCTAATTAATTTTATATTCTTCACCTCATGTTTAAATCCTAAGACATGGTAAGTGCTTGAATACCTGTAATGAGTGACAGGTAAATAAATACTGAATATATCCAGAGGCAGATACAAAAATATATTTTATAAAAGTAACAGTTATGTATTCTCTCCAAGTACATCCTACGACACTCCTCAAAAATAATGTTTTATTTTCTCTGGTCATCACTAATGACAGTAAGAAATATATAGAAACTTCTGATCACATGATTTATCCATGTATTTCAATATATATCATTTCCCCATAAGAGTTATTAAACTTATTAATACCTTATTCCTGACCTCTTTTTCTTTATCCAGACCTTAATAGTTTTAGTTTTCTAATAGTTTTTATTTTTATTATTAGTAGTTTATTCAGAATAAACTACTACTAATAAAAAAAAAAGGAGTTGGTGATGGACAGGGAGGCCTGGCATGCTGAGATTCATGCAGAGTCGAACACGACTGAGCGACTGAACTGAACTGATTCTGTTTGAACTTTAAGCAATAAACTTCAACATTGGAGTTAGAATTATAGTTATTTCTTGAGAAATCAATTTTAAACACTTTCTATCAATTTTCCAATACCTGACATAAGAAATTAGGAATTTCTGTCCATCTTTTATCTGTAATCATGATTCATTCATGTTGTGGTCCAAGGTGATACTAAAAAATTGAAGTAAATTAGCAATACTGCAAATATTATTATTTTTTGACAGTTATTCAAACAAGAAGTATGTTGCTTTCATTGCTGTTGTTTTCAGTTGCTAAGTCACATCCTACTTTTTGCAACTGCATGGACTGAAGCTTGTTGGGGTCCTCTGTCCTCCACTGTCCCCCAGAGTTTACTCAGTTTCATGCCCATTGAGTTGGTGATGCTATCTAACCATCTCATCCTCTGCAAATATGATAGTAGTTGCAAAAAATGAAAAGCAATCTAAATCACAAAACCTATGTGAAATATATGTTTATCTTTTCATTGTGCGATGAATCTCCTTTCCTATTTTTCTATTTTCATTTGGACTTTTTATTTTCTAGGTTGGCTATAAAGCTGGGGGTGAGGAGGTGGGGAAACTGCTTTGTAATTCATGTTGTTTTATTTTCTTACTCTTTCCACGGTTCCTCCCACCAGAGGCTCAAGTATTTATTAGTTTTAAAAAGTTAAACTTTCTGAATCATAATTCCTGAAAATATATTTATCTTGTCCCACATTTTATTGCTAATATTCATAAGAACTGAATTCTAGGTTAATAGTAATATTTTCTGACATCCTTACAGGAACTCACTCCTGAAAATAGTTATCTTCCTTTGAAGGCAAATTCATTTTATTCTTCCCAGTATTCCAGTTATTTATTGGGGGAATTAAAAAAATTAATTTGTCTTAAACAGTGTAATCTATACAGTGTGAAGATGTTGGACTTTAAATAAAGCATAGGTAAATTTAAAAATTGTACATGAACCTTCATAGATGAGTTTGCTCTATATTTTCTTTTCTTGACACTTTTCCCTGTCCAATTTTCCTTTCAAAATATTGCTAGAATTACAAAATGAATGTGCAAAGAGTTGGCTTTCTTTCCCTTCCTCCTTTTTGAGACAGTTAACAAATTGGTAGATTTGGTAAAAATAAATTATGAAATGGCCTGAGGACCTTTGCATTTGTGTGAGTGAGGGTAATATTCAGGAGATACATTTGATTACCATTTCAGTTTTCTGAAAGCTTTTCTGTGTTTGGTAGAGGGCAGTTTGATAGTCTTCTAGGAATTTCCTTTTCATTTAATTGTTCAAGTTTCAAAGAATACATTTGTTTAATGCAATCAGTCAAGACAATTAAAAAGAACTGAGTTACTCTAGACATACTACCCAACTCCAGTACTCTTGCCTGGAAAATCCCATGGACGGAGGAGCTTGGAAGGCTGCAGTTTATGGGGTCGCTAAGAGTCGGACATGACTGAGCGACTTACTTTCACTTTTCACTTTCAAGCATTGGAGAAGGAAATGGCAACCCACTCCAGTGTTCTTGCCTGGAGAATCCCAGGGACGGGGGAGCCTGGTGGGCTGCCGTCTATGGGGTCGCACAGAGTCAGACACGACTGAAGTGACTTAGCAGCAGCAGCAGCAGCAGCAGACATACTACCTTTTTGATTGACATTTTTATTATTTATCATTTTATTATTTCATAATGTCATTTTACATAAGAATTTTATAGAAGCATAGCATGCATCTTCTGTCTGTATTACTATTCTTAATTGCTCTATTGTTTTCTATCTTATAAATTTCAATTCTTACCATTATTATGCCTTTCCTTATGCAAATCATATGGATTCATTTTCTGTTTTAAAATATAATTTCTTGAGATGGAACTTGATATCATTGATTTTCATCCTTTCTTCTATAATGTATACATTTAAACTGAAAAATAGCCCTCTACAAAGAATTATCTCTATCTCAATAGCTTTGATATATTGTGTTTTCAGTATGATTTAAGTGCAGAATGCTTTTTCACTTACATTTTTATTTCTTCTGTGATCCATGTGTCATTTAGAAATGTATTATTTGTTTCTAAATATTTGAGGATCTTTTTATTATCCTCCTCCTTTCTCCCCCTTCCTCTTAGTCCAAATTCCCCTCTTCTCACCCTTATCTCCTTCTTCATTTTATGATGATGATGATTCATTTCCATGCAAAGATAATATTCTGGACATTTTCAGCGTCTTCATATTTGTTGAAATTAATTTGCAAATCAATTAAAGTCTAATTTTTAAATTCATATTCATTTAAAAATTACATTATTAAAAATTACATTATTATTTCATTTTGTATGATCTCTGAGAGAGTATGTATTTTTAAATTTTTTTTTTTTAAATTTTTTGGCTACAATGCTTGGCATGTGGGATCTTAGATCCCTGAACAAGGATTAAATCTGCGCCCCCTACATTGTAAGCATGTGGTTAGTCACCCAGTCATGTCCAACTTTTTGCAACCCATGGACTGTAGCCTGCCAGGCTCCTCTGTCCATGGAATTTTCCAGGCAAGAATACTGGAGTGGATTGACATTCCCTTCTCCAGAGGATCTTCCCGACCCAGGGACCTAACTCAGGTCTCCCCCTGCATTGCTTTACCAGCTAAGCCACCAGGGAAGCCCAAATTTGTAAGTGCAGAGTCTTAACCATTAGAGTGCCAGGGAAATCCCTTTTATTTTTTAAAATACATGTGATTTCTATTCTACTGAATTTTGGGCCTCTTCTATAAGGAGAGGACGCTGTCTGTGGAGAGTGACACATAGCAGGGAACTGGCAACAGTTTCTATCCAACAGCCATTGAGAAACTGTAGCCCTTAGTCCTATTTATTTCCTATTTCCCTGAGGAAATAAATTCTGCCAACAGCCTGAATGAGCAAATTCCTCCCTGGCCAAAAGACAATGAAATGGTATGGTAATGGTTAATTTTATGTGTTAACTGGGCTAAGAGATGCCAATGCAGCTGGGAAAACATTGTTTCTGGGTATGTCTATGAGAGTACCCAAAGAAGAAATTAGCGTTTGAATCAGTAGACTGAGGGAAGGATAGCACCCTCACCAGTGTTAGTGGGCATCACTCAGTTTGTTGAGGATGGAAGAGAACCAGAACATATAAGAAGGGTGATTTTTTTTTTTTCTTTTTGCTTGATTTGGGCCATCCATATTTTCTTGTCCTTGGATGTGAGCTCCTGGTTCTCAAGTGTTCAGACTCAGGACTTAAACTAACAGCCCTTTGATTCACAGACTTACAGACCTGAACTGAATTATAACACAGATTTTCCTAGTTCTGTAGCCTGTGGAACTTGTCAACTTTCATAACAGTGCCTATAATATATTTCCTCTTACACTCCTATCTATCTATCTATCATCTCTACATCCTATTGTTTCTGTTCCTCTGAAGAATTCTAATACAGACAAGTTTCTATGAAAGAAAACTCTTGTCAACACAAAAACCTATATTCAGTGAAATAACATTTCCAGACAAACAAAATGAAGGCACATATTCTTCATTAGGCCTATTCATGAGTGAGGATGAAGTCCAGCAAACATACTGATAGCATTTTGATACTGGTTAAGAGTCTTGTGTGGAGAAGGCAATGGCACCTCACTCCAGTACTCTTGCCTGGAAAATCCCATGGACAGAGGAGCCTGGTGGGCTGCAGTCCGTGGGGTCGCGAAGAGTCAGATAGACTGAGCGACTTCACTTACACTTTTCACTTTCATGCATTGGAGAAGGAAATAGCAACTCACTCTATCTAGTGTTCTTACACTCTACATCCTATTGTTTCTGTTCCTCTGAAGAATTCTAATACAGACAAGTTTCTATGAAAGAAAACTCTTGTCAACACAAAAACCTATATTCAGTGAAATAACATTTCCAGACAAACAAAAATGAAGGCACATATTCTTCATTAGGCCTATTCATGAGTGAGGATGAAGTCCAGCAAACATACTGATAGCATTTTGATACTGGTTAAGAGTCTTGTGTGGAGAAGGCAATGGCACCTCACTCCAGTACTCTTGCCTGGAAAATCCCATGGACAGAGGAGCCTGGTGGGCTGCAGTCCGTGGGGTCGCGAAGAGTCAGATAGACTGAGCGACTTCACTTACACTTTTCACTTTCATGCATTGGAGAAGGAAATAGCAACTCACTCTATCTAGTGTTCTTACCTGGAAAATCCCAGAGACAGGGGAGCCTGGTGGGCTGCCGTCTATGAGGTCACACAGAGTTGGACACGACTGAAGCAACTTAGCAGCAGAGTCTTGGGACCCTAAAGCAGAGAACTCAGATAAGCCATTCCTGACCTTCTAATCCATTGAAACTGTGAGATAAATAAATGTGTATTATTTTAAGCTGCTATATTTGTGGTAAATTTTTACACTAATAAAAAAAGTAATACATACTCTATTACATGAAGTGTGCTTCTTTATCTCTTGTAATGATTTTGACCTTAATGTCAACTGGATTTATGTTAGTATAGCTAATTCGGTTTCTTGTTGCTGTTCTAACTGTTTCTTTGCATAATATATCATTTTATATTCTTTTATTTTCAATCTTCAGAGCATCATATTTAAAGTGTATTTTTCTAAGAAACATGTAATTTGTTTCTGTGATTGTTTTGTTGTTACAGTTTTATCCACGAAGAAAATTTCATATTTTCTTTGGAGTATTTATTTTACTTACAGACACTATTTAGTTTCAATCTCTCTTACCTCTCTTTAATATTTTATCTTTTTCCTTCTTTTGTATAAATTATTATTTTTCCACTCTCCTCTATTGTCATTACTTATACATTCTTCTTACTCTTCTTTCATTGACTTCTTAGATATTAAAATGATCATTACTGAATTAACATAATTTAATATAATTAGTACTCATTTCCAAGACAGCTGCATTTATCACCCTCCTGCTACTTCTGTCATTGTTGTTCTATCATGCATTTTAGTTCTATATATTTTATTCCCCAGTATACATTTAAGCATTTGTATAGTCAATTTTCATTTAGATTTACCCACATAATAGTGGTATATAAAGAAAACTTAGCACCAAAGAATTAATGCTTTTGAACCGTGGTGTTGGAGAAGACTCTTGAGGTTCCTTCAACTGCAAGGAGATCTAACCAGTCCATCCAAAAAGAAATCAGTCCTGAATATTCATTGGAAGGACTGATGCTGAAGCTGAAACTCCAACACTTTGGCCACGTGATGTGAAGAACTGACTCATTTGAACAGATCCTGATGCTGGGAAAGACTGAAGGTGGGAGAAGGAGATGACAGAGGATGAGATGGTTGGATGGCAACACCGATTAAATGGACATGAGTTTGAGTAAACTCTGGGAGTTGGTGATGGACAGGGAGGCCTGGCATGCTGCAGCCCATGGGCCTCATAGAGTCAGACAGAACTGAGCAACTGAACTGAACTGAACATAATAGTATCTTTCATCACTGGTGGCTCAGACGGTAAAGCATCTGCCTACAATGTGGGAGACCCAGCTTTGATCCCTGGGTCAGGAAGATCCTCTGGAGAAGGAAATGGCAACCCACTCCAGTACTCTTGCCTGGTAAATCCCATGGACAGAGGAGTGTGGTAGGCTACAGTCCATGGGTCGCAAAGAGTCGGAGACAACTGAGCGACTTCACTTTCACTTATTTTCAATCACTATTTATTCCCTTCTATATTTCTGATTTTCCAGATGGAATAATTTTCTTTTGCATGAAACACCTAAAATAAGATTAATGAAGAAAAGTATTCTTTGTTTTTGTTTGCCTAGTAATGTTGTTATTTCATAAATATGTGTTTTGGAGTTGACAAGTATTTTCTTTCAATTAAAGATGATGAGTTGCTGTTTTCTGGCTTCCATTTTTATGTTGAAAAGTCACCTCAGTTTTTGTTTTACTTCTTAAAAAGTAATAGATATTGTTTTATTTGTTTCTATTAGAGAGTGCTTCTTTCTCTTAAATTTTAAGGAATTTTAAAATATTGTGACATGCCTTATTGTGATTTACTTTCTATTTATTCTGTCTACTTGGGTTCTAGCAATTTTTCAGTCTGTGGGTTGATGCATTTGATCAGCCTTGAAAAATCATAGCCATTATTTTAAGTGCTTCTTTACCATCTTTCTCTTCTGCCTTCTCTGAGACTCAAATTACATGTATGTTAAATGTACTCACTATGTCTCATAAATCTCTTATCTTCTTTCATGTATCTTCCATCTTTTTTGCTTTCCACATCAAGTCTGGATATATACTGGCAACTTATTTTTCAGTTCACTTATTCCTTCTGCTATCAGTAGGTAAATTGATATACTAACTTCTTATTTTAACTTCAGTTCAGTTCAGTTGCTCAGTCATGTCCGACTCTGCGACCCCATGAATCACAGCACCAGACCTCCCTGTCCATCACCAACTCCTGGAGTTCACTTAAACTCACGTCCACTGAGTCAGTGATGCCATCCAGCCATCTCATCCTCTGTCATCCCCTCTTCCTCCTGCCCCCTATCCCTCNTGAGATCATTGTGTCATTTTTGAGATCGCATCCAAGTACTGCATTTCAGACTCTTTTTTTGACTATGATGGCTACTCCATTTTTTCTAAGGGATTCTTGCCTACAGTAGTAAATATAATGATCATCTGAGTTAAATTCACCCATTTCAGTCTATTCTAGTTCGCTGATTCCTAGAATGTCGACGTTCACCCTTGCCATCTCCTGTTTGACCAATTCCAATTTACTTTGATTCATGGACCTAGCATTCCAGGTTCCTATGCAATATTGCTCTTTACAGCATCAGACCTTGCTTCTATCACCAGTCACATCCACAACTGGGTATTGTTCTTACTTTGGCTCCATCCTTGCATTCTTTCTGGAGTTATTTCTCCATTGATCTGTAACATATTGGGCACCTATCTACCTGGGGAGTTCCTCTTTCAGTATCCTATCATTTTGCCTTTTCCTACTGTTCATGGGGTTGTCAAGGCAAGAATACTGAAGTGGTTTGCCATTCCCTTCTCCAGTGGACTGCATTCTGTCAGACCTCTCCACGACGACCTGTCTTTTTGGGTGGCCCCATATGGCATGGCCTAGTTTCATTGAGTTAGACCAGGCTGTGGTCCGTGTGATCAGATTGGCTAGTTTGCTGTGTTGTGCTTTCAGTCTGTCTGCCCTCTGATGCCCTGTCTCAGCGCCTACCATCTTACTTGGGTTTCTCCTACTTTGAACGTGGGGTATCTCTTCACGATTGCTCCAGGAAAGCAAAGTTGCTGCTAATATATACTATATATTTATAAATCAACATGTTAAATCTTCAATCTGTACCTCTGAAGGGTTTATACATTTTAAATTCTTTGGTGATGATACAGTATTTTTTAGATTACATTTAAATTTTTTAATATGAAAAAATTTCAGACAGACACAAATATAGAAAGAAAAGTAAAATGAATCCTTGTATACCTGTCATTTAAATTCAAGTTATCAAGGCAGTATTATGATTGCTTCATAGATTTTACTTTACAGGAGTATATAAAATATAAATTAAAAAAAATTAGTAACAAACTACAGAAAAGTACACAGACTATAAGAATATAATCTTACAGTTATCAGTATCAAGAAGCAGAACCCCAACAATTGCCTCATGCCACTTTCTTGTCACTACTACGAACTTAAAGGGTAATTATGACCTATATCACCACATACTAGTTTTGCCTCTTTCTGGAGTTTTATATAAATGGTATCTAATATCATGGACCCTGTTTTCATTTATTCAACATTGTGTTTATATGATTCACCTGAATTTTCATACTTCATTTTTGCTTTTGTATGGTATTCAATAGTATGAATAGGCCATTATTTCCCCATTTTACTGTTGAACATTTGGGTTACTCCAGTTTTTGGTATTAGAAACAGTGCTACCATGGACATTCTTGTACATGTCTTTTGGTGAATACATGTGTGCATTTCTGTTGTATACATTTGCTGAAGTATTTTTAAGAAAAGTCCAGACATTGTCATAATGGCTTTAGCTACTTCAGCACAGTCTAGTATATAGCACTTAAAAGCATGGACATTTTCTCATGTAACATAATTGCTTGTTATCATCTAAAGCGTCATCCCTTATTAATTAAAATCTATTTTATTACATTTTTAAATGGAATAATTCACTTTCTTCAGGATAGCTTTTGAAAATACTGCACTGAAAATAATGAAGTTGCAATATACCTAAGTTGGCAAGTTTTCTTTAAATTTGATAGACAGAGCAATTAATCAACAAGCATTTATTGAGCTAGTTTTTGGTGGATCTCTTAACTCACCTGTTTGGTAACAGTCTAACTCACAAACTGACTAAACTGACTGATTGGAATTTAGGAGGAGATAATAACTCCTTTTGATAAATCATTAGTAATGTGAAATTGTTTACATTAGGTATCATAAAGTAATAATTCACTTATAAATAAAATGGACTGTGGAACATCCTTTAATGAATATTGATTTAAATGACTTTTTCTAAGTGTGGTGAATATTGTGTCAATTTGGGTCCCAACAAATGTTTAGAATAGTTAATGATAACAATCAATATAATTATATATATTATATGATATTGTATCTATTACAAAAATATATA
This sequence comes from Aepyceros melampus, assembly GCA_006408695.1. NCBI lineage: Eukaryota > Metazoa > Chordata > Mammalia > Artiodactyla > Bovidae > Aepyceros > Aepyceros melampus. Next base: position 218,198 of record SJXQ01002585.1, on the reverse strand, counting down.
TCACAAAACATAATTATTATATAGTGACATTAATTCAAATTAATTCTAATGGGTAACCATTCCTGACCCTGGGGTTGAACTGAGGTCTCCCACATTATAGGCGGATTCTTTACAGTCTGGGATTCCTGGGTAGCAAAGTGGTAAAGAAATTCCATGCCAGTGCAGGAGGTGCAAGAGATGCAGTTTTAATCCCTGGGTTAGAAAGATCCTCTGGAGAAGGAAATGGCCTGGAAAATTCCATGGGTAGAGGAGCCTGGCAGGCTACAGTTCATGGCGTCACAAAGAATCGGACACTACTGAGCACACATATTACACTTCTTTACCATCTGGTCACCAGAGAAGCCCCAATGTATAAATGATCATCATATGTAATCTATATTATTCCTTGGGAGAATCAGAAATGCTTTCTAGCCTTGGTTGTCTTCTTCCTTGTCACGGTCAATGTTTTCAACCATTCTAAGAGATTGGAATGTATATGGTTGGGGAACATATGAGGTATGTGACTATTTCTGTTTCCAAGGAGGTAAGGAGTAGGAGTGAGGGGTGCTATGGAAAAGCAGGGAGAGGAAAACAGAACACATCAAAGAAACAAACTGTCAAGTCAGTGTTGCTAAGTCTTTGTTGTTGTTGTTGGTCATGTCCAACTTTTTACGACCCCATGAACTGCAGCATGCCAGGCTTCCTTGTTTCCACCATTTCCTGGAGCTTGCTCAAACTCATGTCCGTTGACTCGGTGATGCCATCCAACCATCTCATCCTCTGCTGCCCCTTTTCCTTTTGCCTTCAGTCTTTCTCAGCATCAGGCTCTTTTCCAATGAGTCTGTTCTTTGCATCAGGTGGCCAAAGTATTGGAGTTTCAGCTTCAGCATTAGTCCTTCCAATGAATATGCAGGACTGATTTCCTTTGGGATTGACTGGTTTGATCTCCTTGCTGTCCAAGGGATTCTCAAGAGTCTCTCCAACACCACAGTTCAAAAGCATCAATTCTTTGGCACTCAGCCTTCTTTATGGTCCAACTCTCACATCCGTACATGACTACTGGAAAAACCATAGCTTTGACTATAGAGACGTTTGTCGGCAAAGTAATGTCTCTGCTTTTTAATATGCTGTCTAGGTTTGTCATTGCTTTTCTTCCAAAGAGCAAGAATCTTTTAACCGCTAATTTTACAGGGGTATTAATTCTGAGGTTTTGTTTTTTATCATATCAGAGGTTTCTTTGTTTTGTTTTTAATTGGAGTATAGGCTGCTTTATAATGTGTTAGTTTCTGCTGTACGCCAAAGTGAATAAGCTATAAGTAGACATATCCCCTTCCTATTGAGCTTTCTTCCCACCCACCCTCCATCCCACCCCTCTAGGTCATCACAGAGCACCAAGCTGAGCTCCCTGTGGTATTCAGCAGCTTCCCACTAGCTATCTATTTTATACATAATAGTGTATTTATGTCAAACCTAATCTCCCAGTTTTATCCCACCTTTCCCTTCCTCTCCTGTGTCCATATATCATTCTCTAAGTCTACCTCTTTATTCCTGCCCTGGAATTAGGTTCATCTGTCTCATTTTTCTAAGTCCCATACACTTGTTAATATACAATATTTGTTTTTCTCTTTTGACTTACATCAGAGGTTTTTAAAGAGAGAATGGAAGACTTTGGCCAATATATTGTGTTGGGTATTTGGATATTTGGATCTATTACAGGGATATCTTGTGTTACTGTGCTTCTGCAAAAACAGATATTGCGTTTTTTTACAAATTGAAGATTTGTGGCAACCCTGCTTTGAATAAGTCTGTTGGTGCCATTCTCTAACACTATTTGCTCACATTGTGTCTCTATCATATTTTGGTAATTCTTGCAGTATTTCCAACTTTTCCATTTTTATTATATTTCTTATGCCATTCTGTCATCAGTAATCTTTGATGTTAATATTGTAATTGTTTTGAGGTGCCATGAACCGCACATATATAAGATAACAAACTAAAGATAAATGTTGTATGTGATCTGACTGTTACCCCAACCAGCTGTTCCTTTGTCTCTCTCCTCTCCTCAGGTCTTCCTATTCCCTGAGACACAACAAGATCAAAATTAGGCCAATCAATAACCCTACAATGGCCTCTAAGTGTTTAGGTGAACGGAAAAGGCATAAGCCTCTCACTTTAAGAAAAGCTAGAAATGATTAAGCTTAGTGAGGAAGGCATGTCAAAATCCAAGACAGGCTGAAAGCTAGGCCTCTTGCCCCAGTCAGCCAAGCTGTGAATTGAAAGGAAAAGTTCTTGAAGGAAGTTAAATGTGCTACTCCAATGAACACATGAATGATAGGAAAGCAAGACAGTCTTATAACTGACATGGCAAAGATTCTGGATAGAAGATCAAACTAGCCACTGCATTCCTTTATATCAAAACCTAATCCAGAGCAAGGCCCTAACTCTTTTCAGTTCTCTGAAGGCTGAGAGAGGTGAGGAAGCTGCAGAGAAAAAAGTTCGAAGTGAGCAGAGGTTGTTTCATGAGGCTTAAGGAAAGAAACCATCTCAGAACATGAAAGTGCGAGATGAAACAGCAAGTGCTGCTGTAGAAGCTACAGTACATCATCCAGATAATCTGGCTAAGATAATTAACAAAGTAGCTATACTAAACAATAGATTTTCAGTGGAGACAAATCAGCCTTCTATTTGAGGAAGATGCTACCCAGGACTTACATAGCTAGAGAGGAAAAGTCAATGCCTAGGTCCAAAGCTTCAAAGGACAAGCTGACTCCCTTCTTAGGGGCTAAGGCAGCTGGTGATTTTAAGTTGAAGCTAGTATACATTTACCATCCTGAAAATCCTATAGTGTTTAAGAATTATGATAAATCTACTCTGTCTTGCCTCTAGATGGAATAAAGTCAGGCTGACAGCACATCTTGCTATGAAAATATATTTTCAGCCCACTGTTGCAATCTAATGCTCAGGAAAAAAATATTCCTTTCAAAATATTACTGCTCACTGACAATGCATCTGGTCACCCAAGAGCTCTGATAGAGGTATATGAAGACATTAATGTTGTTCTTGTGCCTGCTCATACAACCTCCATTCTGTAGCCCATGATATAAGGAGTAAATTAGATTCTCAAGTCATTATTTCAGAAATATATTTCATAAGGTTATAGATGCTCTTCTCCAACAACATAAGAGAAAACTCTACACATGGACATCACCAGATGGCCAATACCAAAATCAGATTGATTATATTCTCTGCAGCCAAAGATGGAGATGTTCTATACAGTCAGCAAAAATAAGACTGGGAGCAGACTGTGGCATGGACCATGAACTACTTAAATTGAAGAAACTAGGGAAAACCACTAGACCATTCAGGTAAGACCTAAATCAAATCCCTTACGATGATATCGTGGAAGTGACCAATAGATTCAAAGGATTAGATCTGATAAACAGAGTGCCTAAAGAATTATGGACAGAGGTTTGTGACATTGTACAGGAGGCAGGAATCAAGGCCATCCCCAAGAAAAAGAAAGGCAAAAAGGCAAAATGGTTGTCTGAGGAGGCCTTACAAATAGCCGTGAATAGAAGAGAAGTGAAAAGCAAAGGAGAAAAGGAAAGATATAAGCATCAGACAGAGGTTCTTGACATCGTACAGGAGGCAGGAATCAAGACCATCCCCAAGAAAAGGAACTGCAAAAAGGCAAAATGGTTATATGAGGAGGCCTTACAAATAGCTGTGAAAAGAAGAGAAGCCAAAAGCAAAGTAGAAAAAGAAAAACATACTCATTTGAATGCAGAGTTCCAAAGAATAGCAAGGAGAGAAAAGAACGCCTTCCTCAGTGATCCAAGCAAAGATATAGAGGAAAACACTAAAATGGGAAAGACTAGAGATCTCTTCAAGAAAATTAGAGATACCAAGGGACTTTTCATGGAAAGACGGGCACAATAAAGGACAGAAATGGTATGGCCCTAATAGAAGCAGAAGATATTAAGAGGTGGCAAGAATACACAGAAGAACTATATAGAAAAGATCTTCACAACTGAGATAATCACAATGGTGTGACCACTCACCTAGAGCCAGACATCCTGGAATGTGAAGTCAAGTGGGCCTTAGGAAGCATCACTATGAACAAAACTAGTGGAGGTGATGGAATTCCAGTTGAGCTATTTCAAATCCTGGAAGATGATGCTGTGAAAGTGCTGCAGTCAATATGCCAGCAAATTTGGAAAATTCAGCAGTGGCCACAGGACTGGAAAATGTCAGTTTTCATTCCAATCTCAAAGAAAAGTAATGCCAAAGAATGCTCAAACTACCACACAATTGCACTCATCTCACACAGTAGCAAAGTAATGCTCAAAATTCTCCAAGCCAGGCTTCAACAGTACATGAACCGCGAACTGCCAGATGTTCAAGCTAGATTTAGAAAAGGCAAAGGAACCAGAGATCAAATTGCCAACATCAGTTGGATCATCAAAAATCAAGAGAGTTCCAGAATGATATCTACTTCTGCTTTATTGACTATGTCAAAGGCTTTGACTGTGTGGACCAGAACAAACAGTGGAAAATTCTTCAAGAGATGGGAATACCAGACCCCCTGACCTGCCTCTTGAGAAATCTCTATACAGGTCAAGAAGAAGCAGTTAGAACTGGACATGGAACAACCGACTGCTTCCAAATCAGGAAAGGAGTATTTCAAGGTTGTATATTGTCAACCTGCTTATTTAACTTCTATGCAGAGTACATCATGAGAAACGCTGGGCTGGATGAAGCACAAGCTGGAATCAAGATTGTGGGGAGAAATATAAATAACCTCAGATATGCAACTGACACCACCCTTATGGCAGAAAGTGAAGAAGAGCTAAAGAGTGTCTTTATGAAAGTGAAAGAGGAGAGTGAAAAAGTTGGCTTAAAACTCAACATTCAGAAAACTAAGATCATGGCATTGGTCCCATCGCGTCATGGCAAACAGATGGGGAAACAATGGAAACAGTGACAGACTTTATTTATTTTGAGGGGCTCCAATATCATTGCAGATGGTGATTGCAGCCATGAAATTGAAAGATGCTTGCTCCTTGGAAGAAAAGTTATGACTAACCTAGACAGCTTATTAAAAAGCAGAGACATTACTTTGCCATCAAAGGTCTGTCTAGTCAAAGCTGAGCTTTTTCCAGTACTCATGTATGGATATGAGAATTGGACTAGAAAGAAAGCTGAGCTCTGAAGAATTGATGCTTTTGAACTGTGGTGTTGGAGAAGCCTCTTGAGAGTCCCTTGGACTGCAAGGAGGTCCAAGCAGTCCATCCTAAAGGAAATGAGTCCTGCATATTCATGTGAAGGACTGATGCTGAAGCTGAAACTCCAATACTTTGGCCACCTCATGCAAAGAACTGACTCATTGGGAAAGACCCTGATGCTGGGAAATATTGAAGGTGGGAGGAGAAGGGGACAGCAGAGGATGAGATGATTGGATGGCATCACTGACTCAATGAACATGAGTTTGAGTAAATACTGGGAATTGGTGATGGACAGGGAGGCCTGGCCTGCTGCAGCCCATGGAGTCGCAAAGAGCCAGACACGACTGAGTGACTGAACTGAACTGAACAGAACTGGAAGTTGCCATGGATCATGATTCTCCTGATATGTCTGTGCAAAGTGACAAAAAGTTTCTGTACAGGATTCACCATTCCAGATGCCATTAAGAACATTCGTGATTTATGAGAAGAGGTCACAATAACAACATGAACAGGATCTGGGAAGAAGTTGGTTTTCACTTCTATAGATGACTTTGAAGGTTCATCACTTCAGTGGAGGAAGTAACTAGAGCTGTGAAAATAACAAGAGAACTCAAGTTAGACATGAAACCTGAAGATGTGACTGACTACATGAAATCTCATGACAAAAACTTGAATGCATGAGGAATTGCTTCCTATTGATGAGCAAAGAAAGTAGTTTCTTGAGATAGAATTACTCGTGGTGAAGATATTTAAGACGCTATGTAAACTGTTGAAATGATAACAAAGGATTTAGAATGTTACATAAAATTAGTTGATAAAGCAACAGCAGAATTTGAGAGAACTGACTCTAGTTTTAAAAGAAATTCTATTGTGGGTAAAGCGCTTCAAAGGGCATTGCATGCTACAGAGAAATTGTTTGTGAAAGGAAGACTCAACTGGTACAGCAAATTTCAGTGTTCTCTTCTTTTAAGAGGGCTTTCCTGGTAGCTCAGCTGGTGAAGAATCCACCTGCAATACAGGAGACCCTGGTTCAATTCCTGGGTCAGAAAGATTCCCTGGAGAAGGAATAGGCTACTCACTCCAGCATTCTTAGGGGTCCCTGGTGGCTCAGATGGTAAGGAATCCACCTGCAATGTGGGAGATCTGGTTGGGAACATACCCTGATGAAAGGCATGGTAACCTACTCTAGTATTCTTGCCTGGGGAATCCCCATGGACAGAGGAACCTGGTGGGCTACAGTCCATGGGGTCCCTAAGAGTTGGACATGACTGAGCAACCAAGCAGAGCACACTTCTTTTAAGAAATTGGCACAAACACTCCAACTTTCAGCAACCACCATTCTGATCATCAGCAGACATCAACTCAAAGCAAGACCCTCCACCCGCAAAAAATGGGGACTTATTGAAAGGCTCAGATGATGGTTAGTATTTCTGGCAGTGAATTACTTTTTAATTAAGTCTTGCACATTATTTTTCAGACATACTGCTACACCACATGTAGTAGACTACAGTAAAATGCAAACAACATTCATGCCCTGGCATTAAAAAAAAAAAAATCATGTGACGTGCTTTATTTTGATATTTGCTTTGTAGTAGTGGTCTGGAACCAAACCTGCAATATATACACGGTATGCCGGTATCAAGCCCACTTACAAGTGAAAGATTCTAGAAATCCATGATTCTAAATGATAGGAAACTGGTTAGAGGTCTGTGGATGGTAATTATGAATTAAATTGAGTTCAAAGTGGGAGAGGTTTTATTTTTCTACTTGCATGGCTACAAGAATGGTTTCAAACATATGATAATAATAGTGCTTTGTCATAAGATGAAAGTTTGATTCTACTTTCCATTCTCTATTACCAACAGTAATTCAATTACAATTTTATTTCAAGCTCATCTTCTATTAGAAGCTTTGTCTTTGGTGTGCTTGCAGACTAATATACCCTATGTAAGTCATTCAGACTGGTGAGTATCTCATTTGGCAAGAAGAATGAAGTTGTTTTTTCCAAAAACAGCAGTTTTGAAAACTGGGCACAGAGAACAAACTGTTCACTTAGCGCTGCAGTTACTTTGTTCTATTTCTCTGTGATATGCTCTAATTTTATTACCACAAACAAATGAAAGGCATAGGGATAGGGAGTAGGGTACAGGCCATATCCTGAATTGGCTTTCAATTGTGACTTGTTCTGATTCCATTTGTACATTCAAAAGTGGCTATTCTGAAATTAAATTCTCTTGGCATATCTAGGCTATCATTTCCTTTTGTTTTATAGAGCTTATCTTTCTTCAGTGGGATGATAAGACTCAGGTCTAGCTGGTCATTCTATTATTTTGATGGGGGAAGCTTGTCCTCACTGAAACTATGTTTAGGAATTCACTTTCTCTTTAGTCATGGGATGAATGTCATTGTTAACTTCAGTTTTTCCCCAAGTGTCATCTTTGTGTGAATTGCATCAGCATTATCTGAGATGACTGTTAAAATGTAGATACCAGCACACATTTATAGGATAAAAATGCTGGGGTTAATAAATTTCCTAGGTGATTTCCATTTAACCTAACATTTAGAACCATGATTCTCTAAGTTATTTTGGACTGCCTTCCATTTCACTAGCGTCTCAAAGAAACGTCTCCTTAAAGAACCAGCATGAGGCTGGTTCCCTCCTCTCAGTCCTGAGTCTTTCTTGACTGAAGCAAATCCCTCTTGTTGCTCCATACATTTAAAAAAACTTTTTGTTTTGTATGAGAGTATAGCTGATTAACAATATTGTGACAGTTTAGGTCCACAACAGAGTGACTCAGCCATGCATATACATGTATCCATTCTCCCTCAACTTTACCAACCATCCACGCTGCCACACATTGAGCAGAGTTCCTTGTGCTGCATAGTAGGTTCCTGTTGGTTATTCATTTTAAATATAGCAGTGTGTACATGTTGATCCCCAACTGCTTAACTATATAGTTCCATGTATTTTCCCCCCTAGTAACTAGATGTAGAATCCAAAGTCTTCAAATACTGATATGGTTTATTTTATGTCACTTTGGCTAAGCTACAATGTCCAGTTGTTTGGTTAAACAACAGCCTAACTGTTTCTGTGATGGTATTTTGTAGATATAATTAACATCTACGATCAGTTGACTTTAAGTTAAAGAGATTGCCCTAGATAATGTGAGTCAATTGCTTTAAGACCAAAAACTGATGTTTTCCAGGTAGAAGGTACTCTGTTTGAAGACTGTATTATAGAAATTCTTCCTGAGTTTTCAGCCCTATGGGTTTCAAAATTCAGACTTGCCAGCACTCTCAACTGCATAAAGCAATTTCATATATGTACATATATATGCATATATATAATATTCCTATCTTTCAATATATATATGGATATATAAGATGCATAAATAATATCTCTATCTGTCAGTGTCAACTTCTATCTGTTTCTTATTAGTTCTGATTCTTTGAAGAAGGCTGACAGGTACAAATACCTCCAGATACTCATGTAACTCTCATGTTTAGGGGCTAATGCTCTTGGGAAATCCTCTGTGGCCCCCTCACTCTGTGTTTGTAGTGTCAATAAAGTTACCTTCTGCCTTAGATCTTACACCGCCAGGTTTCCTCCCCTCAGCCAACTCTAAGATAGAGCTTTACACTGAACAATGCACTTCTGCCTTCTACCATCCAGTTCATCTAATGCCTAATTATTGTTTGATTCCTATATTTCCTATCTCTGATCTCCAGTTAATGTACCAAGAATACTAAAGCGATACATGTAGGATACAGCATTATTGATATGGCTCTACTTTTACACTAGGTAAGTTTCCCTAGGACCTATCTGCACTTATAATACAAGTTTCATTTTAGATCTTCTTTGCTCCTAATCCTTTCCCCATCCTTCCCTCTTGTCTTCTGATTTCCCAAGTAGATCATTATGCTTTGAATCTAACTATAGATTTGGGAGGGATTGGGGGCAAGAGGAGAAGGGGACGACAGAGGATGAGATGGCTGGATGGCATCACTGACTCGACAGGTGTGAGTTTGAGTGAGCTCCGGGAGTTGGTGATGGACAGGGAGGCCTGGCGTGCTGCGATTCATGGGGTCGCAAAGAGTCAGACACGACTGAGTGACTGAAGTGAACTGAACTGATAGATTTGTCAATATAAATATTGATAATGTGATCAAATAATAATTTTTGTTAATTCATTTCATGCCAAATTTTTGTTTCAAGTTTTTAAAAAATAAGTTTAATGAGATGAGAAACTACTCTATCATCTGAGCAATTGGCTTCAGAATTCCTCTCATGGTGAGAAGAGTTTTGAGTGAAAAGCTCACATGGAATAATTGCATTTTGTTGCAAGTTGTGGCAGTTGCCAAGGCCACATATTATAGTTGGAGGCAGCATAGTATTATGGTTCAAAGGACAGGCTCTAGAATCAAACTGCACTTTTTCAAACTCCATCTCTACTCTGGATTAGCTGTGTAAACTTGGAAAAGTTACTAGGCCTTTTGGTTTCCTCATATATAAAAAGTATAATAGTAATAGTTACTTCCTAGGAGTGTTGTGAAGAATGTGTGATAATATACATAAAACACTTAGCATAGTATCTGAAATATATGAAATAATAAAAGTTAACTTATTTTCATATTCAGAAGAGAAAAAGTTGCTCTGCATGAAGAATGAGGAAAGAGAAAGAGAAAAGAAGGCAGAGGTTTCAGAAGTTGGGGGAAATCTAGGGTTATATTATAATAGTAGGATGGCAGAAGGGGTTTTAGATAGTTCTGACTTAATGTCCCATGAGAAATTGTTTGAATTGCTGAGATATAAGCCCATTCTGGCTTATAAATTTACCAGGAGAAATATCAATAACCTCAGATATGCAGAGAATACCACCTTATGGCAGAAAGTGAAGAGGAACTAAAGAACCTCTTGAACTAAAAAATAAAAATTAATTAAAGAAAAAAAAATCAAGCTATTTTAAAAACAAAACAAAACAAAAAAAAGAACCTCTTGAGAAAGGTGAAAGAGTCGAGTGAGAAAAGTGGCTTAAAACTCAACATTCAAAAAACAAAGATCATGGCATCTAGTCCCATCACTTCATGGCAAACAGATGGGGAAACAATGGAAAAAGTGACAGACTTTATTTTCTTGGGCTCCAAAAGCACTGCTTATGGTGACTGCAGCCATGAAAAACTATGACAAACCTAGGCAGCATATTAAAAAGCTGAGACGTTACTTTGCCAACAAAGGTCCATTTAGAAAAAGCTATGGTTTTCCAGTAGTCATGTATGGATGTGAGAGTGGGACCATAAGGAAGGCTAAGTGCTGAAGAATTGATGCTTTTGAACTGTGGTGCTGGAGGAGACTCTTGAGAGTCCCTTGGACTGCAAGGAGATCAAACCAGTCAACTCTAAAGGAAATCAACACTGAATATTCATTGTAAGGACTGATGCTGAAGCTGAAGCTCCAATACTTTGACCACCTGATGGGAAAAGCTGACTCATTAGAAAAGGCCCTGATGCTGGTAAAGATTGAAAGCAGGAGGAGAAGAGGGTGACAGAGGATGAGATGTTTGGATGGCATCACTCACTCAATGGACACGAGTTTGGACACGCTCCAGAAGATGGTAAAGTACAGGGAAGCCTGGTGTCCATGGAGTTGCAAAGAGTTGGACACAACTGAGTGACTAAAAAACAACAACAGAGCCCATTTCCCATCCTCCCCTCCCAAGTCAGTAATTAGCTATTAAACTCATAAATACTTCATGCCATTAGTGTGTGTGTGTGTATACATTGGAGTGAAGGTTAAGTTTCATGTCCAAGTTCAAGCTCTGCACCATAGAGACAATACACAAGCAGCAAGAACCAAGATGGCTACAGAAGCTCTGAGAACATGAACCTTTCAGTAATTTGTTGTAATCTTGGGTAGAGTTTTGCATTTTGTAAGTCAGATCAAGTCAAATTTGCTCAGGTCACAAACACAGGGATCCCCTAGCTGATATCTGGGTTAAATAAGTAATTCTTTCTTTTAATACTGGGGAAAAAATGGAACATGCTCATTGTAGTGCTCTATGATGCTTACTCTTTTAAGTGTTTCATAAACAAAGACCAATCCTGTAACATTAGTTACTACTTCAATGGTCACTAAGAAGTAATTTCAATTTTTACTTGTACCTATAGAACAAAAAGGAGATCAAATTTATATTACCAAACTATACTCTCTAAAATACTCCTTGAAAGTGTCAGTATTTAAGTTGTGTCTGACTCTTTGTGACCCCATAGACTGCAGCCAGGATCCTCTGTCCATGGAATTCTCTAGGTAAGAATACTGGTGTGGGTTGCCATTTCCTTCTCTAGGGGATCTTCCCAGGGATCCAACCCAGGTCTCCTGCATTGCAGGCAGATTCTTTACCATCTGACCCACCAGGGAAGCCCCAGATACTCCTCCTTATTTATCTTATAATTCTCTGAAGGATCACACTTAGAAACCTTCCCAAACTCTCCCAGATACCCAAGTCTTCCAATCCTCCCTTCCCATCCCCTCTCTCCTAGTTCTTTGTTATATAAATAGATGTGTCCTTTGTTGCCAAGGATTCTCTCCTTCTCTCTCCCACTTGCTCACTCTTATACTTTGCATCACAAAAGAACAGGTCTGGCAAAGATGGAGTTCTAAGCATGAAGGGAAAGAATCTAAATTGGCAATGACAAAATTATCTTTAGTAGCGATAGGGAGAAAGAGAAGAAAACAGAACAAACATTAGAAATTTTATTTTCTTTCCTTATTACAGTTGTCCCTTGGTATGGGGATTGGTTCCAGGACCACTCCATCGACCCCAGGATAATAAAACCTGAGGGTGCTCAAGTCCCGTATGCAAAGTTAGTATTTGCATATAACCAATGCACATTCTCCCATATACTTTAAATCATCTCTACATTACTTATAACATCTAATATAATGTAAATGTTATGTAAATATCTGTAAATACAATGTAAATGCTATGTAAATAGTTTCTAGCTTGCAGCCAATTCCAAGTTTTGCTCTTTGTAATTTTCTGAAAATTTTTTCCACTGAGTATTTTCTGCCTGCATTTGACCAAATCTGAATTTGTGGAACCCACAGATACGGAGGGCTGACTGCATATCCAGAAATCTTAAGGAAAAAGATTGCCTGTAATCCAACCATCTCTGTCCCTTAAGTTTTCTGAGAGGAAATGATCATTATACATTGACACATGTTAACATTTAATAGTTGTTACTGTTTTGTTGTTGCTTAGTCTTTTAAGTCATGTCTGGGCTTTCCTGATAGCTCAGACAGTAAAGTGTCTGGCTACAATGTGGGAGACCCGGGTTTGATCCCTGGGTTGGAAAGATCCCCTGGAGAAGGAAATGGCAACCCATTCCAGTATTCTTGCCTGGAAAATCCTATGGACTGAGGAGCCTGGTAGGCTACAGTTCATGGGGTCACAAAGAATCGGACACAACTAAGGGACTTCACTTTCACTTTTCTTCATGTCTGACTCTTTGCAACCCATGCACTGCAGCATGCCGGGTTTCCCTGTCCTTCACTATCTCCCAGAGTTTGCTCAAACTCATGTCTACTGAGTCAGTAATGCCATCCAACCATCTCATCTACTGTCACCCCATTCTCCTCCTGCCCTTAATCTTTCCCAGCATTGGGATCTTTTCCAACACATCAGCTCTTCACATCAGGTGGCCAAAGCTTCAGCTTCAGCATCAGTCTTTCCAATGCATATTGATTTCCTTTAGGATTGACTGGTTTGAACTCTTTGTAGTCCAAGGAACTTTCAAGAGTCTTCTCCAGCACCACAATTTGAAAGCCTCAATTCTTCGACGTTCAGCCTTCTTTATGGTCCAACTCTCACATCCATAGATAACTATGAAAAACCATAGCTCTGACTATATAGACCTTTGTCAGCAAAGTGATCTCTCTGCTTTTCAATATGCTGTCTAGGTTGGTCATAGCTTTTCTTCCAAGGAATAACCATCTTTTAATTTCATGGTTGCAGTCACCATCTGCAGTGATTTTGGAGCCAAGAAAATAAAGTCCATCACTGTTTCCATTTTTTCTCCATTTATTTGCCATGAAGAAGGCAATGGCACCCCACTCCAGTACTCTTGCCTGGAAAATCCCATGGATGGAGGAGCCTGGTAGGCTGTAGTCCATGGGCTCGCCAAGAGTCGGACACGACTGAGAGACTTCACTTTTACTTTTCACTTTCATACATTGGAGAAGGAAATGGCAGCCCACTCCAGTATTCTTGCCTGGAGAATCCCAGGGATGAGGGAGCCTGATGGGCTGCCGTCTTTGGGGTCGCACAGAGTTGGACACGACTGAAGTGACTTAGCAGTAGCAATCAGATGCCATGATCTTAGTTTTTGAATGTTGAGCTCTAAGTAATCTTTTTCACTCTTTTCTTTCACCTTCATCAAGAGGCTCTTTTCTTTAGTACCTCTTCACTTTCTGTCATTAGGGTGCATATCTGAGGTGTTTTATATTTCTTCCAGAAATTTTAATTCCAGCTTGTGATTCATCCAGCCTGGCATTTCACACAATGTACTCTGTATAGAAGCTAAAGAAGCAGGGTGAAAATATACAGCCTTGTCATATTCCTTTCCCAACTTTGAACCAGTCAGTTGTTCCATGTCTGGTTCTAACTGTTGCTCCTTGACCTGCACACAGGTTTCTCAGGATGCAGGTAAGGTGCTCTGTTACTCCCATCACTTTAAGACTTTCCACAGCTTGTTGTGGTCCACAAGTCAAAAGCTTTAGCATAGTCACTGAACTAGATGTAGATGTTTTTCTAGAACTGCATTGCTTTCTCAATGATCCAATAAATTTCAGCAATTTGATCTCTGGTTTCTCTGTCTTTTCTAAACCCAGCTTGTACCTCTGAAAATTCTGGTTCACATACTAGTGAAGTCTAGCTTGCAGCATTTTGAGCATAATCTTGCTAGCATTTTAAATGAGCACAACTGTATACTTTGTTCAGTAGTTGGGACACTCTTTGGCATTGCCCTTCTTTGGGACTAGAATGAAAACTGACCTTTCTCAGTCCTGTGGCCACTGCTGAGTTTTCCAAATTTGTTGATGTACTGAGTGCAGCACTTTAACAGCATTATATTTTAGGATTTTAAATAGCTCAATTGGAATTCCATCAGTTCCACTAGCTTTGTTCACAGTAATGCTTCCTAAGGCCCCCTTGATTTCTTACTCCAGGATGTCTGGCTCTAGGTGAGTAAATACACTAAAGTGGTTATCTGGGTCATTAAGACCTTTCGTGTATAGTCCCTCTGTGTACTCTTGCCGTGTCTTCTTAATCGCTTTTGCTTCTGTGAGGTCCTTACAGTTTTTGTTATGGTATAGTGTAAATGCAGTATGGGCTTCCCAGGTGGCTCTAGTGGTAAGGAACCTGCCTGCCAATGGAGGAAGATCCCCTGGAGGAGGGCATGGCAATCCATTCCAGTACTCTTGCTTGGAGAACTCCATGGACAGGATCCTGGAGTGCTAAAGTCCATAGCAGAGAAGACAATGGCACTGCACTCCAGTGCTCTTGCCTGGAAAATCCCATGGACAAAGGAGCCTGGTGGGCTGCAGTCCATGGGGTCGCTAAGAGTCAGACATGACTGAGTGACTTCGCTTTCACTTTTCACTTTGATCCATTGGAGAAGGAAATGGCAACCCACTCCAGTGTTCTTGCCTGGAGAATCCCAGGGATGGGGGAGCCTGGTGGGCTGCCGTCTATGGGGTCGCACAGAGTCGGACATGACAGAAGTGTCTTAGTAGTAGCAGCAGCAGTAAAGTCCATAGAGTTGCATAAAAATAATATTCCAAGAATTTCAAAGAAGAATAGGCTATTTTTTGATTTATAAGTTAGTAATAATGTAACTTACTAATTTTAAACATTTTAGTCAGTCAGTTCAGTGCTCAGTTGTGTCTGACCTTTGTGACCCCATAGACGGTAGCTCGCCAGGCCTCCCTGTCCATCACCAACTCTGGAGTTTATTCAAACTCTTCCACTGAGTCAGTGATGCCATCCAACCATCTTATCCTCTGTCGGCCCCTTCTTCTCCATCTTCAATCTTTCCCAGCATCAGGGTCTTTTCCAACGAGTCAGTTTTTCCCATCAGGTGGCCAAAGTAACGGAGTTTCAGCTTCAACATCAGTCCTTCCAATGAATATTTAGGATTCATTTCCTTTAGGATGGACTGGTTGGCTCTCCTTGCAGTCCAAGGGAATATTAAGAGTCTTTTCTAACACCACAGTTCAAAAGCATCAATTCTTTGCTGCTCAGCTCTCAATAGGTTTCCTGTATTTTCCTATATTTGCTTCTTTTTGTCCCCCTTCTCTACAAGGATGGTATTTAAAATAATTAATGCACATTTAACACTCACATCCATACATGGCTACTGAAAAAATCATAGCTTTGACTAGATGGACCTTTGTTGGTAAAGGTCGGTCTCTGCTTTTTAATGAACTGTCTAGCTTTGTCATAACTTTTCTTCCAAGGAGCAAGCATCTTTCAATTTCATGGCTGCAGTCACCATCTGCAGTGATTTTGGAGCCCCCCAAAATAAATAAAGTCTGTTACTATTTCCATTGTTTCCCCATCTATTTGCCATGAAGTGATGGGACCAGATGCCATGATCTTAGTTTTCTGAATGTTGAGCTTTAACCCAAATGTTCACTCTCCTTTCACTTTCATCAAGAGGCTCTTTAGTTCTTCTTTGCTTTCTGCCATAAGAGTGGTGTGGTCTGCATATCTGAGGTTATTGATATTTCTCCTGGCAATCTTGATTCCAGCTTGTGCTTCATCCAGCTTGACATTTCATATGATGTACTCTGCATATGAGTTAAATAGGCAGGGTGACAGTATACAGCCTTGACATACTCCTTTTCCTATTTGGAACCAGTCTGTTGTTCCATGTTCAGTTCTAATTTTTGTTTTTGACCTGCATACAGATTTCTCAAGAGGCAGGTCAGGGGGTCTGGTATTCTCATCTCTTGAAGAATTTGCACAGTTTGTTCTGGTCCACACAGTCAAAGGCTTTGGCATAGTCAATAAAGCAGAAATAGATATCATTCTGAAACTCTCTTGATTTTTCAATGATCCAATGGATGTTGGCAATTTGATCTCTGGTTCCTTTGCCTTTTCTAAATCTAGCTTGAACATTTGGAAGTTCATGGTTCATGTACTGCTGAAGCCTGGCTTGGAGAATTTTGAGCATTACTTTGCTACTGTGTGAGATGAGTGCAATTGTGTGGTAGTTTGAGCATTCTTTGGCATTGATTTTCTTTGGGATTGGAATGAAAACTGTCCTTTTCCAGTCCTGTGACCACTGCTGAGTTTTCCAAATTTGTTGGCATATTGAGTGCAGCACTTTCACAGCATCATCTTCCAGGATTTGAAATAGCTCAACTGGAATTCCATCACCTCCACTAGCTTTGTTCATAGTGATGCTTCCTAAGGCCCACTTGACTGCATTCCAGGATGTCTGGCTCTAGGTGAGTGGTCACACCATTGTGATTATCTGGGTTGTGAAGATCTTTTCTGTATAGTTCTTCTGTGTGTTCTTGCCACTTCTTCTTAATATCTTCTGCTTCTGTTAGGTCCATCCCATTTCTGTCCTTTATTGTGCCCATTTTTTCATGAAAACTTCCCTTGGTATCTCTAATTTTCTTGAAGAGATCTCTAGTCTTTCCCATTTTAGTGTTTTCCTCTATATCTTTGCTTGGATCACTGAGGAAGGCGTTCTTTTCTCTCCTTGCTATTCTTTGGAACTCTGCATTCAAATGAGTATGTTTTTCTTTTTCTACTTTGCTTTTGGCTTCTCTTCTTTTCACAGCTATTTGTAAGGCCTCCTCATATAACCATTTTGCCTTTTTGCAGTTCCTTTTCTTGGGGATGGTCTTGATTCCTGCCTCCTGTACGATGTCAAGAACCTCTGTCCATAGTTCTTTAGGCACTCGTCTATCAGATCTAATCCCTTGAATCTTTTTGTCACTTCCACAGTATAATTGTAAGGGATTTGATTTAGGTCTTACCTGAATGTTCTAGTGGTTTTCCCTACTTTCTTTAAGTCTGAATTTGGCAATAAGGAGTTCATGATCTGAGCCACAGTCAGCTCCTGGTCTTGTTTTTGCTGACTGTATAAAATTTCTCCATCTTTGGCTGCAAAGAATATAATCAATCTGATTTCGCTGTTGACCATCTGGTGATGTCCATGTGTACAGTCTTCTCTTGTGTTATTGGAAGAGGATGTTTGCTATGACCAATGCATTCTCTTGGAAAAACTCTGTTAGCTTTTGCCCTGCTTCATTCTGTTCTCTAATCCCAAATTTGTCCATTACTCCAGGATTTCTTGACTTCCTACTTTTGCATTCCAGTCCTCTATATTGAAAAGGACATCTTTTTTAGGTGTTAGTTCTAGAAGGTCTTGTAGGTCTTCTTAGAACTATTCAACTCTAGCTTCTTCCACATTATTGGTCAGGGCATAGACTTGGATTATTGTGATATTGAATGGTTTGCCTTGGGAATGAGCAGAGATCATTCTGTCATTTTTGAGACTGAGACTCTACAGACACAGACTGAGACAGAGCTGTGTTTGGGTGTCTCCTCTTTTCCAACAAAGATCCGTCTAGTCAAAGCTATGGGTTTTGCAGTAGTCATGTATGGATGTGAGAGTTGGAGTATAATGAAAGCTGAGCTCAAAAGAACTTATTCTTTTGAACTATGGTATTAGGGAAGACTCTTGAGAGTCCCTTGGACTGCAAGGAGAGCCAACCAGTCCATCCTTAGAGGAAACCAGTCCTGAATATTCACTGGAAGGACTCATGTTGAAGCTGAAGCTCCAATATTTTGTCCACCTGATGCGAAGAACTGACTCATTGGAAAAGATCCTGATGCTGGGAAAGATTGAAGACGGGAGGAGAAGGAAACAACAGAGGATGAAATGGTTGGATGGCATCACTGACTCAGTGGACATGAGTTGAGTAAACTCCAGAGTTGGTGATGGACAGGGAGGCCTGGTGTGCTGCAACCGTGGGGTTGCAGAGTCAGATAGGACTGAGTGACTGAACTGAACCGAACTGAATTGAGCAGCTATGGGTCAGCAGTGGACTGCTGCAGGGCCAGGGGCTCTGGGTGCAGTAGACCTGGGTATGGCATAAACCCTCTTGGACGAGGTCGCCATTAACCCATCATAGAGATGCCAGAACTTACACAGGACTGGGAAACAGACTCTGGGAGGGCGCAAACAGAAAGTCATGTGGACCAGGAGAAGGGAGAAGTGACCCCACAAAAGACTGACCCAGACTTGCCCATGAGTGTCTAGGAGTCTCTGGCAGAGGCCTGGCTTGGCAGTTGCCTGATGCAAGGGGCACTGAGTGTAGCAGTTCATGGGACCTTTTGAAGGAGGTACCATTATCTTCATTACCTTTACCATAGTTTGGTCTCAGGTCACATAACAGGGAGGGAACACAGCACTGCCCTTCAACAGAAAACTGGATTAAAGATTTACTGTCTATGTCCCAACCAGGAATGCTGAAGAAGCTGAAGTTGAACGGTTCTATGAAGACCTACAAGACCTTTTAGAACTAACACCCAAAAAAGATGTCCTTTTCATTATAGGGGACTGGAATGCAAAAGTAGGAAGTCAAGAAACACCTGGAGTAACAGGCAAATTCAGCCTTGGAATGAGGAATGAAGCAGGGCAAAGACTAATAGAAAATGCACTGGTCATAGCAAACACCCTCTTCCAACAACACCAGAGAGACTCTACATATGGACATCACCAGATGGTCAACACCGAAATCAGATTGATTATATTCTCTGCAGCAAAAGATGGAGAAGCTCTATACGGTCAACAAAAACAAGACCAGGGGCTGACTGTGGCTCAGATCATGAGTTTCTTATTACAAAATTCAGACTGAAATTGAAGAAAGCAGGGAAAACCTCTAGACCATTCAGGTATGACCTAAATCAAATCCCTTCTGATTATACAGTGGAAGTGAGAAATAGATTTAAAGGCCTAGATCTGATAGATAGAGTGCCTGATGAACTATGGAGGGAGGTTCGTGACATGGTACAGGAGACAAGGATCAAGACCATCCCCATGGCAAAGAAATGCAAAAAAGCAAAATGGCTGTCAGAGGAAGCCTTACAAATAGCTGTGAAAAGAAGAGAAGCGAAAAGCCAAGGAGAAAAGGAAAGATATAAGCATCTGAATGCAGAGTTCCAAAGAAGAGCAAGAAGAGATAAGAAAGCCTTTTTAAGCGATCAGTGCTGAAATAGAGGAAATAGAGGAAAACAACAGAATGGGAAAGACTAGAGATCTCTTCAAGAAAAAGAGACACCAAGGGAACATTTCATGCAAAGATGGGCTTGATAAAGGACAGAAATGGGATGGACCTAACAGAAGCAGAAGATATTAAGAAGAGGTGCCAAGAATACACAGAAAAACTTTTCAAAAAAGATCTTCACAACCTGGATAATCACGATGGTGTGATCACTCATCTAGAGCCAGACATCCTGGAATGCAGTCAAGTGGGCCTTAGGAAGCATCACTATGAACAAAGCTAGTGGAGGTGATGGAATTCCAGTTGAGCTATTTCAAATCCTGGAAGATGATGCTGTGAAAGTGCTGCACTCAATAATGTCAAAAAATTTGGAAAACTCAGCAGTGCCCACAGGACAGGAAAAGGTCAGTTTTCATTCCAATCCCTAAGAAAGGCAATGCCAAAGAATGCTCAAAGTACCCTACAATTGCACTCATCTCACACGCTAGAAAAATAATGCTCAAAAATCTCCAAGCCAGGCTTCAGCAATACGTGAACCATGAACTTCCTGATGTTCAAGCTGGTTTTAGAAAAGGCAGAGGAACCAGAGATCAAATTGCCAACATCTGCTGGATCATGGAAAAAGCAAGAGAGTTCCAGAAAAACATCTATTTCTGCTTTATTGACTATGCCAAAGCCTTTGACTGTGTGGATCACAATAAACTGTGGGAAAATGTGAAAGAAATGGGAATACCAGACCACCTGACCTGCCTCTTGAGAAATCTGTATGCAGGTCAGGAAGCAACAGTTAGAACTGGACATGGAACAACAGACTG
Source organism: Aepyceros melampus (assembly GCA_006408695.1). NCBI lineage: Eukaryota > Metazoa > Chordata > Mammalia > Artiodactyla > Bovidae > Aepyceros > Aepyceros melampus. The sequence goes on along the minus strand of SJXQ01002585.1, from coordinate 197,877 downwards.
GTTCCAAATAGGAAAAGGAGTACGTCAAAGCTGTATATTGTCACCCTGCTTATTTAACTTATATGCAGAGTACATCATGAGAAATGCTGGACTGGAAGAAACACATGCTGGAATCAAGATTGCTGGGAGAAATATCAATAACCTCAGATATGCAGATGACACCACCCTTATGGCAGAAAGTGAAGAGGAGCTAAAAAGCCTCTTGTTGAAAGTGAAAGAGGAGAGTGAAAAAGTTGGCTTGAAGCTCAACATTCAGAAAACGAAGATCATGGCATCTGGCCCCATCACTTCATGGGAAATAGATGGGGAAACAGTAGAAACAGTGTCAGACTTTGTTTTTTTTGGGGCTCCAAAATCACTGCAGATCACCACAGCCATAAAATTAAAAGGCACTTACTCCTTAGAAGAAAAATTATGACCAACCTAGATAGTATATTCAAAAGCAGAGACATTACTTTGCCGACTAAGGTCCATCTAGTCAAGGCTATGGTTTTTCCTGTGGTCATGTATGGATGTGAGAGTTGGACTGTGAAGAAGGCTGAGCGCCGAAGAATTGATGCTTTTGAACTGTGGTATTGGAGAAGACTCTTGAGAGTCCCTTGGACTGCAAGGAGATCCAACCAGTCCATTCTGAGGGAGATCAACCCTGGGATTTCTGTGGAAGGAATGATGCTAAAACTGAAGCTCCAGTACTTTGGCCACCTTATGCGAAGAGTTGACTCATTGGAAAAGACCCTGATGCTGGGAGGGATTGGGGGCAGGAGGAGAAGGGGACGACTGAGGATGAGATGGCTGGATGGCATCATGGACTCAATGGACTTGAGTCTGAGTGAACTCCGGGAGGTGGTGATGGACAGGGAGGCCTGGCGTGCTGCGATTCATGGGGTCGCAAAGAGTCGGACACGACTGCGCGACTGAACTGAACTGAACTGAACTATAATGTGTATATCATTTGCATTTCCATTTGTGTTCACTCTTTTCTCCTCTTTATTCATTCATTCACTCATTCATTCATCTTTGTATGCATATATGTCCATTCATTCATTTGTCTGTGTGTGTGTGTATATATATATATATATACACACATTCATTGAATTAGTATGCCTGGAAATTTTTTATTAAATACCAGTATTTCATATAGAAATGATAGAGGATATGGATGATTTTTTAATACTTCTAGAGAGAATTTACTCTATTATTTCTCAAATAGTTCATGAATAGATTACCTGAGATTTGAGCCCAATTAAAAACTGGAGAGTGTTTGCTAGTCTTTTAATCTGATGATGTGATCCTCTAGTTCAACAGTCCTCAACCTTTTTGGCACCAGGGACCAGTTTTGTGAAAGACAGTTTTTCCATCGATAGGGGTATGGTTCAGGCAGCAGTGTGAGTGATGGGGAGCAACAGATGAATGGGCAAGTGGCTGGCTTGCCTGCCACTCACCTTCTGCTGTGTGGCCTGGTTCCTAACAGACAGTAGACCTGTACTGGTCTGTAGCCCGGGGGTTGGGGATTTCTGCTCTAGGTGTTCCAAATATGAGCATGTAGTGTTCACTAGGATTCTCCTTCATGATAAATACTAAGTTTCAGTTTCTCTGTGTCCAGTACTTTGGGTCTGCCAAAACATTCACTAATTTGGATAGCTACTTTCTGCATGATTTCTTAATGTTTTTCCCTGTGCACCTTAAATATAAGCAAATGCCTAAATATGAAATCATGTGACAAGCATTGGACTAACTTCTTTGTGCCACCTTCTCTGTAATAAGGCCCTAGTTACCTTCACATCTCTGAACTCCGTTTTTTTGTCTCCTTGTCCTGGAATACTTTACAAAATTTTTAATGGTTTCTTGCCTCTTAGAAGCTATCCATTTTCCTGTTTCTCAGCCATGTACCAAAAATATGTAAATGCCCTCTAAGGGGAAAGCAGTGTACTGAACTTGGGTTCAACTTAGTGAGTTTCCCTTGTTTCCAGATTATAGCCTCTCATGCCCTGGCTTCTATATAGCAGCTTTTCCGTGTTTTTGCAAAGATTCATTTCTGTACCTCTTTCATGGTAGTTTATATTTTGAGAGTGCATATGATACAATATAAGCTATACTATCATAGTTAGAAGTAGAAATCACTTACAAGAACATATTTTTAATTTCAAAGACTCTTATCTAGTTGTGTGAATTATTCAATTTCATGGTAATATGCTCTTTTTTTTTTTTTCACTTAGACCACATCATCTTGATCATGCTGAAGATATAAATTAGAATCTTAAGTTCCTTTTTGTTTGTTGCATTGTATGTTTCTTCTCATATTAATAATTTATATTGTCTTTCAATTGCACGCCTCAGATATTTATTAATTTTTGGTTCATTATATAGTATATTTATTTATTTATATAAATTAATATGAATTTTATAAAATTTGTAAATTTTATTTTATGAAATATTTTTATTTAAAAGTAATATATATTTATATATATAATACACATTGTGTATATGGTTCATTTATATATATTTTTATAGATAAGTAGTACTCTTGCTTGGAAAATCCCATGGACAGAGGAGCCTGGTAGGCTGCAGTCCATGGGGTCGCTAAGAGTTGGACACGATTGAGCAACTTCACTTTCACTTTCATGCACTGGAGAAGGAAATGGCAACCCACTCCAGTTCTCTTGCCTGGAGAATCCCAGGGATGGCAGAGGCTGGTGGGCTGCCGTCTCTGGGGTCGCACAGAGTCAGACATGACTGAAGCGACTTAGCAGTAGCAAAAGTTTGTTTTAGACAGCTGTGTCTGTTTACCTAACATACTGCTTCACTGAATGGATAAGTAAGTTGCTCTGGGTTTGTGTAAGTGGAAAACCTGACCCATTGTCAAGGTTTTTTTTTAATGGTGTTTTCCTTTGGAGTAGGAGGATTTGCTTAGAACTCATATAATTACCCAAATAAGAAGTATATTCTTTATGAGTGAATATTTTCACGTGTTTTACCCTCCCCCACCAAAGTTGGAATTCCCTTCATCTCTCTTTGGATATCTCTTATAGGTTTGAAGTTATCGTGACTCACTTTTCTCTCAACAGCTTCAGCATTCACATAGTGGATGCCTCCCTGGAAAGTAATTTACTCTGCTTAAAGCACATTCTATTTAGATCACTGACTAGGAACCAATTTTATAGGCAGAGAAAAGAAGTGTCTCACTGGTTATGCAGGACCATCCATAAGGCACCCTGCAGATAACTCTCCAGGCAACTCTCCTGAGAAGTTTCCATCAGTCTTCTCTTCACAGATGCTCATTTTTGCTTGGTGCCTTTTTGTGGTTCCATCTGAGAGTCATCTTTCCGGTATATATTCTCCCTTGTGTCTTTTAAATCCACATAAATCTGTCCACTTTTCTATTCCAAGTTACATCAGTAGGTTCAATCAATTTTGTCTGACAAGTTGTATCTTTTGTTTTATGGTTAGTCCAGCCATTAAATATCTATCATTTGTGGCATTTGGATTTAAACTGGGGAGAAGATGCTTTTATGTGTTTAACAATATATATTTAATAAATGGATGTGGTTGAGACACTCAGTTGTGTCCAACTCTTTGTGACCCCATGGACTATATAGCCTGCCAGGCTCCTCTGTCCATGGGATTTCCCAGGCAAAAGTACTAGAGTGGGTTGTCATTTCCTTTTCCAGGGGATCTTCCCCACCCAGGGTTCAAGCCCAGGTTCCCTGCATTGTAGGTGGATTCTTTCCTGGCTGAGCCACCAGGGAAGTCCAGGGTTTTATATATATATATATATATATACACACACACATACACACACACACACACACACACATACAAATAATATTAAAGGCTCACCTGGGCTATTTGTTTTTGGTTAACTTAACTAAAACAGCATGTAAAGATGGCCATGAATTTGTAACATTAAGGCAGAATTATAATATTTTTGCATTTTGGAGTCTTGTTATTATATGTCCTCATATAAACTGTTTGCTATAATAATGATTTCCTAATTTTATTTAAGACATTAATGATATTTACAGATGCCTTGCTTTTCATGTATTATCTACACAAAGTTTATTATATTTACTTTGTATTGATACAAAATATATACTTAAATCTCCTTTTATAGCATATTTATTTTTTTCTGCTGACTTTATTCCCTTCATTTTCATTGCCAAGTTAATTAAATGAGTTACACATAATTGACTTTGTTTTTCAGTGAGGATTAGAAAACATTTGAGATGAAAGTTTGTAAAATAACAAAGTACTTTTAGAGTGTACTGTGATCAGAGTACCCTGTGGAAAGTAATAACATAAAACAAAGATAGCTATGAGATATGTGGCAAGACCTCATTGTACTATAATTTCTGGATATATGTACTTTAGAATTTACTGAGTACCTACAGGTGTGTGATTTTCTGCAAGATGATATGAAAGGACTGGGAAAAAAACAAACAAACAAACAAAAAACCCTCCCTACCATCCCACTTCCTTCCTTATTTTTTCCCCAGTTTTATTGAGAGAATTGCTCCTTTATTTCTGAGATTCTAGGATAGATGCTAGAGAAATAAACAACCCTTCCTCCTTTCTTTCTGAGATTCTAGGATAGGTGCTAGAGAAATAAAAGATGTCAGATGCAGAGGAATAAATGTTCAGTTTGAGTTCAGTGTATTAGGATTTCAGGAACAATGCAAGGAGAAATATCTAACACAATCTATAAAATCAGGGTGGACTTCTCAGAAAAGATGGTGTATAACAAAGGAGCTCACACTATACAGGGCTATGAAGAAATGTATACAGAATTCCTTAACTCACTTTGCCCTTCAACTATTCTTATATGTCAAATTCCTTCGCAGGGCTTGTCCATCATTTATTTGATTTTTTATTTCTTTATTTATTACTTGTATTTTTTAGATCAGTGTTGAATAGTAGCACAAGTGCCAGCTGGCTTCATGTTTTCTTTCATCAACTGGGCCCTTTTTGTCCTGAAAGCTACTAGCTGAGAAGCAAAAATGTTAACATGATGCTGAATAAGAAGCAAAAGTGCTAAGAATGATATAGAATATAGGATCTCTTATAGAGCTGTGACGTGCCCCATTGTGATGCTGGGTAAACAGTTTAGGTATCCCTGTTGCTTCTGTGTCTCCTGCTGGGGCTGAAGTTGGCAGAGCAAGCTCTTCCTGAAGGAAGAGCGGAAGGAAAGTGGAGGGAGCAAAGACAACATGGCACCAATAGGGAGGAGAGCTGGCACCCACTCCCTCTCTCACCACCATCAAAGTCTCCCCTTCAGACCACAGGTGACCTGCAAAAGAGGCTGATTTTATGAGTCATGAAGATAAACACTGACTAGCCCAGGAGTTGGAAGCGCAGGAGGAGGAGACATGATGCAGGAGGGGCTGCAGACTTGGTTGACGCCTCCGAGGCTGTACTAGTAACTTGGCACTTGGAGAGGGAGATCCAGCAGGAGCTGAGGATGCTGGCAGCACCGGGCTGAGGGAAACTGGGCCGTGGCCCCTTACCAGCCTCAGGTCAAGGGCAGCGAGCGGGGAGCTGAGCATGTGTTGGCACCCTGCTCTCATTGGTAGGCTGGTAAAGGACCCAGCCAATGCTTCTCTCCTGCCTTCTGGATCTCATATGCAGTGTCTGTTTGTGACTAGCACTTCATAGAGAAGGGAGTTCTGGGAAACACAGCCCCAGTTTATGAACTTGGTGGCCCTGCTCTAGGATAACCACTCAAAATCTTTCATTTATCTTAACCCTGACTCTGGAAACATTCTGCTATGCAGCTGTGCCTAAGGTGTTCTGCTGCCTTATGTCTCCAAGTCTGATTGGATTCTCCTCACACCTGACAGTGTATCATCATGGGTAAGAGGGAGAGATTTAGAATACGCCTGGATTCTGTCCTGTGTCTTTCTTGCTGGGTGACTGTGGCTGCATCTCCTCTTCTTTGCCTTAACTGCAAAATGTGGAGAACAATGGGCCACCCACGGGGCTGTTGTGAGGATTAAGTGAGATATTGCTGAAAAATACTGAAGACAGTACTGGCAAATAAAAAAGCCCCATGAATTTGGGATATTATTTTAACAGATAACCTTGCCTCCTACCATATCAAATTGAGTTGCTTTACAATTGCTCCTATCTACCGCAAAATTTCTAATAATTACAGCTATCAATTTTCTCATGGAAAGAAAATGTTCCTCTTTTTTCTAAAGAGAACTCCTTCTTTAGTTTTATAATTTCCATTTCTCTACCTTTATTCTACAAATGTTGATTTATTGCTTATTGTAATGCCAAACAAATTACACTGCTGTTTGGAACAGATTCCCTCTCATAAAGCTTGGAGATAACCAAGAAAGCAAGATGGTTTCTTATTTTGATAAGTTCTCTCAAGAAAATAAGTGATATGCTGTGATAGGGTATGATTCCTGGGCAGACAACTTCATAGAGTTTTGTAGGAAAATAATCTTTCACAGAGGGAAACACTTGAAATGAAACCTGAGGCGTGAAGATCATCCAGGCTGGGACCAGCATGCAAGTATGTCCTAAATCTCATCCTAATTTGGAGGAAATTAGGGGTATCAATGAGTCCTCAGATGTTGGGGGTGAGGTAGGAAGGAAAGGAGCAGGGCACAACTATTAAAAGAATGATACAACCATTAAGAAGAACAGGATACCACAAAAACCAGTTAGAACCTACTAGGTCCAAGATGGTGGAAGATTTGATTTCCAGTAAACCTTGAGCAGGTCAGGAAGCAGCAGTTAGAACTGGACATGGAACAACAGACTGGTTCCAAATAGGAAACGGAGTACGTCAAGGCTGTATATTGTCACCCTGCTTATTTAACTTAATGCAGAGTACATCATGAGAAGTGCTGGGCTGGAAGAAGCACAGGATGGAATCAAGATTGCCAGGAGAAATATCAATAACCTCAGATATGCAGATGACACCACTCTTATGGCAGAAAGTGAAGAGGAACTAAAAAGCCTCTTGATGAAAGTGAAAGTGGAGAGTGAAAAAGTTGGTTTAAAGCTCAACATTCAGAAAACGAAGATCATGGCATCTGCCCCATCACTTCATGGGAAATCGATGGGGAAACAGTGGAAACAGTGTCAGACTTTATTTTTTTGGGCTCCAAAATCACTGCAGATGGTGATTGCAGCCATGAAATTAAAAGATGCTTACTCCTTGAAAGAAAAGTTGTGACCAACCTAGATAGCATATTGAAAAGCAGAGACATTACTTAGCCAACAAAGGTCCGTCTAGTCAAGGCTATGGTTTTTCCTGTGGTCATGTATGGATGTGAGAGTTGGACTGTGAAGAAAGCTGAGTGCTGAAGAATTGATGCTTTTGAACTGTGGTGTTGGAGAAGATTCCTGAGAGTCCCTTGGACTTCAAGGAGATCCAACCAGTCCATTCTGAAGATCAACCCAGGGATTTCTTTGGAGGGAATGATGCTGAGGCTTAATCTTCAGTACTTTGACCACCTCATGGGAAGAGTTGACTCATTGGAAAAGACTCTGAGGGATTTGGGGCAGGAGCAGAAGGGAACAACAGAGGATGAGATGGCTGGATGGTTTCACTGACTCGATGGACATGAGTCTGGGTGAACTCTGGGAGTTGGTGATGGACCGGGAGGCCTGGTGTGCTGCAATTCATGGGGTCCTAAAGGGGACATAACTGAGCGACTGAACTGAACTGAAACCTTGAGCCTCATCATATGTTCATTGTAATACATTGCTGTTGTTCAGTCTCCAAGTCGTGTCTGACTGTTCTGGACCCCATGGACTGCAGCATGCCAAGCTTCCCTGTCCCTCACTGTCTCCTGGAGTTTGTCCAAGTTCATGTCCATTGAATCAGTGATGCCATCCAACCGTCTCATCCTTTGTCACCCTAAATACCTTAGCATATGCTAAATAACACCCACAGACAACATGACAGTTCCAAGACCAGCCATAAATGGCAAAAACGTGAGTGGTTGTTTCAGTTCAAGGAATCTCCACCTCTCCTACCAGATAGTTAGAACATTCCTCCCACTCATTACCCTATAAAATTACACAGCCCATAAAAATTAACTACCACCCCATTTAGGCCTCTCTTGCCTTCTGAGTTTGGCCCATATTCTGGACTGTGCATCTCTCTAAATAAACTTATTTTCACTTTATTATAGTTTGCTCTTGAATTTTTTGTTGCATGAAGCCACCTTGGCAGCATGTCCAAGAGACTCACTAGAGACCTGAGATAGGACCATCCTCTTGTGCCCCATTTTTTTCCACAACAGGGGGAAGGTTCTGAGAAGAGTTTTGCAGGTAAGATGGGGCCAAAGCATGTTTTGTTGGAAGGGAAGGAAGGCTCACTTTATCCATTATCTTCATTCTTACTGATGTTTTCAATTTCTGTCTTTCCCCTGACATTTCATTTCACTCTGTAATTATGTTATTGTCTTTCACTCCCATTAATACATTAAGTTTCTTGATTCTGCCACTGTTGCAAACTACTCGTCTAGCTCTCCCATTCTCTCCAAGGTCAAACTTTTCAAAAGAAATTGACAACCAACTGTCACTTCCTTTCAAATATTGCTTAATTTGTGGAGCTGGGCATATTACCCATATCAGTCTACTGAAAGAGTTTTTTGAAATGACCCCCTACCTGCTAAATCCAGTGGTATTACCTAGCTGGTCTTTCCCTCTGCATTTCTTTAGCCTTTGGACAGTACTGTTTGGCTTCTCTGTCACATCACAATTCTATGTGTTCCTAGGTCCACAAACCAATTCTTTGGTTCCTAGGCACCACTGTTCTGACTCCTTTGAAGCAATTTCTTGCTTCTATTCCTTAAGTACAGAAATTTCCCAAAGGCTCTGTTCTTGCTCATCTTTTCTACTCTTTCCCTACCTTCCTTGTTTGTGTCATCTGTCTTTGACTTCAACTATAATCTCTGCCTGGATAATGACAAATCTGAATGTTTAGTCCTCATAATTCTCTCACATTGTCATATTCCATTTCTGAGAACTTGGCTAACTGTACCTGATGTCACTCATGCATTGCTAACTAAACACACTGAAAGATTGTTACCTCTTCAAGAATGAATCTCGGTGCTCTCTCTTTATTCTGGTGATTTTACCACTTAAAAATGTAAAGTTATCTTTAACTCCTTCTTCTTCCCCATTCCTCACCCTTAGCTTATCAACTTTCCTTAAATGGTTTCAGTAACAAAAGAAATCTTCTGTTGCTTTCCATATCTTTCCACCAAGTCCCCAAACTTCCCCTCATTGTGTTCACTTTTTCTTCTATCACCAGTTACAACCCCTTTAGAAGACTTTCCTACTCAGCTTATGTCTTCTGTCTCTGAATCTTCCCTTGTTCTCCTGGATTATTCCCATCAGAATACAAAGACTCCTACCTCCCCCATCTAAACAAAGGCAACAATAAACAACCAACATCAACTGAAAGAGAATAGATCCTCCTCTTGACTTTCTATCTCTCTGTATTTGCACTATTTTTTTTCAGCCTTCATTTAAAGCTGAACTTCCAGAAATAATTCTCTATAAAATGTATCAAATTCTTCACTTTCATTTACTCCTAATCTTGTTAAAATAGGACTTTTGCCCCACACTTCATTGGAATTCCTTTTGTCAAAATCCAACAACCTTCATGTGATCAGTTATAAGGATCACACTATCTTACTGACTCTCAGAGAAACTCAGCATGCTTGATTGTGTTTTTTTCTTGTAGCATTCTCCTCTTTTTGCTCCTGAGACACTTCTGTGATTTCTTGGTTTTGCTACTATAACTTTAGCAGATGCTCTTTGGCTTAAACAATTATGATTTTTAGTCTTCTAGAAATTTAGCACTCACCCATGAAACAACAGTGAAAAAAACAGTATTTTCACCAAAAATTAACATAAAATTTCTGAATCTATGATCTGTTTTCCCCCATTTAGCAGAAATTTGAATAAAAAATATTTTCCACATTGATACTCAGGGGAGAAGGCTAAAGAAGACAACTTGAGTCTTGAGGGAGATCGGAAACCTTGTGGTAGAATGGAAGAACTGTCTAAGGCAGATGCAGTGAATGGGAAGGCCCCTGATGCCTTTAGAATATAAGGAAAGGAAGGAATAAAGAAATTCATACGTTCTCTGATCCAGGATGTTGAATTTCAACAGTCAGCAGTACTGCTGTGCTACTTCCTCCCCCCACCCCCGCCCCGCCTTAGGGCAACTTACTAACTCAGGCATCGAAAATATTTCTGAGCCTCTGCCACAATATGTGACTCAAAGAAAAATAGGTGAACTCTGTTACATACAAAGTTGGAGACATTCATTTTCCTTTCCCCTCTGAGCTCTTTTTCAGTTTAGAAGTTGAGTCGGTATTGAACTAGGTTTCTCTCTGATGTGCTACTGTTATTCTATCCCTCCATTAATTCCCGGTATCATAATGCCCAGTTTTTGTGACACAGATTTGCTTTGTTGTGTTGACTTTTTTTTTTTTTCCAGCTTGACAGAATGTAATGAAATCAGCCAATGAGGATAGAATTTGGAATATTATTGCTTAAGTTTACATTTTGACAAATAACTGATTCCCCCGAATCTCCCATTTTCCTCTTTTTCTCTATTAAAATTATTTGATTTATTACTTCTGGACAGAAGATAAATCATTTTGCTTAGTCCACCTTTAAATCAAAACCAAATAAGAGAAATTGGTTTAATATTTTATTCTAGAGTTACTTATCTCCATAACATTTGACTTAGTCCTGTCAGCTGTGATATGTCAAAGATATTCTTTTATGCAGTATTTATTCTCCATAATTTCCCATCTTTTTTTTTAATGGAGTGTGATCAGAATTGCTAGAAAGAACATCCAATGAATTTGTGTGTGATACAATCTTCTAGTTGCTATTTGATTCATTCTCTTTAATTCACCTTTTATTATAGTGCCCATTTTCTCCTTGTTTACTATTAAATATAGAATAAAACCCACAACTTCTCTGTGATAATATTTGAGGTTTTCTAAAATTTAATGGCAGTGTTGTCTTTGAATTGCTGCTAAGCATCCTTCTTTTTCTAGTAACAGTAAAAAGAATAGTTGTTGGGGAACTAATTGTATTCAGCTTTCAGCCAATGCAGTCTTTATTCTCATGGTTGACTCTGCCCACGATTCCTGGGTACAGTATAATTCAGGCTTAGGCCATCAGAGCATCACAGCCCCAGTTCTCAATGTATGATATGCTAGAGAAAGGTAAAATCAGAATTTGTCAAAGCCATTATGGAACTTTTGAGAAAGAGATTACTCTCTTTATCCCTGGACTTGAAATTTTGAAAACATAAACCTAGAACTCTAATTCATCTTACCATCTTGCCTTCATGAGAGGAAAATTTTCTCTGAAGAGGAAACCAATAAAGAGACAAGCTGTTCAGAGAGATAAGTAGAAATAGGGTTTGGCTTTGATAACGTTGGTTTAGTTTCTTGATCAGCCATACCTGAAGGGGAAGTTTTTCAATATTTTATTTACACAAGCTAATAATGTCCCTCTCTCATCTCTATCTTTATTTATTGCTCTCTTTTCATTATGCTAGTCTACATTTCCCATTAATCAGTTGCTACTAAAAGTATTTAACTATCACATGTCTAACCATTTATATGAATATTCTACTCTATGAAATACCTGATTTTGAAATGCACTTTAGCATTTTCTTAAACACATCATTGACTCTCTTAACATTTCACCGGTATGAGCCTTTTCTTTCACTTTATATATTTTGTATTTGGATTATTTTGCTTTCTGAATTTAACATTAACACAGGTTTGGATTTATTATCCAAATTATTTATATTGTAGACTTATTTATATTGTATAGTTTTGTGATGTCCTTGGTAACTGTCATCTATATATTGTGCTTTTAGCCAGCATTTCCGATTTGTAGTTGTAACAGTGCTGTAATAGATGCTGTTTAATGACTGTACCTTTTATTTTGTCCTATTTCTCCACCGTGCCTAGGAGTTTGCCTTGCCTAGACAAACTATGAGCATTTTTCAGCTTGTTAAGCCTATTCATGTAGTGGGTTCATTTGTGGGGGCTTTTAAACCAGAAACTTTAGACCTAAATACTCACAGAGGTAGGTAACATAAAAGAGTAAAGCTAATGTAAGACCACAGATCCTAAACTGGTTTTATTATCCCAACAGTGGCTTAGTCATTTCCCTCTAAAATACTAAGGCTGTGTGCTAGTCAGTCACAGTGGCCAGACCAAGCCAGTCCTGCACAATCTAGCCCCATGCTGGTGCCCATTGTCTTCCATGAGGGCACTCCCCACTCCTCTAGATTTCAGCTGCTAATGCTGTACTTCTAATATTAACTCCTGTAGGTCTCAAATTCCTACCTCCTGATACTCACTGATACCAGAGCCTGAGTAAACATCTCACTGTGGAAATATATTGCTTCTTCTAAAAACCTTAAAGAGCCAATCATACTTAAAATTTTGTGTATGTAAGAGGTTGTTAAATCATTTGTGTATATTGAAAAATTAAATTGTTATATTAAAACAAATCATGGGGTATACTATGAAATAGACTAAATTTTACATGAAATTACATTAATAATTTTTCATTTTTAAAAACTCTATATCTTCTTTTCAATAAAAGAAAATTTATTCAACCAAATAAAATACATTCAATCAAATAAAATTTTTATCAGGCATAAATGTTCTACTATCACTAGCTCTTCATCTTATTTTGGTGAAATTATTAAGAGGCAATATCCTAAAATGACACATTTTGTATTTACCTGGGACATTTCAGGAGTATCCCAACAATTATTGAATTATAAATTTTGTCTGATTTATTGCTGTTTCTAGTGCATTCAGCCAAGCATTGTTTACCTCCTTTGTGCCAGGTTCTGTGCTAAATAACTGCAGAGATTCTTGCAGAAATGGCCTCAGACTCAACAAATTAACAACCCATTTCCTGTGGAGAGGGGAGTGAACAGCAGTAGACTGGTGGGTGTCCTGGGTTTAACATTCCTGTTTTCAAGTATACATGAGGCACTGGAAAGTCCCATCATGGAAGGCCTTTACAGTCTTGCTAAGAGTGAGGTTTGTATTATGTACATTTGGCTAGTCATCAATTCTAACTGACCTCTCCCCTTTTATAGCCCACTCCTACCGTCATTTCATTAGTAAAATGAGGTGCTTCGGAGCATTATGAATGCAATGATTTGCAAAGATCTCTGCCTGTACCCATAACATGTCAGGGATTTTTCCTCTACAGAGATTTAATAACTATTCTGAGTAAAGTTTCCTACTTTCAGGAATTTATATAGTGATTGATATAAAGTGTGAATGCTTCTCTTCTCATGAAATGTGAGAAAAGTTCAAGTCCCACCTGTCCATCTCTTGCATTTTATTTATTTTCATCTAAATATCTGGATGATTTCTGCAAGGTTTTAGAGGATTAAAAAAAATAATAACTTGGGGGAAAGAGTTCTGGAATCTTCCTGTTGTGTGTGGCTTGAGAAGTTAGGTAACCAAGTCTTTTCTTTGTATTTGCAGAAGGAGCTGAGTCTGGTCTAGGTTTACACATATTAGTGTGATTCATTTATTTAATGTAAATATAAAATGCATCTCTTTATGTAGGAGAAGTCTTCACTGGGACCATTCCAGTGGTAGCAGTGGTAAACATTCCAAGGAATTATAAGTCTTGACAGAGATGTTTAAAGTTTAAATTAAGCTTTATGCATATCAATTGGGCTTCCCAGGTGGAGCTAGTGGTAAAGAACCTGCCTCCAAATGCAAGACAAGGGTTCAGTTCTTGAGTCTGGAAGATCCCCTGGAGGACGGCATGGCAACCCATTCCAGTATTCTTGCCTGGAGAATCCTTTGGACAGAGGAGCCTGGTGGGCTACGGTCCATAGATCACAGAGAGTTGGATGCAACTGAAGTGACTTAACACACATGCATGCGTATCGATTGGTATGTGTTACGGACAATGAGAGACGTGGTGAGATTTATACATGAGACATAGTAACACTCACCAAAGAACAAATATGCATGGCTATCCACAATGCCGTGTACCATATTGTTATTTCTTTTGCTGTGGAATTATTTTTGCTATCCCTCTTACTCAAGTGTTTGAGAAACCTTCTTAGGAGATATAGTTTGAGGGACAGGGTATTGGAATTAAAACCTAATTTTAAATCTCAATTCTTTTGCCTTTTTTTTTTTTTACATTACTTAATCTCTGATATCCTGTTTCCTTACTTGTAAAATGGTAATCATGATTATAACACCGATATCATAATAGTATACTGCTGCTACTGATAAGTTGCTTCAATTGTGTCTGACTCTGTGCGACCCCATAGAGGGCAGCCCACCAGGCTCCCCCGTCCCTGGGGTTCTTCAGGCAAGAACACTGGAGTGGGTTGCCATTTCCTTCTCCAATGCATGAAAGTGAAAAGTGAAAGTGAAAGCTCAGTAATGTCCAACTCTTAGCGACCCCATGGACAGCAGCCTCCTTCGTCCATGGGGTTTTCCAGGCAAGAGTACTGGAGTGGGTTGCCATTGCCTTCTCCATAATAGTATAGTGGGTAATAATTAAATAAGATGATAAAATGAAAAAGACTAATAAAATATCTAGCACTTAGTAGGGAAGCTACATTAATTGCATTCTTTCTCCCTCTTTGATAGTTGTGATGAAAAAATTACTTAATAAAATGTAAAAATGATGCAATGGATGGCAGACACTTTTTTGGTAGAATTTAATATTTTCCATGATTGCCCAACTCATACACCACAAGCATATATAAGGATTATTTAAACTGCTCAAAAACTCAGTGATTCAAAACAACTAATTTTACTAAATCTTATGAGTCAGTGGGTCAGAGTAGGGCTAGGTGACTTGTGCTCCTATGATATCAAACGATGCCTTTTGGTGGCATTCAGCTGGCTGCTGAGCAGATCTGGATGGCCTAAGACATTCTTGAAATATATCTTCATTTTAACAGTGGTACAGCATAGAAGGGCTTCCCCATTGGCTCAACATTAAAGAACCTGAATGTCAGTGCAGGAGACACAAGGATTCGATCCTTGTGGAAATGGCAACCCACTCCAGTATTCTTGCCTGGGAAATTCCATGAATGGAGGAGCCTGGTGGGCTACAGTCCTGAGGTTGCAAAAGAGTTGGGCATGACTTAGGGACTAAACAACAACAAAATATCATATATATTTGAACTATTGTCTATGTTGTAATATGGAGCTTGGTAACTGCTACTATTTTATCCTCCTTCTCAGTCAGTGGCTCGCCCTTTGTTGCACCTGGGTGGATGCTGTCTCCTTTGGGTTTAATGCTTCCTGTACTTTTACTGACAGTAAATTGTTATGTTTGGTACCATTTGCAGATGGGAACCTAATAACCTCAAAACCTCTACATGTTTTTTTAGTTACTTCCTTAGAGGTCCTATAGTGCATTCTTAATAGTTCTAGTATGCTCTGCAATTGTATTTTTAAAAAGAATGATAATTTGTATTTCTGAGTAATTAAATGACATAAAGTCACTATAAGGTAAGACATGGAGAATACAAGAATACAAGATTCTGTGTACGTAAAACGATGTTTAGTGCAGTGCTGGGTATAAGGGCAAAACAAGGGGGGGAATTGGAGATGAAGTAACTACTCATGAATTAAAGGAATTGCTGAGTAAGTTGGGGTTCATTCATGCAGTGGAGCCTAGGAAGTACCATCCTGGCTTAGACTCATCTCTTTAGTTCATGCTGTGGTTCCAGGGCTACCTGAGTTTCCAGTGTACAGTATAAGCTCGATAAATATTTTTTTGTGATTATAAATTTAATGAGTTAAATCTTTATCTTTTTATCAAAAATAATGTCCAAGAGAGAAAAAATGGGAGCTGCGTAAAAATGTGAAAATAGGCAAGTGATTGTGTATACTTCACAAACACAAATAGATGTCTGTATTAAGAGATTGAATGATGTGGAATGAAGACCTCATCCCAACTGTTAAGCTCTTTGGTAGGAATGGTGTGGAAATGGAGGTGATAGGAAAGAGATACAGAAAAAGCAGACAACAACAAGAAAATCCTAAGGAAAAAACAAATCTCAACTTCTATGTTAAATAAAAAGGAAGAATGTAAAGCTCTAATTTTAATTTTTTCACATATATAAAATGTGAATTAATTTATATAGAAAAAAGACAAAAGATGAAAAAGGAAACTACTGATTTTTATTTATATTTGGTAAAGGGATTGTAAGCAATTCTTGCTAGAATTTTATTACTTAATTTACTTTTGTAAGAATGTCTAGAATGTTTTGTAAATATAGTAAAGTACAAAGAACAAGTAAAAATCCACATAATCTCAGTTTAAACATTGCTAACATTGCTTCCTTCCTTCCAGTTGTTTTTTCTTTCTTCTTTTCTGTTCTTTTTTTTCCCCTTTGCTTTCCTTCCTTCTTCATTTTCTTCACCTATTTATCTACCTATCCAATAGTACTGGAATCACTTTGTGAATGTGGTTTTTTATGTTGTATTTTAGTTGGAAATATTTTAAGGCAGCGGTGTCCTTCTAAACATGTTTTTGCATCGACTGCTATGCTGTCTGTTGCTGTCACAGTTTCTTCACTTATCTTCTGAGGTTGGGACATTAGTCTTCTACCACATTGTGCTCAATTTCTCTTGTTTTGCATGTAGCCATGATCTTCCTCAAGACAGGATGAGAGACTGATTTTCGTTATATTTTACCAGAATAAAAACTTGTACTCAGAAAGTACTCAATGTTTTTCTGATTACAGAAATAAGTAGGCCCTGAATGTTAATAATGTCAAACACGAAGATCAGTTATGAAATTCAAAATTAGGATTATGTTTACATGGCCACCAACAGAATTTTTTTTTTTGGAAGAATGTAATATTTCTCTACTTTGATTAAAACCATGCATGTTTTTGTAGTTTCCATTTCCTTAAGTATGCTTTAATTTTCTGTATCCTGAATTTCAACAGGAAGGCCTGGCTTAAAGCCACAGTCAAATGTTCTGTCATCAATATTCCACACACATAGTCTGACCAAATAGCCAAATATACTTTCCTTCTCTCTCTCTCTTTCTAATTTTTGAATCTGTATGTTCTGTGCTATCAACATGAGCTCAAATCTATAATCTTTGATCTGTGTATATATGTGCCTGTATGATATGAGGTTTTTAGCATCTTTTTGAGTGGCAGGTGGCAGCTATTAGCTATTATTTGTTGAGAACAGATGATAAAGACTAAAGAAATGTTTTCACATTGTACTAATACGAAAACTTACATTGGCAGAAAATCACTAAATGAGGGGGGAAAAATCTGTTACAATACTTACATTACTTGATCCATGATTTTTACTATTAAAGTGGAGTTAAAAATCATTTAAAAGCATCCAAAGGAACACATTTATGTATATAGTCAGGCCTAAATTTGAGACCTAACTTATTCTACATATTTGTCTACACTGTGCTTATTGTCTGAATATTGGCTCAGCTTTCCACTCTGTCTGATAAAGATTTTGTTCTTAGCTTGATTATGTTGGATTGGGTGCCAGACATCCAAAAGGTTGTTAAATGTTTATTTTTGTTGAAAGAGAATGAAACAAAGGAAAACTTATTCAAATAAATAGAAGGTTCATGCCAAAGGCTATTTAACCATTATTATGTAAAAATTCATTGTCATGAGGAAAATAAAATCTTCAGGACAATGAACTGGTAAATAAATGTAAACCCAACTCTGTGACATTTAGCTGCACATGGGCAAAAAAAATTAAGTTATATTTTCAGTTTTAGTTAAAGTTGCTGGGTGAAATTAGTTAGTCTGTTGTTTAAAGTTTGCTAGGAACTCAGAACTTTTGAACTATTTATTCATTTCTACTCTTTATTATTTTGTATTCCTTTTCTATAGATTGGTAAATGGCAATATGTGAATTTCAGTACTTGTCTAATTGAAATGGAATAATGCATATATCTCTATAAATGCAAAGTGTTGCCATTTTTATGCATTATTACTTCTTATCTTTCTGTATTATCACAATCAAATGTATAATTCAGAGAGTGTAGACAATTCCTAGCCCATATCTGTAGTCATGTAAAATGTTTCATAGAGACTATTAACACTTCCAAATATAATACCTTATCTGTGAGGTACAGATCAGTGGTAAAGAACCAGTGGTTGGTTAATGCCCACAGCAAGAAAGATGATAAGAAAACCTGTTTATGTGCATCTTTTTACCATGCTGTTCCCAAGGTTAATAGAAAGATCCTCAAATGCATAATTTTACATACTGCTTGTTTCGTTTCTACCCTTTAAATCCAAACCAATATATATGTTTAAGCATTTACGGTTTTATCTAATCCAAGCTTACTAAATTATTTAAATTGTAACCGATTCAAAAATAGAGAAGCAGAAAAATTATTCAAGAATTTAAATAATTTACATTTCTGTGCACATTAGCCAAGTTCAAATTTAGCTGTCAAGCTTACCTCAGTTTTTACTTCTCTTAATAAGCTTCTTGATATCAAAAATCAAGCAGTCTTCTACATTTGTTGACTAACATGATACAACTGAAATTTTTAAATTTCACCAAATTCTATAATCTAAACTTGAAGTGTAGGATATAAATAAGGCTTTATATATTTACATTCTTAAAAATATAGAACTTGTTTTCAGTTTGGAAAAATATGAAGAGCCATTTAGAAGCAAATGATTAGCTATTTGTGTGAATACCAAACTTCTCAAAATAAAACCTTTTTATGAAAGAAAATAAACATCTAAGAAAATAAATCAAATAAATATGCAGAATTTATTTCCATGATTTTAGCCAAGTAATGACTCCTCTCCGTATTATATATTTTCCAATCTATTTTCCTTGGGAAACCAACTTAAAGTATACAAAATTAAGATGAATTGTTGGCACTGTCTACAGTGAAGACTAGGGTATTTTGTTTCAGACTCACAACCTGATGAGGAAAGCAGATAATCCTGTGTTGATTTACATAGCAACAGCTATCTTTACAACGGGGGGGGGGGGGGGGGGGGGGGGGGGGGGGGGGGGGGTGTC